>CM060950.1:277088255-277543255 GCA_030765055.1 Mantis religiosa | reverse complement strand
GAGAGAGAGAGAGAGAGAGAGAGAGAGAGAGAGAGAGAGAGAGAGAGAGAGAGAGAGAGAGAGAGAGAGAGAGAAAAGATCTTTAACAATTGCTATTTTTTGAATTGTTTGAAATACAAAGTAAACATTATCAGAGGAAACTGAGGTCAATAGTGTCAGAATACTTTGAGCCCTTCTAACCTGTTCTTGCTCATAGATCTGTTGGGGTCCGCCCCGGTAGCGTAGATGGTAGTATGTCTGCCTCACGTTCAACGAGTCCCGAGTTCGATTCTCAATTGGCGAGCTATCTGGATAAGATTTCTCCAGGGTTTTCCCTCATCATTATTGATGAATGTCAGATAACTCTAAGCTCTATAGACCCTGAGCTCATTTGAGTTTCATTTCACCCATTTCATTGATGGTCCGATATGACAACGTTGGAGGACGTAAATTTAAATAAAAGGGATATGTTGGGATGAAGATGAATCTTCCTATATGGGCATATCTGTTAAACTTACCATTTCCATCTCTCAGATGTATTTTGCTTTGCCAATAGATTTCTCTTGGTTGGTTTTTTGCCCTAATTTCTATTAACTTTTATCCCATACATGTTACGTATTAAATCAAAACCTGGTCATACAAGTAACCTAACCTTTGTGCTAATATACGCAAGAAATACGCTTTATCTTAGCAGTATAAGATATATATGCTACATATTTATGCAATTGTGCATATATAATAACATTTCTATCTCATCAAAAACTCCACACGTATCAACAAATAAAAGCAATGTCCAGTATTGCGTAAAAGTCGTTATATTATATGGTATAATGTGAGTCACTTGTCTGTCACAGGATAGCCAACACACACAAACGTCCATATAAAGCGCAAAAGAGACATTGAATTTTTCTGTCTGGCTCCACCTGTCCAATTTGGGCCTACACACGACTGGTCTGACAGAACAATTTAATGTTCACCAAAAGTAGTATTTAACTTCGGCATCTTACAAGAATGCGACACGAAGATCTTCAAGAAATCCTCCCTAGTAGACTACATGGAAGACTTTTTGAAATGTTCGAGTGTTTTTTTAATGTATCCGACGATTTTGATTAACATTCAAAATTTTGAAAGATATTTATTTTTATGTCGAATGAAATGTTTATCCTGAAATTTCTGGGAATGTTCTGAGTTATCTTCTTCATTACGAACATATTTTGCATAACAGGTAAACCGTAAAATAAAAAACATTATCATACAAAAATGTGGTTTTCATTAAAACATACAATTTGTGTCAAACACATTCTCACACGGAGTGAACCATTTGCGAAATATGCCTTGTCATATTCTGACTCAATCTGCCCATGCCTTGTCATTTGTTTTAAATTTTGGATAACATATATTTTTATCAGATGGTAATACGCTATTCGTTTCTAAAATATTGTATTAATTAGCTTTCTTCTCTGTTTATCTGTTCGATACACATTTTGTAATCGATTTTAAACCAATTTCTTAATGAGCTATGGTCTTGAAACTTTGAACTCAGCTCAGAACTGAATGGCATACAAGACATTTTCGTGACAACTGAAATGTATATCTTAAATTTTCTGGGAATAGCCTCGGAAGTCCTCTGAAACTTTAAACATAGCTCAGAAATCGATGAAAAGTAAACAAACACACACGTTTTCTTAGTTTTAATTATTGAAATGAAATATTTGGAATATTAATATATCACGTAGGGACTAAAAATATAAAAACATTTGCTTAGGCCATACAGTTTGTAACCTCATATAGGTTACTAACTCTAGACTGTCAAACTTTGTGATTTTTAATTTTTAATAAAGATGCAAATACTTTTGAAACTTGAAACGAAAAACATGGGACTCATGTAATAGATGATAGACGCCCGCCTCGGTAGCGTAGATATTAGCATGTCTGCCACACGTTCAAGAGGTCCTGAGTTCGAATCTAGGTTAGGGTGAGTAACCTGGATAAGGTTTTTTCCGGGTTTTCCCTTATTGCGACAGACGAATGTCTGGTAACACTAAGCTACAAGGACCCCGGACTCATTTGAGCATCATATCACCCATTTCATTCATCGTCCGATATGACTTAACGTCGGAGGACGTAAATTAAAAAAAAAAGATGATAGACAGCTAAAACTAGATTTAAATCGATTCCTACTGGATGGAAGCTGGGTAGCAATGAACTGTAATCCAACCAATGAAGGATTCGGTCGCATCCAGTATGAAGAGTAGTCTATAAATAGTTTCTATAATTTTGATTTTCTCAACAATGGTTCGAACAAGTTTCGACAAATGAACTGTATATCTTGAATTTTCTGTGAATGGCCCTTCATTTTGAATGATTATTTCATAGTTGGTAAACAATGTGAGACGTGCCAAATCTTACCACAAAAAGGTAGATCTGATTAAAGTACACAATTTTTGTCAAATACATCTGCGAATAATCTCTTGTTATTGGCTTGCATTTTAAATATTTATACTTTCCTCAAATAGAAAGTTGTTATTCATTTACTTTCTCCTTCTCATGTGAATAGAACGGAATTTCAAATGTATCACCTGGCTACCAGCTGTTAAAAGCTGACTATCACTTAAGTCTTAAAGCCTACTAATAATAAATAATATGTAATAAATAGCCAATCGATCCGTAAAGGGCAAAGGCGTTCTGCAAGTGCAGGGAGTGGCTGCTATGAGCTCATTAGGATAGCAACTCCTAAGAGTATCATGCTTGCTTGTCGGTACCTCCTTATCTATTATGATGGCTATTAATGTTCTATATTCTATACATCGTGTACTTAGACCTATGTTAGATTGTTTTATATTCTATAACTTATGTTCCACGGAGGTTAAGGTGATGGATCTGTGATATTTCTATAATTTGAACTCTCATAAATTTGGTGAAACATCAACTTAAATTCCCTCTTGCGCAGCTTGATTTTTTTTTTTTTTTTTTTTTTTTTTTTTATAATTTACATTGATCCTTCTTCTCCTTGAATTTCACTTCAACTTAGTACTGATACTAGCACTAACATAGACACTTCTGTTGCAAACTACGAGTGGTGTATTTGTGGGCGGCTATTCTTTCCAGTTTTCTCCACGTTTGTCTGTCCTTAGCTTGTCTCATCCATAATGTCCCTACTGTCCTAAATTCGTCTGCCCACCGTGTCTTCGGTCTCCCTATAGATCTTGGTCCTATTCTCGGGTCCCATATTGTTGTTCTTTGGGTCCATCGGCTGGGGTCCATTCTGGCGACATGCCCTCCCCATCTCCATTTCAGCTCTTCCGCCCGTGCAGCTGCGTCAGTCATACCTGTCTATCGTTTGATAACCTGTCTCGTATATGCATATTTTCCTCTCCACCATTCGCTGGCAAATCTGAAGCATTCTTTCTTGTGTTTTCGTTAGAGACCAGGTTTGACAGCCGTATAATAATACCGGTAAGTAGTATAGAATTGAGAGAATCAGCACAGTGTAGATAAGATGTTGAACTCTCCTCTGTGTTAATATATGAGTGATGTAGAATGCTCATTGATTTAGAACTCTCCTATATGAAAATCGAGTTGTAAGAGAAGGGGAGTGTTGGCGTAGTGCCGTTCTCCCCTGTGCAGTGAGATGTTTTTGAGGGTTGGGATGATGATGATGATGATGATGATTGTGTGTGTGTGTGTGTGTGTGTGTGTGTGTGTGTGTGTGTGTGTGTGTGTGTGTGTGTGTGTGTGTGTGTGTGTGTGATGTGTAATGTGTGATGGGTGGGATGGGTAACGGGGGGGTTCCGGGGATGTTTGAATTAAATGTGAATTCTTTTCGATGTGTGTGTGTGCTTGAACTCTCATGTATGAATATCGAAGTCTAGGGTTCGATATTGTGATGGGGCAGGGTGGGTAACGGGGGTTCCGGGGATGTTTGAATTAAATGTATTGATAGTAATTCTTCGATGACTGTGCTTGAACTCTCATGTATGAATATCGAGTCTAGGGTTTGATATCTATTACGTTCAGTGCTTCGATGTCTGTGCTTGAACTCTCATGTATGAATATCGAGTGTAGGGTTTGATATCTATTACGTTTAGTGTATGATATATGATGTAGTATCGTTATTCTTTAGATAAAAGAATATCGAGAGAATGATTAGGTATGTTTACTGGGAGAGATTTATGAAAATAAATGTAATAAGACATTCTGGTAAGGGGTGTTCCCTATGCAGAATCTCTCCTTGAGCTATTGTATCCAAGAGCTATGTAAAGGTTAAGAAAAGGTTAAATTCCATTCCCACATCGAGGTACGAGAAAATATAAATCTATTCCACATTGATGAAGTATAAGAATGGAAATGTAAATCTATGTGAGAGGGTCGCATGACAAAGAAATGTCCCCTCTAAGCATGATAAAAGTGGTACATAGCAAATGCAAATAAAAATAAAAGCACTACCCATCTCTTTAAGAATGATAAAAAAAATATTGAGAGAAAAGTATAAGAATGCAAATGTAAAGCTGTTTGAAAGGGGTTTCATGATAAAGGAACGCACCCTCTAAGCACGATAACTTAAAAAGAATATTCCCTCTAAGCATGATAAAAGTGGAACATAACATCGAAAATAAAATAAAATAAAAGCACTAACCATCTATTTAAAAATGATTAAGATAACGAGAGAAAAGTATCTCATCTTTAAGTAGATATGAGTAATACAAAACTGATCAATCAATACGATAATATATATACGCAAGTAGGGGTCTATAGTGTAGATATCCTAACTATTCATGGCAAGGTATCACCCTCCATATAAAAAAATTGTCTAGAAAATCTCCCCTCAGTATTACGAATACTCCACTGAACGTCATCCCCCTTGGTATGTAGGTCAGAGAAAAAAAGAGTTAATCTCTCCAGACTGGTGACAGGGGTGATCAAAACATTCCTATTGCTGTAGCGAAGTCTAACTTTGTCAAATAACGTTAGGAAAAAAAAGAATATATTTTAAAATTAAACGAATGAATCTATATATTTGTATGAATGATGAAACAATACTATGAATGTGTTAGTATACCAAATGTAAAAAAATCAAATGTTCAGAAAAATATATTTTGTACAAGTATGTGTGTGTAAAGAAATGTGTAATTATATCCCCCCCTCCAAGATGTAGGGAACGAATCACAGTTAGTGTGCGCACGCAACATGGTGTTTGGGAAGGAGAGATACGGTTGGAGGGGGTGTAAAAAATGATGAACCTATATAAAGTTTAAACTATGATAATAAAGTTACTAGTAATATGTTTTAACTCATAACGTAGTCACAACAACTTTAAAGTCATAGTGTAATATGTAGACAGTAACAGCTCTCCCGGAAGGAGGAGGCGGAGCCTCTCTCAATAAATACCCCGGCACGGATGTGTTAGGAGGCAGTCGAATCTCTGGAAATATGGATCCTACAGGTAAGATAGAAAAGTTGTATATTGTATTTCATTTTTTATCTCTGTTTACGAAGAGTGTTGAAGTAATAGTGATTCGTTTGTGCTTATATGTTTGTTTCAGATCATGAGATGCTCCAGCTAAATCAACTAGCTGAAGGTGGAACACATCTTCCCACAAAGAAACTACGTGAATTAGACCAGTCCGTTCAACACATCATTCGATCCGTCAAAACCGTGAAGACCAGATAAGGTGAACGGGTTGTCGTCGAAACATCAGAATTCCAAGTCTTCCTCCCGGAGAGATTCAAACACATGACCGCAGCGCAGAAAGATCTACTAAATCGTGGTGACTGCATACTCCAATACCATGGCGAGGAAACACTAGAAAGTGGTTTCAAACGACATAAATTGTCTTTTTTAAGCAGCCCGTAATGTCGTCAAAAGGTGAGTACAATTATTGAATAAAATTTCATAAAAAAAAAGTGATAATGTAGTTACTTGCATGTAAATGTGAAATCGTACATGTTGTATTAGAACTTAAAGTGTTAATTATCGCACGTCATGTAGTATTAGTAATTGAATGTAGTTACTTGCATGTACGTACATGTTGTATTAGAACTTAAAGTGTTAATTATCGCACGTCATGTAGTAGTAGTAATTGAGAGTGAACGTTGTAGGGTTAATTTTCATGTGTAATAATTACGTACATGTGAATATCGTAGTTCAGTTACGTTATTTCACATGCATGTTAGTTACGTTTGTTTGTTACACGTAAAAGTAACGTTGTAGGTGAAAAAAGAACGTTAATTTATATGTGTAAAACGTACATGTGAATATCGTAGTTCAGTTACGGTATTTTACATCTATATGGTTTACGTTGTGTGTTTTTATCATTTATGTAAGGGAGAGAGCATTACGTAAAACAGTTACATACTATCTGAATATTGTAGTTACGTGATGATAGCAATAATTGTAAAAATACATAATCATTATGTAACTATTTTCATATGTAAAAGTTACATGCATGTTACGTTCTACGTAAAGTATAGAGTTTACGTAAAATTGAGATTCATACATGTAAAAGTTATTAACATGTATGTTATTTCTGTTACCACCTTACATACATGTAAATCAATGTTCCCGTATGTAAAGTTAATCGAATGTTGTAATTGCATTTTTCAGAAACGGCGACAAGATGCTCCGATACTGCCACTGGACAACCCTCGATTCAGCAAGAGGAAACCTGTTCGAACGTGACCCAGGCTGAACGATTACGATGTAATCACAGTGAGTCAGCATTCAAAAACAGATTATGTACCTATGAAATTCACAACTGTGTTAATATACTTGACCCCGTTATATTCTTAGCAGAATGCAAACCTTTAATTTTGAATGAAATTGATAAGGGCTTAAACATGTATAAATCAGGTCTTAAGATAGGATCCTGTTTATCCTGTCAATATGTCATAATATCACAAGAGAGCGATAATATTCATACATTTAACTTTAACAGTAAACTTGAGGTGATATTGCAATCTACAGATAAATCTATATGGTATGAAGAGAAGATTGTACAACCTATACTAGATCATATGGATAATTTTGAATCGCGTACCAGTTCAAAAGCTTTATACAGTATTGAGAAATTAACAATATATGTGACACAATACGATTCATTGAATGCAGGGATGTATACTGAATTACCCGACTTTATAAAATCGAAGAGAGCTGTTATTAACATTCGTAATACTGATAAATATTGCTTTGCATACTGTCTGTTAGCATCCAAATACCCAGTAGAACGTAACAAGAATCGACCCACCTCCTATAAAAGATATGATTTTCGTAACGAATTTAACTTTGAGAATATAACATTCCCCGTATCATTGAAAGATGTAGAAAAATTCGAGAATCAAAATTCAAATATTTCAATAACGATATACGGTGTTGAAAATAAATCGATTATTCTCTTATATCAACCAAGAGAGATAAAATCACATCATGTTAATCTTTTAATGTATAAAAGACATTATTGTCTGATAACAGACTTGTCACGTTTGCTAGGAAAGCAGCTAACGAAACATAATGGGCGAAAATGGTTATGTAACAATTGTAACTTGTATTTCACATCAGAATCACGTTTAAATAGCCATAAAAAGAGGTGTATGATGAATCAAATTATCAGAATGCCCGAGGCTGGTAAAACTGATCTCGTTGAATTTAACGCATATTCGAAATGTCTAAAAGTTCCATTCGTGGTTTATGCAGACATAGAATGTATCTTACGTAAGGTAGATTCGTGTCAAGATGTATCGAGTAAAAGCTGGACACGTAGCATTCATAAACATGAAGCGTATGCAATTGCATTACATTTGGTCTGTAGTTATGATAAAAATTTAACACGTTTCAAATCATTTGAAGGTCCATATGCAATTGAAAATTTTCTTAAAGAATTAACGTTAATTGCAAATCAGGTCATTAATATATATGCTAATAAAATTGAAATAAGTATGAGAGATGTGGATGAGCTAGAATATCAAAATGCAACACGATGTCACATATGCAAACGTGAATTTCTTAACTCGTGTATAAAGGTTCGTGATCATTGTCATTTGACTGGAAGTTACGTTGGCCCAGCTCATAAGTACTGCAATTTAAATAGGAAAATGCCAGGATTCATACCAATATTCTTTCATTGCTTGTCAAAATACGATGCTCATTTCATAGTAAAGAAACTAGGTTACGATACGGAACCTATCAACTGTATTGCACAAACTTCTGAAAATTACTTATCCTTTAGCAAAAGATATACAAATTCGAATGGAATGAGTATATATCTAAGATTTCTGGATAGCTATCGTTTTTTGGATTCAAAACTTAGTAACCTTTCGGATATGTTAGAAGCAGATGATTTTCATTATACCAATAATATGTACACGAATCCTTTGCATAGACAACTGATGAAACGTAAAGGTGTCTTCCCGTACACGTATGTGGATTCTATAGAAAAATTATACGAGAATAGTCTACCATCCAAACATCAGTTTGATCATGTAAGCGATGAGGATTATAGTCATGCTAGAACGGTATGGAATGAATTCAATGTTAAAAATCTGGGTGAATATTTAAATATATATCTTAAGTGCGATACATTAATACTAACGGACGTGTTTGAACGCTTCCGTGAATTAAGTATCGGTTTGTACGGACTCGACCCGTGTCAGTATTACACACTTCCCGGGTTAGCCTATGATGCAATGTTAAGAACGACTGGTGTACAGATTTCATTATTAACAGATAAGACTATGCTAGATTTCTTCGAAAAAGGAATACGAGGTGGAATTTGCACTGTGTCCAAACGGTATGCAAAGGCGAATAACAGATACATGACTAGCTATGATAATACTCAACCAACTAATTATTTAATGTACGTTGACTGCAATTCTCTATATAGTTATACAATGGAAAATAATAGCTTACCATACACTGATATAAGGTGGCTAACTGATGCTGAAATTAAATCAATAGATTTTATGTCTATTACAAGTGATTCTGACGTGGGATATGTGTTGGAAGTAGACTTTAAATATCCACAGGAACTTCATGATATACAAAATGATTTGCCATTATGCCCTTTGAATGAAATCGCGCCAGGTGATAAGTATACAAAATTGCTAACAACATTGAATGATAAAAATAAATACGTATTACATTATCTCAATTTTCAACAATGTGTTAAACTTGGTTTGATTCCATCGCGTATACATAGAGTAATAGGTTACAAACAATCTAACTGGATAAATCCTTACATTGAACTCAACGTTCGTAAACGTATTGAAGATAAGACGAAATTTGGTCAAAATCTATGGAAGTTAATGAATAATTGTGTTTATGGAAAATTTATAGAGAATGTAAAACGTTATAATTCATTTCATTTAGCTACCAGCTGGAAACGAGCGCGTAAATTGTTAGCTCGACAGACATGTATAAGGTACGTGATTTTTGATGAAAATTTAATAGGTATAGAATTGGTCAGAGATGAAATATTGATGAATAAGCCAATATACATAGGACAAGCAATCCTGGATCTATCCAAACATAAAATGTATGATTTTTATTATGAAATTCTGAAGAAAAAATTGAAAGATGTAACTTTAATCTATACGGACACGGATGCTTTTCTCTTTGAATCTAGCTGCGATATATATGAATTTATTAAAACCAATATACATTTATTCGATACATCGAATTATCCAATGGATAATGTGTATGGTATTCCGTTAGCAAATAAGAAAATTTCAGGATTATTCAAGGATGAGCTAGCCGGTAGAGTGATGACTGAATATGTAGGGCTGAAATCGAAATTATATAGTTATCGATATGATACTGAAGTGATTAAAAAATCAAAAGGTGTAACAAAAGATTCGATGAGATTCATAACCTTTGAACAATATCTCTCATGTATTACACATCCTGACACTATACATCGAAGCATGCAGACATGTTTCAGAAGTTATAAACATGATGTTCATACTATTGAATCTAATAAGATAGCTTTAAGTGGTATCGATACAAAACGATACATTCCCAATAATTCATTTTCAACATTAGCATGGGGACATTATGCTATAGAAAATTGTCAAGTGTAAATTTCTTTTTCTTTTCTCAATAAAGCATAGATTCAACTGAGTTAAAAGGTATTACTAGGCCACGATAATAACATATTACTGTATTTCAAAAAATAAAATAATTGAGTTTCAAGTATAATTGTAAAGTGTGTTACAACTGAGTTAAAAGGTATTACTAGGCACATGATAATAACATATTACTGTATTTCAAAAAAACGAAATAATTGAGTTTCAAGTATATTTGTAAAGTGTGTTACTAATTACATGATAATAACATATTTACTTCATTTGAAAGATAACGTGTTGCTTTTTTTATGTTTATGTTAGGGTGAAGGAATATTTTTTCCTATTCATGTCGTTTTGAAATGTTAGATAGCAGAAATCAATGAAATGTTAATTCAACTATAATCATGTATGATTTTTTATTAAAATATATTTACTAATTATATCAAAATGTTATTATCATGTCTCCGTTAAGGGGTGAGGGGAGATTTATATATATCAATGTGAACTAGCATGTACAAAGGCTCTTATTTCAGCTATAATCATGTATGATGTTTGTTTAACGTATATTACTAATTACTTCAAATTGTAATTATCATGTTTACGTTAAGGGTAGGTGAATTTATATATACTCAATGTGAACTAGCATGTACGTTATGTTAAAATCTCTACAATTAAATGTTAATTCAACTATAATCATGTATGATTTTTTTTTAAGTATAAAAATGTTATTATCATGTTTAAGTTAAGGAGATGTGAATTAGCAGTTACAGAAGATTTTTAAAAAATTATAAAAATGTTATTATCATGTTTAAGTTAAGGAGATGTGAATTAGCAGTTACAGAAGATGTCAGGAATCAATGTGAACAAAAAAAATCAAACACAATATATCATTAAAATTATATTTCTTTATTGAGTTGTGTGTTTTTTTATTTATACAATGTCCACCTCATTAATCCATTCACGGGTAGGAAATCCTAACCATTTCACCAGAATCCTATCACCACGACGTCTGATGATCCTTTCAACTAAATACGTGTCTGGATATTGAGTTTTCTGTAATTCATAACCGTAGAATGCTCCTTCAATCAGTTTACCCTCCAGATCCTCGATGAGATAGGTCAATGGATGTGTCCTTTGCACTGTACGTATCCTAAAGACTTCAACACTCCAATTTGGTAGATAACCTTTCTCCATAACACCTTTATGCTTAGAAATCCTCACGTAGTCACCAACACGATGAAGCCTAGATCTTCGCTTCTCACGCAGACTTCTATCATATTTGTAGACGCTGAGCAGGAGAGAATTATCACGAACTTCTACAGGCTTCATACGAATCGTTCGATGGTAAGTATTATTGTAGGTATGAATAATTCTAGGTAGTATGTTTATCCATTGATATGAGCCTTGAACAATAAATTCCTTATGCAAAATCAGTTTGATCGTTCTTATTAAACGTTCCACTGCAGCAGCCTTAACGTGTGTGAATGTACTGTAATGATTAATATTATTACGATTCATTAGTTCGCGGAAATGTTTATTGTAAAACTCCCTTCCTTTATCAGATTGAACATTCTTCGGAAACGATTCCATTTCATTCAATATCTCCTCCATAGCAGTCGAAACGTTAATACCACTTTTATCACGTAATGGTCGTGCATAAGCCATCTTGGAATAAAAATTGCATGCAAGAAGAATATACTTATAATTCCTATTGTCTCTTGCATAATTAGACATGTCCATAAGATCTATTTGTACTAAATCGTTCATTCCTTTGCTTATGATCTTACGACGTACAAATCGTCTTCTAGCTGGTGCATGTAACTCGGTTGCAATGCGACGTTTTATCATGCTATAATTTTTGATGTTTTAAGTTCTGTAATAATTTCTTCTATCTCGGGTGAGTGATTCAAATTACCTGCATCCCTCGACGCAACCAATAATCTTAATCTGTTTATTATTTCATTCGGATCGTTCCAGTAGACGTAATCTAATTTTCTCTGCGGTACATGTTCTTTCCAACGTAAACCAAATCCAGTTCGATTACTAACAAGGTCACGAATGATATGACGATACTTGAACCCTCGATTTGCTCTTAAACGTCCATCTCTTGAATAACCGTGTCTGTAAACTTGAGTATTCTGTAAGATTTGCGAATACACGTCTAAATCATCATCTGTGTACGATGTCTTGCGAGGTAAACGTTTAAATAATAATTCATATAAGCCTGCTGTGGGTTCATACGTTTCTGTTCCTATCTGAACACCATCAGATTTAAACACAACTGTCTTGTTACCCAATTTATACTCATTATCCTCGTAACGTATGCCGTAAGTATTGTCCATGTCACTCGAACTGGCAGTTCGAACCTTGTGTAGATACTTTGACACGAGATCAGATCCGTTAGCATCATCTGTAGTTTCGTCGTCGTCGTCGTCGTCGTCGTCGTCGTTGTTGTCTTGGTGTGCTTTCGCTATTACTTTCAATGGTTCGGTTACAGGTTGAAGAACTTCAGACATGACTCGTTGCGTTTCGAATTTCATTCCTTTGAGAGAACGTAACTTTTCTCTTATTGCCCTACTGTGACGGGCAATGGATTCCTTAAGTCTTATAGCTTCAGCATCCATATCGAAATGAATGTATAATTAATCAGCTACTGCTAATTTATATGAAACTATCAGTTCTATACTTAATATATGACCATCTTTAGCACGTCCGACTGGCGCTGTAAACGATAGAATATCGCCAGTTTCAACTCTTACAGGATATCTTTCAACTAATCTTCCGTTTATTGCAAACAATGTATCATTTACAGCATGCGGATGTACCGATGATACGATGGAACACGAGAGTACACTTCCATTTCCAGGAACTTTATAGTATTCGAGTCCCGATGTTAACGTATACCTTAAAGAGGGACCTCGAAACGGACGTGTTTGCAATGAAATTATGAGTTGTGGTTTCAATTGTTGTAACATAGTGTTTACAACATTTCTCATTCGTGTTTTCATAGTATGAATATCATTATTTATAGTGATTAGTTTATTATCAAGTTCCGTTTGTCGTGCGGTTAGTTCTTTCACTTCTTTTTCTACAGCTGTAGTAATAGTCTCGCTAGCGGAGGTGATTGTTCTAGTTAACTGACTTTGTAATTCATTCTGTTTCCGTGTAATAGTATCGACAATGTTTGTTATAGTCTCAGTTAAACCCGTTTGCAATTCATTATGTTTCTGTATAAAGAAATGATTAACATAACTCATGGTGACTGCATCCCTATCATCTATCGGGTCGGCTAAATCCTTCAATCTCTTCATTCGAAATGATAGAGTTTCATTAGAGTCGTGAATTGGAATCCTATCATCTACATATTTTTTATTAGGAACGTCGTGTTCGTGAAGGGGGTCCAACAGCGTTTTCATTCTTATACCATCTATAATGACATTATTTTCGGAATCACGTTTAAATGCATATTTACTTAAGTACTCCATTAAATTGTTGTATTGGATGTCGAGCGATTTTTGTATGTGATCCCTAAGCATAGCTTCAAACTCGCCCATACGCTGATACGAGGTCTGCTCGCTGAAGATTTGCATTCGATTCTCGACGTCAGCCGTATGCGTATCCACATAACGTTTAGTCGATGCATCGTCACCTTCTTCAGGGTCGTGAATATTGCACAACCGCTTTCCCTTGAATCGATAGTTTCCCGATCCATCTCTAGTTATGATATATCGATTGAACACACCCCTAGAGGGTATGATTCTTCGGGATCCGAACCTGTCGATACTCATTGCTTAAGTGATGGATTATTCTATTTATTCATTCTGATAAAGCGATCAAAACCGTGACGGTAGCGTCCCTCGTTCAGTGGATATTCTGGTACTATAACAACAAAGGATCGTTCATCACTCTCCCATATATGTTTACACATATTCTTAAATTCATCATAGGACATATCGGTATTTACATAATCTTCGTATATATGTTTTAAATTGAGATTATCCTGTCTAAAGAATATAATCATATTTGCATTATCTCTAATTAAATGTTTAGGTACTTTAGCATATGATTGTGCTAAATATATAGCATCGACATTACGATGTCTACCCATACTGTAATATGAAGCTATCTTACCCTGTTTTTCATTTATCACATCATCAAATACGAATATCGAATTTTCTCTAGCATCCGACGTTTGAATTACTTTATCACCATCATCGAACGTAAATACACCTATATCGGGTATAGTTTTCAGTAACCTGAGTAAATATCGATATTTAGGTTGTTGCAACGATTTCGAGTATATGTAGAGGTTTTCGAATCTCAGACCATTCTCGTGAATAAGCAGGTTGAGTAAAACGTTCGTTTTTCCAGCATTTGAACTGCCAAGTATGAGCGCTCTAACGTTACTCGGAAACAACGTACCGTGTCGTCCTTTGCGAATGTCATCCTCGAAATCTAACACCTGTATGGGTAGCGTACACTTTTGCTTTACTATCTCCATATCGCGACTAATACTTATAAAGCATAAGTTTTGTCTTTTATCTCGTTCGTGATAAGGGCAATCTATGTCTTTACTGGATTTAGCCAATCGTCATAGGAATCGTATACTTATAAAGCGCACGTTTTGCCTTTTTTATTTCATAGTGAGACATGCGCTCTACACGTGCACGCAAAGGTTCGGGAATTCTTAATTCCTTGATTAATTCATTACCATTTGAGGCACATTTACCAGGTTATCGTTTCTGCGGTCCCGGAACGAAACTACATAAACGCTTGCAGAGAGGTGACTTACCGGTGAACGGGTTAGATTCAGCGTGTCTCGATCACGATCGGGCTTACGCAGAGAGTACTGATACAGAATCTCGTCGTCTAGCCGATAAGGTGTTGGTAGAGAGAGCTTGGAGACGTGTAAAGTCTGCCGACGCTTCTTTGGGCGAACGACTTGCAGCTCGACTTGTGACTACACTTATGAAGGGTAAATTGGCAGCGGGCGCTGGCATGCGTAAACGTCGCAACAAGAGAGGTGGTTTCTTACCTTTGCTACCACTTTTAGCAGCTCTAGGTGCAGCAGGTGGTCTAGCTGGAGGTGCTGCTCAGATTGCTACGGCTGTCAATAAGAAACGTTCGGATGCAAAACAACTTGCGGAATTAACACGTCACAACGAGCGCATGGAATCTTTGGCTCAGGGCAAAGGTCTTCGCCGTAAGAGACGTCGTAAGGGTAGAGGATTATATCTTCGATCAAAAAACTCGGGGCGAGGCCTATATTTATCCCGGAAAAAGCCCTGAGTGCTAACGAGATCGATTCGTATGCACGACGTCTACGCATTCCACATTTTAGAGGTGTCTACATGATCGATAAACTACCTCCACATCCTCGATACTATGAGAGAATAGTAGTGAATCTGGATACATCAAATAACCCTGGTACACATTGGGTTGCTGTACGTAAGGATGGTGACGTTGCCTACTACTTTGACAGTTTCGGCGATCTGAGACCTCCGGAAGAGATAGAAACGTACCTTTCGGGTGTCAAGCTCCTATATAATACGACGAGATTTCAAGAATTCGATTCTGTGATTTGCGGTCACTTGTGCCTTCAGTTTCTCCTCGATGAGTTACACGATCACCGTGAGTGGTAGTGATACCAGCTTCTCTACATTTCTAAATCCACCATTACATCTGGATCCTAACGGACATTACGAGATAGCTCTATTGAATTTTGAGACTTTTTACTCGATTCCGAATGTGGACGAGAGTAATAATCTATTCCATTACGTTCGCGATGGAAAAGTCGAACGTATAGTAATTCCACCGGGTACTTATGAATTGGATGATATCGCCAGATTGATCAAGGATGCTCTCGACATCGGTGACGACTTTATTCTACGTGCTAATAATAACACCATGAAATCAGAAATTCAATCTCCCTATATTATCGACTTTAGTCGTGAGAGATCTATTGCTTCACTTCTCGGTTTCACCTCTAAACAGAGGGTACCGGCAAACGTGCTGACCGAGTCTAATGATTTGGTTAACATATTCAAAGTCAGCATCATACGTATCGAGTGTAGTCTTGCAACGGGATCTTTCATCAATGGTAAAAGTGGTCATTCTCTGTATGAATTTTTCCCATCGGTACCTCCAGGTTATCATATTTCGCAGGAACCATCAAGTCCTATATATTTACCAATCATCGATACGAATCTCATTGTTCATCTCGACATTAGAGTGGTAGACCAGAACGGCGATAAGTTAGATTTCAGGAACGAAACCATCACTGTACGATTGCACATACGTCGTAATGGGTATAAGTTTTAAGAGACGATGCTATATTAAAAAACATCTCTCGAGATTGATCTCTACTCGATCATCGACCCGCAAGCTAATCACATCGTCTAATCGAAGATTTCTCGCTAACTTAGGCTTCAAGGTTCTATGATGGATGTGTTGGACGTGACCGGGATTCCGACCTTTGATGATAAGATCAGTAAGGAGGAAGAACACGTATTCCTACCGTACAATACGTCAGCTCTCGATGTGAACGATGAAATTAGAATTCCATGTCAAGCTGAAGATTTGTACACGCTTCCTAGTAGAAGTTATCTCTACATTGAGGGGACTCTCACTAAACCCGACGGCACCGTTGCCACATCGAAATTGAGTAACAATGCTATGGCATTCCTATTCGATGAGATTCGTCTGGATATGAATGGAACGACTATTGATAGAACTCGGAATCCGGGCATTTCATCAACGATGCGTAACTATGCTGCACTGAATGAACTGGAATCGAATCGTTTACTAAATGCTGGATGGATCTATCCTGGAGGTGTGGTAGACATCGTGAATACATCGAATGGTATCTTCAATGCTATCGTTCCTCTTTCGATGTTGCTGGGTTTCGCCGACGATCACAAGGAGGTCATACTTAATAGCAAGTTTGAACTTATTCTCATTAGATCTAAGGATTCTAATAATTGTATCATTGGAAACGATCCTACAACCATACAACTAACTAGACTCGAATGGAGGATGCCTGTACTTCGACTTTCAGATTCTGAACGAGTTGATAAACTTAAACTCGTCAAATCGGATAAACCTCTACACGTCGCATTTCGAACCTTGGACCTTCACACTCAACCTGCTGTACCTCAAACTAAAGCGTTCACATGGAACATTGCAACCACGACTAAACTTGAAAAACCACGTTTCGTCATAGTCGGTGCACAAGTGGATAGATTGAATCATCTCGCTAAGGATGCTTCTCTATTTGATAATTGTAATATCACCAATCTGAAACTTTATCTCAACAGTGAATCTTACCCCTATCACGATATGAATTTGGATTTCGCCAATTCGAAATTTGCATCTCTGTATGATCAATATTCCAAATTTCAATCATCCTACTATGGAAAGGAGAATTACCCTCTTTTGAAAAGGAACGACTTTCTGAAATATGCACCGCTATTCGTCATCGATTGCTCTCATCAACCTGAGGATACTGTGACGGGGGCAGTGAATGTCAGATTGGAAGTTCAAGCATCGTCAAATTTTCCTGCACAAACTTCATTATTCTGTTTAATTATTCATGATAAATTATTCACTTATAAACCACTAACTCATGTTGTACAATCTATCATATAGGTGTAATAAATAAAACATTACAAATTCAAATTATCTTTTTATTGACTTTAACATACATCTCCAATATCCTCTTCCTTGCACTCCTGCTTTTTGCATCATATAAACATAATGATTTATGAATATCATACAACTGATATAAATTTCTTTCAATATATGGAATTAGTCTTTTAAGTCCATTGAATGCAGTACTATTCAGATTTATACTGCCCACATTTAAACATGTATTCACAAACGTTATTTCTTGCATCTTATTCATGCATAACATTATATTAAATGCATATATTATATTTTCACTGTACGGTGCACATGGATGCTTACCATCTTTCAGATACGTATCCAAAACACACAAATTTGACATTATTACCTCCCAATCCTCTTTTGTAATATACACAAACGTATCGTCATGTGTGTCTTTAATGTAAAGTGATGGGAGTTCATTGTATAATCCTATGTTCACACGAAAGTCAATGCTGATGGAGATGTCGTTATCGTTCATGCACACACTATTTACCATCACTCGCAACTTCCTCCTCTACTTCTTCTGCGAAGGGTGTGAAGGATTCGAACATCATTATGATGAAACTGTCTTGATCGAACGTCTTCTTGGCTTTGACGATTCTCGGTTTGCAGTTCGTCTTCTTCTTTTTCTTGTCTCCTTTCTTACTGGATCTGCGGACATACACGAACTGTCTCAACATCGTGAATATTTATTACACTTGTTAACGTAAAACTCTTATTATTGTATACTCACTTTTCTATGACTTCCTCCTCGGGTTTCGATGTACCGATATCCTTAAACGGACGATCATTGTACGGACCGCACACATCTTCACCTTGATCCTGTTCGGACTGGCATGCCACATCTTCACTTTGGGCTTTACTGAAATAAACATATTTATCATTAGTTATCTAACACATAACAACACTTTCACGTTAACACACAATTATAATTCTACTTACCCGAGGTACACTTTACAATTCTTTCCGCATTGAGCATAAGATGTGATCGAATCATGATGGGAAGGATTCTTGCAAATCACTTGATGCATCTTTCCATCACACGTTTCATCGTGGTGCTCAACCCAATGCTTTTGCAAATCTTCGAAATTGCGTAGATTCTCCCAGAATCTGGTATCACTTTCAATGATAGGTGTTGTTGTTCCACTCATCTTGACGTTGCGATGTGAAGTGAGAATGCATTCGTTCCCGAGTGAGCAGATGGCTGATGAAACGTGATCATACCTGTCTCCCCCCTCCCCATCCTATCGTCGATTGTACTTATCGTACGGAGGGTTTTGTGTGAAGTGAGGACACGTTCGTTCCCGAGCTGGCGGGACAGGGTGAGACCTGTTAATTCGAATTTACTATATTACCGTTTTATCACGTTTCCCCCCTTCCACCTTCTCGTCGCTTGTACTGGAGGAGGACTAGTGTTTATCCTATCGTACATGAATGGGTATCGAACCGAGGACTCTATGTTCATATATATGAATCCCCCCGAGAACTCGATATTCATAGATGACCCACACATATACACATATGCACAAATCTTGAGGAATGACAACACGTCATCACCCTTATACTTCAATGTGGAATAGATTTATATTTTCTCGTACCTCGATGTGGGAATGGAATTTAACCTTTTCTTAACCTTTACATAGCTCTTGGATACAATAGCTCAAGGAGAGATTCTGCATAGGGAACACCCCTTACCAGAATGTCTTATTACATTTATTTTCATAAATCTCTCCCAGTAAACATACCTAATCATTCTCTCGATATTCTTTTATCTAAAGAATAACGATACTACATCATATATCATACACTAAACGTAATAGATATCAAACCCTACACTCGATATTCATACATGAGAGTTCAAGCACAGACATCGAAGCACTGAACGTAATAGATATCAAACCCTAGACTCGATATTCATACATGAGAGTTCAAGCACAGTCATCGAAGAATTACTATCAATACATTTAATTCAAACATCCCCGGAACCCCCGTTACCCACCCCGCCCCATCACAATATCGAACCCTAGACTTCGATATTCATACATGAGAGTTCAAGCACACACACACATCGAAAAGAATTCACATTTAATTCAAACATCCCCGGAACCCCCCGGTTACCCATCCCACCCATCACACATTACACATCACACACACACACACACACACACACACACACACACACACAATCATCATCATCATCATCATCATCATCATCCCAACCCTCAAAAACATCTCACTGCACAGGGGAGAACGGCACTACGCCAACACTC
This sequence comes from Mantis religiosa, assembly GCA_030765055.1. Classification (NCBI taxonomy): domain Eukaryota; kingdom Metazoa; phylum Arthropoda; class Insecta; order Mantodea; family Mantidae; genus Mantis; species Mantis religiosa. Next base: position 277,523,285 of record CM060950.1, on the reverse strand, counting down.
CCCTTCTTTTACAACTCGATTTTCATATAGGAGAGTTCTAAATCAATGAGCATTCTACATCACTCATATATTAACACAGAGGAGAGTTCAACATCTTATCTACACTGTGCTGATTCTCTCAATTCTATACTACTCCGGTAGCTTACACATTTCTATTACCTCCTGGTTTAAGCTTAATTTAAGAGACCTGTCCTATAAGATAAATTTGAGGCTCCAAAATTTCTTCCACGCCAGATTGATGCGCCATTTTATCTCTAATATATATATATATACCATATATATGTGTGTGTATGTATGTATGTATGTATGTATGTATGTATGTATGTATGTATGTATTAAGGACGTTGTTAATTGCAAGGATCATATCAGCGCTGCCAGTGTACCGGAATTTCGTCCCGTATAAATGGTTTCACATGCCATAAATCTACTGGTGATCACTTTTAAGCTAATTTTAAAAACCATAGGTTTAGGACAGGATTTGAACCTGTTACGTTGGAATTTGTAGGCTGGCGTTCTAATCAGCTAAACCACCCACATTGATATTGCATTCATCTATTTCTAAATTACTTACAAGAAATTCAGTAATAAAACCATTTCAGCAGAAGCCCATCTCGTTAGTATGAAGTACACAGAGAAATAAGTGTTTGTAAGAATAATTTGTATAAGTGAGAGTAAAGAATTCCATATGAGTACAACACATCACAGACTGCTTTCTACTTTTAACGTCCTTTAACTTGGTTTGTTATAAAGAGGACGATATAACTGAAATGAGTAAAATGATGTTCTGAACCCAGGCACTCTAGAACTTAGAGTTACGTCTGCATTCGTATTCTCAAGATGAGGGAATAAACCTGGAAAGAAACCTCCTCCCCATAACCCACCCCAACCGAGTTTCGAATTCGGGACCTCTTGAATGTGAAGCACACACGTTACTCTCACGCCACAGAAGTGGATTAAGAATAGTTGGATTGGATTTGATTGTACGGAGGTGATTCGGCACCTCGACCAGACTGGTCTTCTATACTTATGCCCTAAGTGGAGCACACCTGGAGGAAGAATGAAGCGAGAGGAGACAGTGCAGAGGGCGGGGTCCCTACGCTTTACCAGATAGAAACTCCCAGGTCCAGAAAAATCGTCATCCCACCTTGGCCCCGAGACAATCACGAGGCCGGTTCGGAGACCGGAGGCCGCCCTCCCCAGAGCAAGAAAGACTCCAGGCACAACTGGCATCCCACCAGCAGCGTTCCTGAATTGACCCACTAGGCCAGCTCGGAGACCAGAGTTGGTCCCGCTGGAGGGGAAAGTGTTCACTCAGAGCATATCATTTCGCCATGCACAGCCGAGACCTCCGCCGACACTTCTTCCCTGAAAGAGACCACCAGATAAGAGGTGATATGACATGATATTGGAGATGAAATTTAGGGACAGGAAATTCGGGGGGAGTAATTAACCCACTCAGCATTCGCCTAGCGACCCGAAAAAAGCTCCCGCAGGAACGCATGGGCCAGGTAGGTCGGCCACGGGAATTGAAACCGGACCTCCCGAATCGGGCCACAGACGAAACTGCCTGAGCCATCCCGCTTGGTTTAAGAAAAGTTAATAGGAGCTACATAAAATAAAAACAGTGGGTAGAGAAAGTTATATGAGTGCAACTCATTTTTACTTTCTCTGCTGCGTAGGCTATGTAGGGAAAATGCTGCATTCCACTCAAAAGTTCGATTCCGAGATTTCACAGAAGATACACATTTTGGGGCCCTTTAATCTAAAAAAGGTATTTTAAAAAAACGTCCGCACGCGTCTGTGTATGTGGACAACTGTAACTCAACAACGGAAATTTCAAGTAAATGCCTACCAGACTTTACGTTTGGCAGCTTCCAAGCTTGCAAAGAAAGCTTCTCAAGAAAATCCCCCCCCCCCAGACTATCCTTTTATGTAGAATTGTTTCAAAAATTTTTATTTTCTCAAAAATGGTTCTAAAAACGTTAATTAAAACACCAAAATTTTAATACATTGTTATGACTCACGATGAAGTCTTTTCAAGGAATGTCCTCAGAAGTCCTTTCCATTCTGGATGACTTTTGTATAACTAATTTCTGGTACATATATTTGTACACTGAACTATTTCCAATATTATCCTTATAATTGGCTTGCTTTTAAATTACTTATACTTACCTTGAGTAGAAAGTCGTTATACGTTTTTTCTCCTTATCAGACAAAGAGACCGGAATTTCAAAATCTTCACATAGCGACTAGGTCCTAAAAGATTTGACTATCACTTAATCCTTAAGCCATACGGCATTTCCTCATACTCTCACGCCACAGAGATGAGTTAATAACAGTTAGTAGTCAGTATATAAAAACGATAGTGGTCAGAGAAAGTTATATGAGTGTAAGCCATAAGATTTTTATATTTGCGCACTTAAAAGCCTGGTGAATCCTGCTGCTTTTATTTCTCTGAAGGTTTGGACGGAGAAGGGAACACTAAAATATGCTTCGCTTTAGCGAATGTGACTAAAATGGATGTCATTGGCCGGAATGGACTGGAGTAATTTCCAAAAATAAGTTTCTTTGTTAGCAATGACGCTAAACCTGTAAAAGTAGGACGGAAAATGCAGTCTTTTGACATATACCGGCTCATATATTATTTGGTTTAAACTCCACGTGGGTCGAAACAAACGGCTGCAAAACCCCGCCAATTCATTACACACATGTGTAGTCCATTTTATAATTAGACTGGCATCGTAATTAAGGTGTTATAACAAAACTAGCTCTTGCCACATGGCAAGATATTCTGTCTGTGATTGGCTAGAGTTCGATATGAATCGATTCCTACTGAACGGAAGTGGGTAGCAATCTACTCTATACCAGGCAATGGATGAAGGATGCGACAATTGCTGTGAGCCCCTTAGTTGCGATATCAACCTATAATAACAAAATGGACTGTACACTCGAGCTTCGCCATACTGGCAAAGAAATACAACCTCTTACAGATAAATGGTTAGAGCAGTGCTTTTGTGTGTACTACTTCTCTAAATATATCACATTATTGAAGAAATATTGAAGTTTCTGGTTTTAATGTGATATTTGCTGAAATGTTACCCATGCAGGAGATGCATCACTATATACACTTAAATTCTGTGTAATTCTTGTAAGAATTTACTTTTGCTTTATATAATTTTAAAATTTATTATTAATTTTTATATTATAAATAAGTACATTTATATAACTTATATATCTACATTCATCCAATTCTTCTGAAATGTTTTATTTAGCTTCCTAAAACACAAGCCATTAAATGTCTAAAAGGGCTTTGTTTTCAACGGCTTTTGAGTTATTCGTTTTTAAACTGCATAAACATTCAAAACTTCTAGAAATTTTAGATGACAGAATTTAAAAATTATTTCCTTATGAAAGTTTAAATGACAGATTTTGAATTACAATGAGATAAATGATACAGCAAAAAAAAATGTTGTTTTTAAAATTACGTCGTGTGGTACATTTGAAATAGTGATAAAACTCAAATTTTAATTTTAATAAAATGGAAACTAAAAGAGATATCTCACTAAAATTTAAAACCATCTAATATTTATACAAGGTAACACTGAAGACAAATGCCCGCCTCGCTAGCGTAGATGGCTGCGTGTCTGCCTCACGTTCAAGAGGTCCCGAGTTCGAATCTCGGTCAGGGTGAGTTGCCTGGATAAGGTTTCTTCCGCGGTTTTCCCTTTTCCTGAAAGACGAATGTCAGCTAACTCTAAGCTCCATGGACCCGGGACTCATTGGAGCATCATTTCACCCATTTCATTCATCGTCCGTTAATGTTGGATAACGTAAATTACACACACACACACACACACACACACACACACACACACACACACACACACAAAACTGAAAGCAAATCGGCTAGAAAGTCTAAAAAAGTCACATTATTTTGTAACATACACAAATGCTGCCTCATGAGGGTTTAAGTTCCAAAGTGAGATAATTAAATCGATCGTGTGCTTTTATATTTCCACGGATATTGAAACTTTACTGTATTTAATTTCAGAAAATTCATATCATTTTCTGAATAGCATTTGCTCTGCTTGCTAATCTTTTCCGTTAAATAAGTTGAAGAGATTTTTATGCATTCCTAAACCAAAGGCATTCAGGAATGTCTTATGGACTTTTTTGTTTTGAAAAATTAGTAGTTTTTACTTTATCGGCTATTTATGTATACTAAGCAGCGGAAGCATTACATTCCAGCCAAAAATTTGGTGTGGAGATTTCAATGTAAATACATGTTTTACGGTCTCCTGAATAACATTTTGTTTTCGGAAATTGCTGATGCAGCCTAAATTAATCCATAATTTCCCAAGGTTTGTTTTTCACTCCTTTGTTTTAGAGTAGTAGTAAGTAGTAGTAGTAATAGTAGTAGTAGTAGTAGTAGTAGTAGTAGTAGTAGTAGTAGTAGTAGTAATAGTAGTAGATGTTGTTGTTGTGGGAGTGTTTCTTCTCCGTTCTTACTATACACGGCACGACAGTCGATGGACACAGATGATACATGGAAGGAAATGAGGTTTTGGAAAATAATTCTCGGAAGGATACGATCCAGGTCTATGTTTAGGGAGCTCTCATTAATTTTCCAGTCATCATGATTGGGCAGAACATGGGAAAAGTTCAGTCGCGGAGGGATTTGAACCTCGGAACACTTGAATGTGAGCCACTCGCTCATGTGTGCGCGCGTGTGCAGGACAACTGAAAAATGAAAAGTGGGTTGGATATATAACTTTGTATTTTTAAGATGAGCATCAGTAGTATGGATGTGGGGATTCCAAATCACACTAGACATGATTTAGAATGCTCATATATGTAACAGAATGTGTGATGTTGAATCCTCGTATGATTTAGAAGCCTCGTGTTTGAGAATGGACGATTTTTTGTTGTTTGGGTCGGTGGCGTATTGCCGTTTCCCAGGATAGTTGTGTTTATGTGTATGTGTGTGTGTGTCTCTGTGTGTGGATGGGTGCTGTTTGGAACGGGGCGGCGGGGTTGCGGGGATCTTCGTGTCGAGGTCTGTGTGTGAGTGAGTGTGCTTGAATTCTCATGTATGATAATAGATTCTGTGATTGCTAAGAATGATGTTGAGGTTCGTATCTTGGATGGTAAAAATAATTCGATTTTATACATATATACGTTAAGATGTGAGATGTTGGTATGAACATCAACTCTTTGGGGGGGGTGTTAAGAGTTGTGAGTTTAAACATTCATGTGTGAACATTGAGGCCCTGATGGTTCATGTGTATGAATATAGAGCCCCAGGGTTTAATACACGTAAACTGTCATCCTCCGTACGGTGATGAAAAGGGGTAGAGGGATATGTGATAAAACAGTAACATAGTTACCCTGATTCTGCAGGTTTGATCATGATTGACTCCCTTCATACCTACCGCTCGCGCAGGAAAGAACAAGTTTCTGTGTTTCCTACAATAACTTCACGTCGCAACGTCAAGATGAGCGGTACAACAACTCCTATTATTGAAAGCGATGCTAGATTCTGGGAGAATTTGCACGACTATGAAGATTTGCAAAATCATTGGGTTGAGCATCATGAAGAAACGTGTGATGGAAATATACATCAACTTATATGCAAGAATCCTGCACATCATGATGAAATTACATCGTATGCTCAATGTGGATTGAACTGCAAAGTGTATCGTGGGTAATTATAATTATAATTGTGTGTTAACATGAAAGTGCCGTTATGTGTTAGATAGCTAATAACAAATATGTATATTTCAGAAAATCCCAAAGTGATGACGTTGCATGCAAGTCCGAGCTGATGTCCGAGTGAAGATGTGTGCGGTCCGTACAAAGATCACCCGTTTAAGGATGGAACTACATCGAAACCCGACGTGGAAGCTATAGAAAAGTGAGTATGAAGTAATATGCTTTTTATGTTAACAAGTATAGAAATATTTTCGATGTTGAGACATAGTTCGTGTATGTCCACAGATCCTGTAAGAAAGCAGAGAAGAAGAAGACTAACTGCAAACCGAGGATCGTCAAAGCCAAGATGACTTTCGATCCAGACAGTATCATCATAATTATGTTCGAGTCCTTAACCCCCTTCGCAGAAGAAACAGAAGACGAAATTGCGAGTAATGGTAAATAGTGTGTGCATGAACGATAACGACATCTCCATCAGCACCGAGTATCGTGTGAACATAGGATTGTACAATGAACTTCCACCTCTTTATATCAAAGCCTCACATGGCGATACGTTTGTGTATATTACAATAGAGGATTGAGAGATAATAGTACTAAATATGTGTGTTGGATACGTATCTGAAAGATGGTAAACATCCTTGTGCACCGTATAATGAAAATGTAATTTATGCATTTAATATAATGTTATGTATGAATAACATGAAAGAAATAACGTTTGTGAATACATGTTTAAATGTGAGTAGTATAAATCTGAATAGTGCTGCATTTAATGGACTTAAAAGACTAATTCCATATATTGAAAGAAATTTATATCAACCTTATGATATTCATAAATCATTATGTTCATATTATGCAAGAAGCAGGAGTGCAAGGAAGAGGATACTGGAGATGTATGCGAACGTTAATAAAAAGATAATTTGAATTTATATTCTTTTATTACACCTATATGATAGATTGTACAACACGAGTTAATGGTTTATAAGTAAATCATTTATCATGAATAATTAAACAGAATAATGAAGTTTCTAAGACAAATTTGATGATGCTTGAACCTCCAATCTGACGTTCACTGCTCCCGTCACAGTATCCTCAGGTTGATCAGAGCAATCGATGACGAATAGCGGTGCATATTTCAGAAAGTCATTCCTTTACAAAAGAGCATAATTCTCCTTACCGTAGTAGGATGATTCAAATTTAGAATATTGATCATACGAAGATGCAAATTTTGAATTGTGAAATCCAAATTCACATCATGATAGGGGTAAGAGTCACTGTTGAGATAAAGTTTCAGATTAGTGATATTACAATGATCAAATAGAGAAGCATCCTTAGCGAGATGATTCAATCTGTCCACTTGTGCACCGACTATGACGAAACGTGGTCATATGTTGGAAATGCAACGTGTAGAGGTTTATCCGATTTGACGAGTTTAAGTTTATCAACTCGTTCAGAATCTAAGAGTCGGAGTTCAAGCATCCTCCATTCAAGTCTAGTGAGTTGAATGGTTGTAGGATCGTTTCCAATTATACAATTATTACAATCCTTAGATCTAATGAGAATAAGTTCACACTTGCTATTAAGTATGACTTCCTTGTGATCGTCAGCGAAACCCAGCAACATCGATAGGGGAACGATAGCATTGAAGATACCATTCGATGTATTCACGATGTCTACCGCTCCTCCTGGATAGATCCAACCTGCATTCAATAAACGATTCGATTCCAGTTCATTCCGAGATGCATAGTTACGCATCGTTGATGAAATACCCGGATTTCTGGTTCTGTCAATAGTAGTCCCATTCATATCTAGACGAATGTCATCGAATAGGAATGTTATAGCATTGTTACTTAATTTCGATGTCGAGACGCTGCCATCGGGTTTAGTGATAGTTCCTTCGATGTAGAGATAGCTTCTACTAGGAAACGTGTACAAATCTTCAGCTCGATTTGGAATTCTAATTTCATCGTTCACATCGAGAGCTGAAGTGTTGTACGGCAGAAATACGCGCTCTTCCTCCTTACTGATCTTATCATCAAAGGTAGGAATCCAAGTAATATCCAACACGTCCATTATAGAACTTTGAATCCCAAGCCTGTGATAACCTGAAGGTACCGATGGGAAAATTTCATACAGAGAGTGACCACTCTTACTATTGATGAAGGATCCCGTGGCAAGATTGCATTCGATACGTAAAATGCTGACCTTGAATATGTTAACCAAATCATTAGACTCGGTCAGCACGTTCGGCGGAAGTCTCTGTTTAGAGGTGAAACCGAGAAGAGAAGCGATGATCTCTCACGACTAGAGTCGATAATATAGGGGCATTGAATTTCTGATTTCACGGTATTGTTATTAGCACGTAGAATGAAATCATCAACAATGTCGAGAGCATCCTTGAGCAGGCGAGCGATACCATCCAATTCATAAGTACCCGGTGGAATCACTGTACGTTCGACTTTACCATCGCGAACGTAATGGAATAGATTATTACTCTCATCCACATTAGGGGTCGAGTAAAATGTCCCAAAATTCAATAGAGTTATCTCGTAATGACCGTCAGGATCCAGATGTAGTGGTGGATTGAGAAATGTGGAGTAGCTGGTATCACTTCCACTCACGGTGATCATGTAACTCATTTTGATGAATTACGAATGTAGCCGAGGTCGTCTTATAAGAGAAACTGAAAGCACAAGTGATCACAAATAACGAAATCGAAATCATGATATCTCCTCGTATCATATAGGAGCTTAACACCCGAAATGTATGTTTCTATCTCTTTCGGTGGTCTCAGATCCCCGAAACTGTCAAAGTAGTAGGCAACGATACCATCCTTGCGTACAGCACCTCAGTGCGTGACAGGATTATAAGATGTATCCAGATTCACATCTATTCTCTCAGCGTATCGAGGATGTGGAGGTAGTTTATCTAGCATGTAGACACCTCTAAAATGTGGAATGTGTAGACGTTATGCATAAGAAGCGATCTCGTTAGCACTCAGGACTTTTTCCGGAATAAATATAGGCCTCGCCCCGAGTTCTGTGATCGAAGATACAATCCTTTATCCTTACGTCTCTTACGTCGAAGACCTTTACCCTGAGCTAAAGACTGCATACGCTCATTGTGACCAGTTAATTCGGCAAGTTGTTCTGCATTCGAACGTTTCTTATTCACAGCTGTAGCAATCTGAGCAGCATCTCCACCTGCTGCACCTCGAGCAGCTAAAAGTTGTAGCAAAGGTAAGAAACCACCTCTCTTGCTGCGACGTTTACGCATACCAGCGCCCACTGCCAATTTACCCTTCATAAGTGTGGTGACAAGTTGAGCTGCAATTCGTTCACCCAAAGAAGCGTTAGCAGATTTTACTCGTCTCCAAGCTTTCTCTGCGAGCACCTTATCGGCTAGACGACGTGATTCTGTATCAGTACTCGCTGCTTAAGCTCTGTCATGATTGAGACATGCCGAGTCCAACCCATTCACTGGTAAGTCGCCTCTCTGCAGTCGCTTATGTTGTTTTGTTCCAGGACCACAGAAGCGATAACCCGGTAAATAAGCCTCAAATGGTAATGAATTAATGAAGGATTTAAGAATTCCTGAACCTTTGCGTACACGTGTAGAGCGCATGTCTCACTATGAAATAAAAAGCAAAATGTATGCTTCATAACTATTAGTCGTGATATGGAAGTGGTAAAGAAAAAGTATACGCTACCCATACAGGTGCTAGACTGCGATTATGATGTTCGCAGAGGACGACACGGGACGCTGTTTCCGAGTAATGTCAGAGCACTCATATTGGGTAGTTCAAAGGCTGGAAAACCGAGTGTTCTACTCAACCTGCATATTCACGAGAATGGCCTGAGGTTCGAAAACCTCTACATATATTCTAAATCGTTGGAACAACCTAAATTGAGTGAGTGAGTGAGTGAGTGTGTGGTGTTTTAGGGCCCGTCGACAGCAAGGTCATTTGGGCCCGAAGTCAAGATAAAACCTAAAAGCTACACAAATTAGGCTAAAAAGGTAAAATAAAATAAAATCACTCCACTATTAAAGGTACATAAAAACCATCCAAAGACTAATAAGTTAAAATCACTAAAAATAACAAATATAAAAAGCAAGTCAGACATGTTTTTTAAAATCGATTTCGGCAAGAAACTGCAGTGCCTTAACTACGGCCACTGGGTCGTCCCCTAAAACATCCAGCAAGTTAGTTCCCAAGCCTACTGACTGGCGAACGCGGGCGTACTGCGGGCAATCGAGCAATACATGCCGCACAGTGAGGCGTACTGCACATGGAGCACACACTGGGGCCGGTTCCCCTCTTAGCAAATGGCCATGAGTGGCTCGTGTGTGTCCAATTCTCAGCCGGGTGAGTATCACCTCGGCTCGCCGGTTATCTCTGCAGGAAGTTAGCCAGGGTTGTACGCTCTCCTTTATTGCCCGGAATTGTGTGCCTTCCAAAGCTGTCCAGGAGTGCTGTCAAGCAGATAGGAGTTGGCGACGGAAAAAACGTTGCACATCCTGGTATGGCACCGTAGTTGTTAAACTCCGGGGCAAACGGCAAGCGGACTTAGCAGCCGCGTCCACCTCCTCATTCCAGGAAATGCCCACATGGCCTGGGGTCCAAGTAAAAACAAAATGGTATCCGCGACTAAGCATTTGCGAGATCAGGGCCTGAATTTTTAAAACTAGCGTGTGAGCTGCAATGTGCTGGAACAATCTAAAGTTCGGTATTTACTCAAGGTACTGAACACTATACCCTATATAGGTGTATTTACGTTCGATGATGGTGAAAAAGTAGTCCAAACGTCGGAAGTTAGAGAAAACTCGATATTAGTATTTGACGAGTTGATACATGAAAAACAGGGTAGTATAGCCTTATATTACAGTATGGGTAGACATCGTAACGTCGATGCTTTACATTTAGCTCAATCATGTGCTAAAGTACCTAAACATTTAATTATAGGAAATGCAAATATGATTGTACTCTTTAGACAGGATAATCTCAATTTAAAACATATATATGAAGATCATGTAAATACCGATGTGTCCTATACTGAATTTAAGGATATGTTTAAACATATATGGTAGAGTAATGAACGATCCTTTGTTGTCAGAGTGCTTGAATATCCATTGAACGAGGGACGCTACCGACATGGATTTGATGTCTATATCAGAATGAATAAATAGAATAATCAATCACTTAAGCGACGAGTATCGATAGTTTCGGATCCCGAAGTATCATACCTTCTAGGGGTGTGTTTAATAGATATATCATAACTGGAGATGGACCGGGAAACTATAGGGAAACTATAGGATGCGATGACTAAACGTTATGTGGATACGCATACGGCTGACGTCGAGAATCGAATGCAGATCTTCAGTGAGCAGACCTCGTATCAGCGTATGGCCGAGTTTGAAACTATGCTTAGGGCTCACATACAAAAGTCGCTCGACATCCAATACAACAATTTAATGGATTTATTAAGTAAATATGCATTTAAACGTGATTCTGAAATTAATGTCATTCTTGATGGTATAAGAATGAAAACGCTATTGGAGGCGCTTCAAATCACGATATTCCCAATAAAAAATATGTAGATGACAGGATGCTAATTCACGAATCTAATGAAACTCTATCATTTCCAATGAAAATATTAAAGGAGATAGCCAATCCTAAGATGATGCTGATGCACTCACCATAAATTATGTTAATCACTTATTTATACAGAAACAGAATGAATTGCAAACAGGTTTAACTGAAACTATAACAAACATTGCCGATACTATTTCAGAGAAACCGAATGAACTACAAAGACGTTTAACTAGAGCGATTAGTAATGCTAGCGAATCAATAACAACAGCTGTGGAAAAAGAAATGAAAGAATTAACCGCATGACAAACCGAACTTGATAATAAACTAATCAGTATAAATAACGATATTCATACCATGAAACACGAATGAGAAAATTCGTCAACGCTATGTTACAAAGATTGAAAGCTCAACTCATAATGTCATTGCAAACACATCCGCTTCGGGGACCCTCGTTAGGGTATAGGTTAACATTGGGACTGGAATACTATAAAGTTTCTGGAGATGGAACTGTACTTTCGTGTACTATAGTTTCATCAGTACAACCGCATACTATATACGGTACATTGTTTGCAATAAATGGTAGACTATTTGAAAGATATCCTGCAATCGTTGATACTGGAGATAAGCTAACGTTTATGGAACCTGCTGCACGTGCTAAAGATGGTCATATATTAAGTATAGAACTGATAGTTTCATATAAATTAGCAGTGGCCGATTAATTATACATTCATTTCGATATGGATTCTGGAGCTATAAGAGTTAAAGAATCCATTACCGGTCATAGAAGAGCAATAATAGAAAAGTTACGCTCGCTCAAGGGAATGAAATTGGAAACACAACGAGTCATGTCTGAAGTTCTTCAACCTGTAACCGATCCACTGAAAATAATTGCGAAGGCACATCAAGAGGATGATGATGATGATGATGATGATGATGATGATGATGATGATGATGATGATGATGATGATGATGATGATGATGATGATGATGATGATGATGATGATGAAAAAGCAGACGACGTGAGTGGCAGCACTAACGGAGCTGATAAGTATATACACAAGGTTCAAACTGCTAGTTCGAGGGATGTGACAACCACTTACGGCATACGATACGAAGATATAAATTAGGTAATAAAACAGTTGTGTTTACATCTGATGGTATTCAGATAGGAGCAGACACGTACGCACCAACTACAGGATTATATGAATTATTATTTAAACGTTTACCTCGCAAATCATCGTATACCGAAGAGGATTTAGACGTGTATTCACAAATATTACAGAATACTCAAGTTTGTAAACATGGATATTTCCGATATGGTTGTTAGAGATCAAATCACGGCTTCAGGTATCGTCATATCATTCGTGATCTTGTGAATGTTCGAACTGGATTCGGTTTACCCTGGAAAGCATTTATACCGCAGAGAAAATTAGATTACGTTTATTGGAATGATCTTAATGAAATAATAAACAGATTAAGATTATTAGCTGCATCGAGGGATGCATGTAATTTGAATCATCCATCCGAGATAAAGGAAACTTTTACAGAACTTAAAACATCAAAAATTATAGAACGATAAAGCGTCGCATTGCAACTGGATTACATACACCTGCCAGAAGACATTTTCTACGACGTAAGATCATTGGTAAAGGAATGAATGTTTTAGTACAAATAGAACTGATGGAAATGTCTATTTATGCAAGATAAAATAGAAATTATAAGTATATTGTTTTTGCATGCATTTCTATTCTAAGATGGCTTATGCATGGCCATTACGTGATAAAAGTGGCATTAACCTTTCGGCTGCAATGCAGGATATATTGAATGAAGTGGAATCGTTTCCGAATAACGTTCAATCTGATAATGGAAAAGAGTTTTACAATAAACATTTCCGTGAACTAATGAATAGAAATAATATTAATTATTATAGTACATTCACTCACGTCAAGACTGCAGCAGTTGAACGTTTAATAAGAGCGATCAAAGTGAGTTTGTATAAGGAATTTATTGTTCAAGTCTCATATCAATGGATAAACATACAACCCAGAATTATTCATACATACAACCATACGTACCATAGAACAATTCGCATGAAGCCTATAGATGTTCGTGATAATTCACTTCTCTGCGTGTACAAATATGATAAAGGGTTACGTGAGAAGCAGAAATCTAGACTTTTTCGTGTTGGTGACTATGTGAGGATTTCTAAGCATAAAGGAATTATGGAGAAAGGTTATCTACCTAATTGGAGCGTTGAAATCTATAGGATACATACAGTGCAAAACTCATCCATTGACATACCTGATCGAGGATCTGGAAGGTAAACTAATTCAGGGTGTATTTTATGGGTATGAGCTACAGAGAACTCAATATCCAGACACATATTTAGTTGAAAGGATTGTCAGACGACGTGGTGATAGGATTTTAGTGAAATGGTTAGGATTTCGTTGACATGAATGGATTAATGAAACTGATATTGTATAAATAAAACACAACTCAATAAAGATGATAATTTTAATAATGTTCTTTTTCTTGTCCTTGATCACTTATGTAAAACAGGAAATAGCATTTTATGAAATAAATTTCAAAAAGTAATACAGTTAAATTCATGCATGATAATAATATTTAAGCATACATGATTATACTTTAACTAACATTATTCGATAAAATAATGATAATTTTATTTTCTCCACAAAATAGTGTGCATTTAACACAACTCAATAAAGAATGATATTCTTACACTTTAAATCCATCCATACAATAAAGAATGATAATTTTATTTCATCATAATTTTCAAAACGTAAACATGATAATAACATCTTAATGTGTGATTAGTAAATTCATTCATGATTATACTTGAAGTGACGTTATTCGATAAAAGAATATTAATTTCATTTCTCCACAAAATAGTGTGTTTTAAACACGACTCAATAAAGGATGGTATTCTTTTTTGTTTGAAATCTGTTATACATTGTTTAACAACATTCATCCTCTTAGTAATATCTTATTTCATGTGATTAGTAATACACTTTAAATCGTATGATTATAGTTGAAAATACCACTAACATATAGTTGAAATAATGTTCTATTTAAATTTTTCTATAGCACAATATCCCCATGTTAACGTCGAAAATTAGTTATCGTGAATGTATCGTTTTGTACCGGTACCATTTAAAGCTATCTTATTGGATTCAATGGTGTGGACGTCATGTTTATCCCCTCTGAAACATTTCTGCATGCTTCGATGTATCGTATCAGGATGTGTAATACATGAGAGATATTGCTCAAAGATTATCACTCTAATCGAATATTTTATAACACCTTTTGAATTTTAATCAATTCATTATCATATCGATAACAATATAATTTCGACTTCAGTCCTACATACTCAGTCATTACTCTACCAGCTAACTCATCCTTAAATAATCCTGAGAGTTTTTTATTCTGTAACGGAATTTCATATACATTATCAATTGGATAATTTGATGTATCGAATAAATGTATATTTCTTTTAATAAACTCGTATATATCGCTACTTGTTTCAAAGAGAAATGCATCTGTGTCAGTATAGTTTAAGGTAAACTCTTTTAAATTTTTCTTCAGAATTTCATAATAAAAATGATACATTTCATGTTTGGATAGATCCAGGATTACTTGTCCTATTCCTATACTAGGTTTAAGGTTTATTCATCAATATTTGATCTCTGAGCAATTCTATACCTACTAAATTCTCATAAAAAATCACATATCTTATACACGTTTGCCAAACCATTAATTTTCGAACCTGTTTCCAGCTGGTGGCTAAATGAAATAAATTATAACGTTTTACATTTTCTATGAATTTCCCGTAAACACAACTATTCATTAACTTCCATAGATTCTGTCCAAATTTTGTTTTATCTTCAATTCGTTTACATGCATTGTGTTCAATATAAGGATTTATCCATTTAGATTGCCTGTAACTGATTACTCTATGTATATGTGATATATTCAAACCAAGTTTAACATATTGTTGAAAATTGAGGTAATGTAATAAGTATTTCCTTTTATCGTTCAAAGTTGTTAGCAACTTTTTGTACTTGTCACCTGGAGCAATTCATTCAGTGAACATAGTGGTAGATCACTGTGCAAATCGTGAAGTTCTTGAGGATAATTAAAATCTACCTCCAGCACGTATCCCACATTGGAACCGTTTGTAACAGACATAAAATCTATTGATTTAATTTCATCATCGGTTAACCTCTTTACATCAGAATATGGTAAACAATTATTACCCATTGAAAATGAATATAAAGAATTATAGCCCACATACATTAAATAATTACTCGGTTGAGTGTTATCATAGCTATTCATGTATTTGTTATTTGCTTTAGAATACTGTTTGGATGCCCTACATATACCACCTCTGATGGAGCGTTCAGAAAGGTCAATCATAGTTTTATCTGTTAATAATAAAATCTGTGCACCCGTCGTTCTTAACATAGCACCATAAGCTAGTCCGGGAACTGTATAAAATTGACATGGATCCAATCCATACATTCCAATACTTAATTCACGAAAGTAATCAAACACATCTGTTAATATTAACGTTTCACCCTTAAGATAAAGATTTAAATATTCACCCAGATTTTTAACATTGAATTCATTCCATAGAGTTCTAGCATGTATGTAATCCTCATCGGTCACATTCTCAAAATGATGTTTAGATGGTAGACTGTTCTCGTATAATTTTTCTATAAAATCCACATACGTGTACGGGAAGACACCTTTACGTTTCTCAATCGTCTGTGTAAGGGATTTGTATATTTATTATTTGTATAATCAAAAGCATCAGCTTCTAACATGTCCGAAAGGTTACTAAGATTTGAATCCAAAAACGATAGCTATCCAGAAATCTTAGATATATTCTGTCCATTAGAATTTGAATATCTTTTGCTAAATGATGTCATTTTCAGAAGTTTGTGCAACACAATTAATCGGTTCCGTATCATAACCTAATTTTTGACTATGAAATGTGCATCGTATTTTGACATGGAATGAAAGAATATAGGTATGTATCCCGGCATTTTCCTGTTTAAATTACATTTATTACGATATTTATTATTTATTACTTTCCAGTCAAATGGCATTGATCACAAAATTTTACACATGTGTTAAGAAAATCACACTTGCAAATGTGGCATTGTTCTGAATTTTGATATTCTATTTCATCCACATCTCTCATAATTATATCGATCTTATTACCATATATATTAATAACATCATATCCAATTATTGTTAACTCTTTAAGAAATTCTTCAATTGCATACGGACCCTCAAATGATTTAAAGCGTGTTAAAGTTTCATCATAACTATAAACGTTATGTAATGCAATAGCATACGCTTCATGTTTATGCGTAATGTGAGTCCAGCTGTTATACGATGAATCTTGACACCAATCTAACTTATGTAACATACATTCGATATCTGCATACACCACGAATGGAGTGTTAAGACATTTCGAGTATGTATTGAATTCTATGACATCGTTTTCACCTGCTTTAGGGATAATGATATTTTGAATCAGCATACAGCGTTTTATGTCTATTTAACGTAATTATGTTGTAAAGTATGACTTAAAAATATCACATACCCACTTTCGTCCTTAGTGTTTAAATACCTGCTTTCCCAGCAAACGTAATAAGTTTGTTATTAAACAATAATGTCTTTTATACATCAGAAAATTAACAAGATGTGATTTTTGCTCTCTTGGTTGACATAAGAGAATGGTCGACTTATTTTCAACGCCGTATATTGTTACTGACGTATTTGAATTTTGACTCTCGAATTTTTCTACATCTTTCAATGATACCTTTTATACGGTATTTGGATATTTGGATATGTTACAGGACATTTGGATGCTACTAAACAATGTGCAAAACAATATTTATCTGTATTTCGTAAGCTAATAACAGCTCTCTTTCCCTTTATAAAGTCTGGTAATTCAGCACACATCCCGGCAATCAATGAATCCTATTGCGCCACATATATAGTTAATTTCTCAGTACTGTACAATGTTTTGACCTAGTACGCGAGTCGAGATTATCCATATGATCTAAGATAGATTGGGCAAGTTTATCTTCATAGCGTACCGATTTATTTGCTGACTGTAGTATTGACTCCAGTTTACTATTAAAATTAAATTTATGGATATTATCGCTCTCTTGTAATATTATAACATACTGACATAATAAACATGAACCGACCTTAAGACCTGATTTATACATGTCTAATCCCTTATCAACTTCATGCAGTATTAATTTTTACACATCAATAAATATATTGCAGGATCTAATATGTTAACGCAAATATGAATCCCAAATGTATACACACGTTTGGAGAAAGCTGATTCGGTGTGAATGACTGCTAATCCATCAGGTGTTTACGTATCACTGCTTGTCATCTCTTAAGCACTTGAGGACTGTCCAGGGGGGTTGCCCGTACTCGACATTTCTGGAACATGCGTTAAAATATTACAGCATATCTGTGAATCTACAACATTCGGACGTGAACATTGATTTACGTAGGTTCATGTACACGAGACAGCATCAAAGGTTACGTAACTTATATATGAATAATATTTGTTTCAAACACCTTACATAGAATCATATGAACAGAAATAACATGTACAAAACGTAACTTCAATATTCAGAGCTCTGTACTTTACGTAAATATCGCTCAGGTGAAATAACGTAAATGAACTACAACATTCAGAGAAATAACATGCATGACATGAAACTTTTTACGTAACATGCAGACGCGTGAAAATAAACGATTTACGGAGCTTTTACGCTAGCTCTGTACTTTACGTAGTAGAAATAAATATCATGCACGTAACTGCAATATTAAAATACTACATATCTTTCTATACTTTACATAATACAGCATGGATATATGAAAATTAACATACAAGTAACCACAATATCACTTTCTAAAAAATTGAATGAATATGCTCACATTTTGGTGTCATTACTGGCTGCTTAAAAACTCAATTTATGTCATTGGAAACAACTGTCTAGGATTTCTTCTTTGGGGTACTGCAGCAAGCAGCCAGCTCTGTTTAGGATTTCTTTCTGCGATGCGGTAATGTTTTTAAATCTCGCCGGCAGGAAGAGTTGAAATTATGGCGTTTCCACGACCACCCGCTCGCCATATCTGGTCTTCACAGTTTTGGCACATCAAATACAGTACTGTAGAGTTTTAGCCAGATCTCTTAGTTTTTCGTCGGTAGATGTGTACCACCTTCAGCTAACTGGTTTACCTGCAACATTTCGTGGCCTGAAACAAACATATAAAGGCAAACGAATCAGTATTACTACTACACTCTTCATAAATTTAACAAAAGATTAGTAAACAATATACACCTTTTATCTGTTACCTGTAGTATCCATATTTTCGACAGTTTCGACTGATTCCTTGCTCTTTGGAGCGAACTTATTTATTGGAAGAGGCTCCGCCCACTTCCGGTATACCCATAATTACATGTTATTACATATACGTAAGTATACTAGTTTAACTGTCAACTATATACATGTTCTAGATTTTACACCCCACTATCCCTCCCTCCATTCATCCATATGCGTGCTCACGCTGATTGGGATTCGCTCCCCACATCTTGGAGGGGAATGTAGATTCACATTTCTTTATGTAGACATGGTTGTACAAAATATATTTTTTCAGAACATTTGATATTTACACATTTGGTATTCTAATACATTCACAGTATTGTTTTATCACTCATACAAATTTATAGATTCACTCGTTTAATGTACTAACGAATTCTATTTCCTTTTTTCGTAGCATTATTTTTACACTTATTCGATCGATGCAATAGTAAGCGCTTTTTGGATACCCCTGTGTATCGTCTGGGAGATTTCTCGGTTCTCACGTAGAAATCTAGGGTGACATTCGGTCAACCGTTACCACCCGGCTGTTCTTATCTAGACACTTTTTTCTTTTTATCTTCCGCAGGTGATAAGGTTGTGCAAGGGTTGTGTGTGGACACTTAATACAACGTTACTACAGATTCCCGTTTACTCTTTTATCATAACTTGCATACGTATTTTATTTTGTACACGCTAAACTGATTGCATTACCTCCGATAACACGATACGTTTATATCTGTTGCATTTTTACATATACACACTTCAATTAATTCATCTCGTATACTTCCTACACAGCTTTTCTCAATGTTATATTCAACTTTTATCATTCTTACAGAGATGTACTTTCAATAGTATGTTCCACTTTATTTTTTCTCGCAATGCTATGTTCAATCTTAGAGGAAATTGTTTTTATCAATCTTCATCTTATACACACTTTTTCGTTTTTCTCTCTAGTTCTCTCTCTATCTCTCGCTGTTATACTTCAATTTTATCATGCTACGAGGGAACGTTATTTTAATACAACCTTTCAGACATTATTCCTATACATCACTGTGGAACAACCTTTCAGATAGATTTACATTATTATTTTTTTCTTTTCTTATAATTCGATGTGGGAAAATTCTAACCTTGACTTAACATTCTCCCACGCATACGGGCATCACTGAAGAATGGATTCTGGATAGGGAACATTCCCTCACCAGATTGTCTTAATAATTTATATCATAAATATCTCCCAGTAGGGTAGTTTGGAGTGTTTCAGCGCAGACCCAAAAGAGCAAGATGGCGGCCGTGCGCAATCTATGCACTTAACGGATTTATTGTCCTATTCAGTTTATTTTAGCATGCTTCGGTATACATAGTGACTTTCTGGTGTATTTAGTGGCTTCGGGATGTATTAAGGGAGCTTCTCAGTTTGTAATTATAAGCTTTTGTGACATATTTAGTGGTGTGGGAATGCATTTAGAGCTTCTAGGGGTATATTTAGAAGCTTTTAGTACGTACTTAGTGGCTTTTTGGTGTATTTATATGCCTTTAAACCCTATTTATATGCTTTTCGCTGCAATTTAGTGTTTTTGGTGTATTTAGAGCTTTTTGGACAGTATTTATAGGCCTGTCGGTGTAATATAGAAGGTTTGAGGCGTTTTAAAGCTTTTTTTCGTGTATTCAGGGGCTTTTGGGACGTATTTACTGAATTCTAGATTTATTTAAAGGTTTTCTTAAACACTATTTATACGCTTTTCAAGTAATTTAGAGGCTTTTGAGGCGTATTTAGAGCCCTTTTTCGTGTATTAGGGGCTTTTGGGACGTATTCAATGGATTTTAGTGTATTGAGAGGGTTTTGAGGTGCATTTATTGTATTTCAGTGTATCTTGATGCTTTAGAGACCTTTTAGAGACCTTTAGAGTGTCTTGGGGAGCTTTCGGGGCAACTTTTATGGCTTTTTAATGCATGCAGAGAACTTTTGTGGTGTATTAAGAGACTTTTGCGACATATTTAGTATTCAGAAGGGTGCATTAATGACCTGATGGTGTAATTTAGAGCTTCTTGGGAGGTATTTAGAGGCTTTTGGGACGTATCTACTGGCTGTTTGTTGTATTTAGTTAACTTAGGCTGTCTTTGATTCACTGTAGTTCATTATGCTTCTTCTTAATAATTCAAAACGTTTACTCCTCATTTGTAATTATCAATTCTATCACTTTAATTTAACCTAACCTATTTCATCCCATTATAAGCTAACCTAACTAACCTAATATTTTAACCTTACCCAAGTCCTTCACTTATACTTTACCATTTCATCCCATCAAGAGCTAACCTAACCTAAGCTAAGGTAACCTAACACTTTAACCTAGCCCAAGTCCTTCACTTATGCTTTTCCATTTCACCCCATTATAAGTTAACCTAACCTAAGCTAGCCTAACCTACCCTAACCTAACCTAATACTTTAACCTAACCCAAGTCCTTCACTTATGCTTTACTATTTCATCCCATTATAAGCTAACCTAACCTAAGCTAACCTAACCTAATACTTTAACCTAACCCAAGTCGTTCACTTATACTTTACTATTTAATTCCATTATAAGCTAACTGAACCTTACCTTAGCTAGCCTAACCTAAATTAATACTTTAACCTAACCCAAGTCCTTCATGTATGCTTTACTATTTAATCCCATTATAAGCTAACCTAACCTAACCGTGCTTTTGGCTACATGGTTACATTTTGTGATTACATCGGTTAATGGTTTAAGTTGCTTCTGTGCTCACATTGATAGTTTGACTACATTGGCTAATTGATCAGGTGTGGTTACCTAACCTATCTTTGTGTTTCTTTTGAAGCATTTGTTTTTCACGTTGTATTCTTTACACTTACTTCCCTTCCACTCTATCCTCTTTTATGAAGCTTTAAACCTAACACTGTCTGATACTCTAACTACTGATACTGAAGTACTTGTAGATTAGTTTTATGTGGGAACATTTTGTGAATTCTCTTATGATATGAATTCTCTTATGATATCCCCCTCACTTGTGTTTGTATAATGTAAATCGGGGTATACTTAGCTTGTAGTTCAATGGAGACGCCACTCCTCTTTTATCTGGGCTGGAGACCAGCACTAGAAAATAATCCTAGTGGCAGATTTAACGCCTTCCTCCATTTTTCTTATTTCTTCTTTCTTCTTCAGACGCCTTGGGAGTCATAGGATAGATGTCACTTGTGTACATATTTATTCTGTAGGTTAGCTTACAGAGATAACCCCTCTTGCACACTTTTTGCAATACTATAGTGTCCGTACGCGTATGTTGACACTCCATCCTCAGCAATCACTCTCTTGTCGTCATGAGGCGATAGGGCTATTTTATTAGCTTCAACTGTAGAAACATTATGTTTTCGGGATAGGATTAAGTTCATAGGAGTTCTTAGGAACTTTTGGGTTTTAAGACATTCCACATAGCTATCGAAGTTGATGTTTTGCCTGATTGCGCTACGCTTTATGCCTTTGATCTTCTTGTTTACACCTCCATCTATGTCGAGAGCATACATCTTAGGTCTGAGACCTACAAAACGACAAATAATTTTTCCATTGGCCTCATCTTTAAATTTTCCCAAAATTTTCCTGTTTTTTGTAGAATGACATATATGTTCAACAGGATAATCAGCAGTATCCAGATATTCAAGAAAACGTAGATTATCCTGGTATATATCTTTTGTTGTCACTCTATGGATGAAAGAGTCTGTATCCATTACATGAGTTTTAGATTTTCAATCCCATAATACGGCAATAACACGTCATAATGATATCGATACATCAAGGTTTTTGAGATATCCAGCACACCCAATGTATATAGGTTTGTCGAACACTATCTCTCGCGAAGCCATGTGTACTGCAGCCAGATTAGGTCCACATATCGTTCGATCAATGAACGTAGGCTTAGCAACCAGCTTTTCCAATGTCTTCCAATCGGTAACAAGTCGTATATTCATTCGGTTTCTTATATTCTCCATAGTTTTTCCGAACATGGCATTGTTAAAAAGTTTGTACAGATCCTTCTCGAAATCATTTCTAGATCATTGTCGTAGTCCATTATTGAATTCGACATAAGGCTTTAACCAGCACGATTGTTGAAATTGTAGTACACGATGGATTTTTATCAGTTTTAACCCATGATCAAGAGCTTGCTTCAAGGTTATGTAGAGCACCACATACTTAGTTCGTGATCCAAGGTGTGGAATTAGCTTCTTTGTAGAAGAATCCTTACGCTTATACACTCAGGCAGGAATGGTAAGTCATTATGCAGCTCATGAAGTTCTGTAGGGTATTCGAGGTCTACTTCTAAAATGTAGCCGAGAGGGCCATCTTCTCGTAGTGCTTCTAGGATAATATCTGCAGGAGAGAGCCACTCAAAACCCCCATAAGGAAGGGCGTGGCACATTGCCCAGCCATATTGGTTATTTGCATCCTCGTACGTAATCTATTGAGAGGGCTTACTTGAGTCATACTCGTTCATGTAGTTGTTGTTAGCCTTTGCATACCGATGAGAAACTTGACACAATCCTCCTCTTATACCTGATTCAACCATGAGTAGCTGATCGTAATCCTGTAGCAATTCTAGTTCAATTCCTGTATACAGCAGCATTGCATCCCACGTAAGTCCTGGTGATGTAAAATAATGTGCAGGATCAACTTTATGCGTTTTAGGGTGTGGTCTCTGAATGTCTCAAACACATCAGTTAATAGAAGAACATCTAAAGTTAGATACAGATCGCTATACTCTCCTAATGTTTTAATATTGAACTGCCTCCATACACTTTTTGCGTGTTCATACTATCCATCAGTAATTTCTTCTTTGTTCAGCTTGTTGTAGAATGCCTCCCTCGGAGGAAGTTCTGTTTCATTTAAAACATCCCACGATGTAACCCAATCGTAGGGGAAAACACCCTTACGTGTCACCAATTTCATCTGCTCTGCTCCAAAGTGCTTTAGGGTTTCGGGATATGATATTAGCTTTTTTGCTAGTTTATCCAAGCTGGTACTAAGGAAGCGGTAGGTATCCACAAAGCGCAGTTTTATATTGCCAACATACTTTGAAAATGATATGTAACTTTCCTCAGAGCTAGGAATAACTTCTACTCTGTCGTTAGTACAGCCTAACTCCTTAACAATGAAGGGAGTCATATCCACTCAGGTTATGTATGAAGACGGGAATATAATTAGGCGTTTTACAGGCTAGATTACACTGATCATGTAGACTTCCCCGATATTCTCCGCTTATATGATCATGATCCCGCACCTTCCAATTATCTCCGGTAAATTCTTTACCACACAAGTAGCATTCTGTAGAAGATTCGAATGATTTTTGCTGCTCATCTGTTAGAGTTAATGGAGCACCAGTTTTGTATACAGCATTAATCTTCTTTGCGAGAGAACTTACATACTCCATAAACTTCGGTGCAGCATCATAACCACGATATACATAGGGTTCAGTAGGAAGATCAGTCTGTAAACCTTCAATTGTAGCTGAGGATTTGACATAAACACAGAAACTCATAGGAATATGCTTCTGATATGGAACTGTATAAGACGTTTCGGGATTAGAGGAACACCCGTGGTAAGGGGTAAGAATGCTTTCAAAGTCAGCATAGATGACATAAGTTAATTTCAGCTTCCTTTCATAATCCTTGAATCTGACGATAGATTTCTCCTTCGTGGGCATAACAATCTTAGCAACTCCGTGTTGGCCACATATTTTTCTATGTTTATTTAACCTCTCAATTCCTCCATTTCGATCATCAAAATGCGTAAAACAGCTTTTGCAGATGTAGATCTTTCCCTGACGTATAGTTTTTTGTTGATGAACAAGTCTCTCAAAATTCTTTATATAGACGTAATGATGACATCCAGCAGCATCATTTAATAGAAGCAGATCACGATGTTCAACCAGTTCTTCATCGACAACCTTCATAGGAAATACTTGATTCTTCTCATCCACTCCGAAGACATTTATAGAAATGTTATTTCGTTGTTCAAATTTCAGAATGTCAGTCAAGCTCGTAGGAAATGAGACACAGGTAAAGTCATATTTTTCTTGAAGATCCCTATAATTGTTAACACGCTGAGGATCCTTTTCAATGAACTTGAAGGACTTGGGTTAGGTTAATGTATTAAGTTAGGTTAGGCTAGCTTAGGTTAGGTTAGGTTAGCTTATAATGGAATTAAATAGTAAAGTATAAGTGAACGACTTGGGTTAGGTTAAAGTATTAGGTTAGGTTAGTTTAGGTTAGCTTAAAATGGGATGAAATAGTAAAGCATAAATGAAGGACTTTGGTTAGCTTAAAGTATTAGGTTAGGTTAGGATAGGCTAGCTTAGGTTAGGTTAACTTATAATGGGGTGAAATAGAAAAGCATAAGTGAAGGAATTGGGCTAGGTAAAAGTGTTAGGTTACCTTAGCTTAGATTAGGTTAGCTCTTGATAGGATGAAATGGTAAATTATAAGTGAAGGACTTGGGTAAGTTTAAAGTATTAGGTTAGGTTAGGTTAGGTTAGCTTATAATGGGATGAAATAGTAAAGCACAAGAGTAGGAATTGGGTTAGATTAAAGTGTTAGCCTAGGTTAGGTTAGTTTAAAGTGATAGAAGTGATAATTACAAATGAGGAGTAAACGTTTTGAATTATTAAGAAGAAGCATAATGAACTACAGCGAATCAAAGACAGTCTAAGTTAACTAAATACAACAAAAAACCAGTAGATAAGTCCCAAAAGCCTCTAAATACCTCCTAAGAAGCTCTAAATTACACCATCAAGTCACTAATGCACCCCTCTGGATACTAAATATGTTGCAAAAGTCTCTTAATACACCCCCAAAAGTCCTCTCATACATTAAAAAGCCATAAAATTTGACCCGAAAGCTCCCCAAGACACCCTAAAGGTCTCTAAATACGTCTCTAAAGCATCAGGATACACTGAAATACAATAAATGCACCTCAAATCCCCCTCAATACATTAAAAGCCATTGAATACGTCCCAAAAGCTCCCGAATACACGAAAAGGGCTCTAAATACTCCTCAAAAGCCTCTAAATTACTTGAAAAGCGTATAAATATAGTGTATGAAAACCTCTAAATTAATCTATAATACAGTAAATACGTCCCAAAAGCCCCTAAATATACGAAAAAAAGCCTCTAAATACGCCTCAAACCTTCAATATTCACCGGCAGGCCTATAAATACTGTCCAAAAAGCTGTAAATACAACAAAAAGCCACTAAGTACGTCCTGAAAGCTTCTAAATATACCTCTAGAAGCTCTAAATGCATTCCCCCACCACTAAATATGTCACAAAAGCTTATAATTACAACCTGCGAAGCTCCCTTAATACATCCCGAAGCCACTAAATACACCAGAAAGTCACTATGTATACCGAAGCATGCTAAAAATAAACTAAATAGGACAATAAATCCTTTAAATACATAGATTGCGCACGGCCGCCATCTTGCCCTTTTGGGTCTGCGCTGAAACACCCCAAATTACCCTACTCACGTAACTAGTCATTCTCTCGATTTTCTTATACATAAAGATATTCTTATATATAAGGAATAAAGGTATTACATGTTATCATACACCAAACGCAAAATACATCGAATCCTAGACTCGGTATCCATACATGAGAGTTTAAGCACACACTCAATCTCTCCCTCTCCTCTACCATACCCCCAACCAGGATCACGATATTCAAACTTGAGTGTTTCAGCACAGTCAATATCGAATCACACTCATCGTTCTCAATATACTTAGACTCTATTGTACTTAAAGGAAAATATGGAACTTTATCACTCAAACCCTCAAGACTCAATTTGCGTACAAACATCTCACATCTTAACTTACACATATCTAAAATCGAATGTTTTTTACCATCCAAGATGCGAACTCCAACATCATTCTTAGCATTCACAGAATCTATTATCATACATGAGAGTTCAAGCACACTCACACTCTCTCTCTCTCTCTCTCTCTCTCTCTCTCTCTCTCACACACACACTCACACACCTCGACACGAAAATCCCAGCAACCCCGCAGTCCCCGCTCAAAACAACAACCATCCACACACACACACAAACACACACACACACACACACACACACAGCGATCCTGGGGAACGGCAATACGCCACCGACCCAAACAACAAAGAATCGTCCATTCTCAAACACGAGGCTTCTAAATCATATTACGATTCAACATCACAAATTCTATTACATACATGAGTGTTCTAAATCATTTCTAGTGTGATTTAGAATCCGCACGTGCATACTACTAGCATCTTTCAAGGAAACGACATACATTTTAAAAAAAAACATTACTCATCCTAGACTACCCTCTGCATGGAATATTTTTGGTTACTTTTTACTGTCTAAAAATGACTGTAACGACTTTTATTAAAACACCACATCACATAGTAAAAAAAGCATACATCAGCCTGTGGGTCTGTTTCATTCTGAATAGTGTTTTGTATATTTTAGAAACCCTAAGATATGGAAAAAATCGTTCTAAAAATGCAGATTGCTTTAAAGCACACCATTTATGCGAAATAAAGTTTCACGGCTGTAACAGCTTCCAAAATTTGCTTTGTTGTATGTTTTAATTTCCAAGTAATTTTAATTCTTTTAAGTGAGAAAATGTTCTTAGTTTTTTATTGTGGTCATGCTAAGGATATAGAGCATCAAAGCTAACACACAGAGACCCACTTTTTAAAATCTAACTATTGTTTCAACCAAGTGCATCTTTCTTGCATCTACTATGAAGTGTGTAAACAAATAATGCAGATTTATTTGTATTGACAAGCAAGTAGATAAAATAATAAGGTTTTGTAGGAATATTTCATATAAAAGGAGAGTAGAGAATGCCATAGAATGGAACGATCATATTTTAAATTGATAAGTTTTACTAATTTTATTTATTTTGTTTTATTTCTATCGCTACCCACGGCATGAGAAACTACGACATGTAGAGAAGTTTCACAGGAAGTACATGTTCAGAAGTTTCCTGAGCTCTCAATGACTTATAGAGAAAGTATGTGTTTGTATGCGTGAGATAGAGATAGAGATAGAAATAGAGAGAGCTGGACGCGCACGTGAACTGCATAATGGGATAAATTCCAAATTTCATACTGAATCAGACACTGCTTAAGAGTGCCAAGTGAAGATTTTCTGAAAAATTCTACACTTTAAAACTTTAAGTTTTCGCTATTTTTTTCTCCAAAGAATTTATTAAACCACTAAATCTTGTTATATTTTCGTGACTAATTCAATGTGACTGTTTTATGCACATGTGCGAATTCATCATTCGGCTTGAATGTTCTATAATTTTTATAGTTTGGTAATCACCAATTTTAGAAGGAAAGCTACTTTCCGTAAACATTTAATTTGTGCTATAATATTTTCGCAGCATGGGCCCACTTTGAAAATATTTTATGTAGCCATATTTCAAATGTAAGGGCATCATTTAAATGAATACTCAAATATTCCAATAGTTTCTGTTAAACCGATGAAGT
Organism: Mantis religiosa; assembly: GCA_030765055.1. Classification (NCBI taxonomy): domain Eukaryota; kingdom Metazoa; phylum Arthropoda; class Insecta; order Mantodea; family Mantidae; genus Mantis; species Mantis religiosa. The sequence goes on along the minus strand of CM060950.1, from coordinate 277,495,021 downwards.
TATATCGGCCGATGAATGAAATGGGTAAATTATGCTCAAATGAGCCCAGTGTCGTACAGTTTAGGGTTACTAAAAATTAATCTTTCAGGTTAAGGGAAAATCGCGGAGAAAGCCTTATCCATTTAACTCACCTTAACCGAGATTCGAACTCAGGACCTTTTGAATGAAAGGCAGACATGCTACCCCCATATTACAGAGTTGGGCATTCTAATCCTTTTATTTCACAAGAGATCGTTACCTGACTTCTGAATTTATTCGTGGTACTTCCGATAAAACGTCTAACGCAATTTAGTTAAAAGAATCGCTTTTAGTATTGTAAGGTATCATTAGAGAGCTGTCTGGTTGTATGGGTCGTTCATTGCCCTCTCTGGGTGTTAGAGTATTTTGAGGCATGTCTGCTGCTGCCGTTATCCTCTTGTGGTTCCTTGGCTTCAAGGAGAGTATTAACCGCAATTGATCTGTGGAGGCCGCAGTAAGCGAGTTGTTGCTACTTGTTGTACAACTGTGGGTAGAGATATGTATATGATTCTATCGCATCAAACTATTTTGAGGCTGGCCCCGTAGCTCAGGCGGTAGAGCAAGTGCCTGCCGTGCTAGGGGTCCCAGGTTCGATTCGCGGTGGTAGGGGGTGGGGATTTTTCTCCGACCAAGATAATTCCTCATCTTCCCCCAAGTCTGGAAGTATGAATGATAGTGCGAATGTGTGTGTGATCCAATGTTTAAATAAACCCCAACGAGTACGAAGTAACACCTTCGATATGTTCCAAAGAGAACGGCCGCCGATATGACCATTGCAGTTAAAGGCGGGGTACAAATGGAGCAAATAAAAAAATGTTTTGAAACACATTCATTAGTTAGTAGAGCTCTTTCAGTTGTTCTCACATATTTTACCTGCTGTTATTTTGACAACCTATGTAGAACTGTTTGAATTTGAACAAATAGTTGATGTCATTTGGATGACAACACGAGTTTATTTTCGGAACTTTCCTGCATGCGATTAATTTAGTTCAATTATGGTGCATTCTTTTTGCACATCTTATAAAACAGAAATCCGTTGCCGAGATTATGATGAATATGCGATGCCTTTTTAAAGCGTCCCCAATCTCGTTGTCTGCTAACAGCTGCTCCAGTAAGTGAGCTGTGAGATTTTTATTATCATGCGAGGGTAAACAACACCCATTAAGCTGATTCATAAATTTATTGGATGCTTATAACACTGATATGGATGATTCTGGGGTCTCCTCCAAAATATGTCTAATTTACTAAATTTGATGCGCTGATTCCAAAACTAAAGTTTAGTTTTAGTTAGTTTTTAGCTAGTCTTTTTTTCTACCACATGCCATTTCCCTTTTTACAATTATCAGTTATACCTAACATGTTTTTATGTAGTTCTGCGCGTAAATATTGTATTAAACTAAAAAGGTACTGATAATTTAAATTAATATGTTTCACAACAATGACATCAGTGTGACATCCAACAATACACAGCTTATCCTAAGTTCAATTCTATAATTTAGTTCAATCTGTAATTGAGTTTAAAATAGTGAGGATATGTTTATGTGAGTGGCAGCTGTTTGAAATATATTTGTGTCATCTGAAGTAATATGTCTTCTTCCATTTTCATGTGAAGTTTGCAGATCTTAACAAAAAATAGGCACAAAAACAGTATGTCATACTTGCAGTGAACAACTAAAGTAAATAGAACCAAGGGGAAAAGCTAGTATGCCCTTTGCTATTCTTATGACCTGTCATGAAACACGAAACCATGCAGATAATTGCAATTTTCTGTATCTAATATTATAGACTACAACACAAAGAATATGAAAGGAATCACTTATCCAATTTATTATCGGCAAAAGTATCCATATCACATGGTCCTGGTCCACCTGTGTCTCCTCCATTAGAAGCATTTGGAAAGGACGAATTACAAGCAGAGAGACAGTCTCGTGAAAAATGTCATTCATGAGTGTCTCGTGGACCTAAAGAATGTTCTCTTACCACCTTTACGTATAAAATTAGACTTAATGAAGCAATTTGTTCAGGCTTTAAATAAGGATGACAACTGCTACAAATAAAGCTACAGGAACTTCCCTTACATATATGATGCTAAAGTTAAAGAGGGAATATTTGTTGGGCTACAAATTAGAAGGTTGATTTTTGATACCTTATTTGAAGAAACGTCTATGGATACTGAAACACCGGCTTGGATTACATTTAAGAGTGTCATCCAAAAAATTCGAGAAATTAAAAGGATCCAAATTACAAAAATATTGTAGAGCATGCGCTTAAGGAATTTCGAAAGCTGGGTTACAATATGAGTGCGAAAGTATATTTCCTGCACTCTCATTTGGGCATTTTGTCTAGAAAATCTCGGCTGCGTCAGTGAGCAGCAGGGTGAACGATTTCACCAGGACATAAAGGAAATGGAGAGACGTGAATTTCAGACAAAATGTAAAAATAACTTGTCTAATGTTCAAATTTATGTGATTATTTAGAACAGATATAAATATTATTTTATTATGAAAAGTGTTGTGTTGACAGTTGTAGGTTCATTAACTTTTATTTAATGATATAACAAATTCGACAAAGCAGAGTATAAAAATTCATATTTTACTATTGCTTCTGCTGTGAAGGAATGGTACGTAATGGAGAAAAAACTAAGTTCATATTCTGATTCAGCTTACTCAAATTAGGAGTAATTACATATTGTGGCAACCCTGTATGGGTTGTCAGACCTGGCGCCACTGGCTGATCTTTGTTCATTGGTTGCGCTGGAGAGGGGGTTGGCTTCCTCTTCCGGGAGACGAGCGGCCGCCACCAGCGCGAGAGGATGTGTTTGTAGCAACCCTCCGGAACACAAGCCTCATTGAATGTAAGTTGTCTGGAATTATTAAACCTCTTTTTAAAATGCATTTGTGAGTTTTCCTTCGCTGGACCTTCCACCATTCACCACCATGCAGGTAAGCTAGTTATCAGTAAAATAACATGTCCACCCTACCGCGTGGTGTAACTAGTGTTTGTTGAGATAGTTTAGCTCTACCGCTACGGATTCCCCCCAAAGCTAATAAATATTAAATCTATTCTAATGTAGGGTGTGACATATTGGTGGAGGCGCCGGGTAAGATCTCAAAATTTTTTTTTTCTCCTTGCTTTAGTCCGGTTTTTATGAAAAAAAATTTGAATGTATACGGTGGTGAAAGATGGAGGAAACATGGCCGACCGCGTGGTGTTCAATTAGTTAGAAATTCTAATCTGGTCATCGTCTCGTAATCCTTTAACTTTTGGTCTGTTTTTTTATTTGATTTCTTCAATAGTAAACTTATTTCATAATATTGTGCTAAAATTTTTTTTATAACTACATGGAAATTGATAATGGACACCACGTGGTCACGTGTTGATTTTCAAGGGACGCTGTGTGAGTTTTGGCAGTAAAATTCAAAGTAAATAGTTTCTTTTTTTTGGTGTTTTTGTGAAGTATGCACTTCATTTTTGTGTTCATTCCAGTTGGTAATTCTGCTTATTTTATTCTGGTGTCCAGTGTTACTTAAAAGTAAGTCAAAATGCCTAAGAAAACGCGGCAATCATCCATGTGCCAGTTACAATGGATTCACATGATGTAATAGCTTCGACTTCTGCTTTAGCTAATCAAAGTGCACATGTACCTAGTAATTTAGAAGTATCCATGGCACCTAATGTTAATCAGACTCAGACAATGCAAGTTTCTCGGCCTTTTATTGATCCACCCTGTTTTGACAGGATAGCACTGATATCTCCTTCAGAATTTTTGAGAAAATTTAACTTAGTTTCTACAGCAAATGGTTGGTCAGATGTACAAAAGTTGAAGTTATTCCCATGTTACTTGCGAGACACAGCAGAACTTTGGTACCGAACGTTTTGCCATAGACACCCTGAGCATGATTGGCATTTTCTAACTCAACAGTTTTTGGCAGCTTTTCAAATGTCCAATCAAGATGAATTGTTGGAAATTAAACTTAGGCAGAGGGTACAATTAGAAAATGAACCTGTATTAGATTACATTTATGATGTATTATCCTTGTGTGACCAAGTTAACGCTGCAATGACACAAATGGAGCAGGTAAAAAACTTATTGAAAGGATTGAAACCTCAGTATGTGCAAGCTTTGCTCCCATTAAATCCACAAACAGTTGAGGAGGTTTTACAAATTATTAAAAGCGTTGATAAAGCTAATTTTTATGTGCAACATAGACAACATTTAGTACAAGCACAAACATCAACTTACACTTCTCCACCTGTGTCATCTGCACCTGTTTTATCACGGTTTGAAAGTGTAAATCACTCTGAACCAGTTATTAATGTTGTTTCCACATTGAGTGAACAGGTCACTAAACTTGCTACCCAAATGCAACAACTTCAGTCTCAATTCACTGCTGCTGCATCTACTGTGCAGCCACCTCCACTTAAGCCTCCAAGACATCATGAAAAGAGACAGCAGGCACCTATTGTGTGTTACAATTGCAACAAGCGTGGTCATATGGCACGTAATTGCTGGACTTCACCATCTGCTTCAAAAAACTCGAGAGGCCCAGCCTCCAACGACATAACCTAGAGGTACCCAAAGTAAGTTCACCTGTGTCTAATGTTGTTTCTCTTCCAGGTCAAATTTTGCAAATTTTGGGGTCCATTGGGGAGTCAAAACTTCCAATTTTGTTGGATACAGGAAGTGCAGTTAGCATTGTGAATGCAGCTCATATCAATGACATTTCTAAAATGAAACCTGTCGAGATTTTGCTTAAAACAGCTGGTAACAAGTTATTAGATGCGCCTTATCAAACAAATTTGAAATTTCAAATTAATGACTTTGTTTTTCAGGAAGATGTGTTAGTGGTAAAAGACTTGGCACATAATCTCATTTTGGGTAATGACTTTCTAACTTCACATAAAGTTACCATTGATTATTCTTGTGCAGAAGTTAAGATTCAAACTCATGAGGGAGAAATGGTACACATTCCTTTTGAAACAACATGTGGTGGTCCCTTTACAGATATTGCTGTGATTCCATTGAACGATGAGGTACAGATAGTTAATAAAGTTTCTGTTGTAAAAGATGTTAAATTGCCACCACTTACTACTTGTTTTGTGGCAGTGCAGCCTTCAGCTGATATTACAAATGAGGTTATGTTCGAGCCTTCTACCAGTATTATGCATAAGAAGAATATTTCTATTCCACCTGTAGTTTGCAAATCTTCAAAGGACTTTGTGATACCAGTACATAATAATTCAGCTGTTCCTCAAACACTTTTTGCTAAAACTGTATTAGCTAATGCTCATGAAGTTGCATTTGTTCAAAGTAACTCAGTTTCACCTAAGGATGTTACTTCATTGAACGCTCCAAAGTTTGAATTTAATGTTAATACCAACTTAAGTGAAGCTCAAAAGTCAGATCTTCATAATCTGTTGTTAAAATATGAACATGTTTTTGCCACTTCATTGCAAGATTTAGGCTCAACTAATGTAGCTGAATTTAAAATAGAGGTACAGGATGAAAACCCTATTAAGCAACGACCCTATAGGGTAGCTCATAAGCAGAAAGAGATTATTTCCCAACAAGTAGAGGAAATGAAAAATGCTGGTATTATTAGAGATTCTCAGTCACCTTGGTCATCACCTGTTGTGTTGGTAAAGAAAAAAGATGGCTCTATGCGGTTTTGTGTAGATTATCGTCAACTGAATAAGGTTACAGTAAACTCAGCCTTTCCCTTGCCTCTTATTGATGACCTCCTTAGTTACCTTGCAGAAGCTAAATGGTTTGCTTCCTTAGATTTGTTGTCAGCATACTTTCAAATTCCTTTAGAGGAGAATAGTAAAAAGTATACCTCATTTGTTACTCATGAAGGGCAGTATGAATTTGAACGTTTGTCTTTTGGGCTTGCTAATGCACCAAGATTTTTCAGTTTTGTTGCTGAGAAATTGTTAGGAGACTTGAAATTTAAGAAAGCTTTAGCATATTTGGACGATATTGTTGTTTTTGCCAAAACTTTTGAACAATTATTAGAAAACTTAGAAGCTGTTTTTCAACGTTTGGAAATGCATAATTTTAAACTGAAACCTGGGAAATGTTTCTTTGCTATGGAAAAGATAAAGTTATTGGGTTTTGAAGTATCTAAAGATGGAATTTCCCCAGATTCTGAGAAAGTTACAGTGATCAAAGAACTACCACGCCCAAAGAATGTTAGAGACGTGAGAAAAGTTTTGGGTTTGTTCAATTTCTACAGGAAATTTATTAAGAATTACTCTTACATTGCCCATCCATTGATTCAGCTGACCAAGAAAAGTCAAAGTTTTATTTGGGGCCCGGATCAGCAAACAGCATTCCAGCAGTTAAAGAACTCTCTTGTTTCTGCTCCTGTGTTGGCTCATTATAATCCTGGAGCCTATACAGAATTACACACTGATGCTAGTGGTCTAGGAATAGGATGTGTTTTACTACAGAAAGTAAATGATAATCTTAGACCTATTGCATATGCTTCTAGAACTTTGTCAAAATGTGAAAGAAATTACAGTGTACCAGAGTTAGAGCTTTTGGCAATCGTTTTTGGTTTAACACATTTCAGGACTTTTGTGTATGGCTATAAAGTGCATGTTATTTCAGACCATCACTCCCTTTGTTATCTGAACAATTTAAAGGATTTGACAGGCCGGTTGGCTCGATGGAGTCTAAAGTTACAGGAATTTGATTATGATATATGTTATAAATCTGGTAAGAAACATAATGATGCAGATGTTTTGTCAAGGTTCCCTGTGTTACAGCCTGAAGAGCATCAAATTGAACAACTTGATGAGCTAATTACCTGTTTGCTATCACCAGTTGAGGTTGCTCAGAAACAAAATGATGATCCAGTTCTGACTCCAATTATTAATGCCCTTAAGGATCCTGAATCTGCTCCTGCTAAGGTTCAACGTCAAGCTTCTACCTATATTTTGAAAAGTGATGTCTTGTACAGGAAAAATTCGGGTTCTACTGGTCCCTTGCATTTACTAGTCATTCCTGAGGTGTTAAAGCATGAAATTTTGTCCTCATGTCATGATGATCCACTATCTGGTCATTTAGGTTTTTCTAAAACTTTTAGTAAGATTAATTCAAGATACTACTGGATAGGTATGAAAAAAGATATTGAGCATTTTGTGAAAACTTGTCCAAGTTGTCAGTCTAGGAAGGCACCTAAGAATCAAAAACCTGCTGGTCTTTTGCAGCCTATTCCAGTTAACTTTATTGGAGAACGTTGGGGAATAGATTTGTTAGGCCCTTTGCCTCGTTCTACGTCGGGTCTAAGTATATCATAGTTGCTACAGAATATGCTTCTAGGTGGGTTGAAGCTGCCCCTCTCTCTTTGGCTACCATTCCCCAGGTTACTAAGTTCATCTTACATCAGATTATTTGCAGGCATGGGGCCCCTGCCATGTTACTGTCTGATCGTGGTAGTGTCTTTCTGAGTGAAGTAACCCAGGAACTCTTGAAAGCTTTGTCAGTTTCCCCTCATTTTACTAGTTCATACCACCCTGCATGCAACGGCCTTACTGAACGATTCAACCAGACTTTACTAAATTGTCTTAGTCATTTTGTGGATTCAAATCAGCGCAATTGGTCTAATGTTTTACCATATATGATTTTTTTCATACAATTCTTCTGTTCAGGAAACTACAAAATTTTCACCATTCTATTTGATATATGGTCGTGAACCTTCCTTACCAAATCAGGTGCAACTTCAGGCCACTTCAAATGATTTATTTGTTCGGCAAACTTTGGAAGAGATTCAGAAAGCTCGTGAAGTAGCCATCCATAATATTAATCAGCAACAGATTAAACAGAAAGAAAGATATGATGCTAAGCATAGAGATACTCATTTTGCAGTAGGTCAGCTTGTTAAGATTTTTACTCCAATTAGGAAAAAGGGAAAATGTACCAAATTGCTTCATAGATATTTTGGGCCTTTTGAAATTGTTCGACAAATTACTCCTGTTACTTATGTGGTTCGTCGACCAAATGCTCCTAGAGTTAAGGAACAATCAGTACATGTTTCTAGGATATTCCCATATTTTGATCCTGTGGGACCATATAGACTGTAAATGCATTTTGCTTTTCTTTTGTGTCACATTAAATGTAAAAAAGGTTGTATGTAAAGTATATTGTCCCTTGATTTCTGAGTGTGAATTTTGAGATTTAGTGTATAGTGTGCTAAGCTATTTTGTTTTGGAATATGATGTATATTATTGGCAAATGGCAATACTTGGATAGATGTTTTAATGAATTAGATGTCAAAAGTTGAACATACAATTGTTATTATTGAAAGTCACAATTAATTGATATTAAAAGTATATGTTCCCTAATAACTGTTTTGAGTTGAATAACCTCATTTTATGATAAATTTTGCAATGATTAGAAAATTGAAATTTTGTTTATTAATTTTAAGTTTACATTCTGGAATAGTGCTGTGCTACCTCGATAAGAAGGATGAATGAAATTATGTGTGATTATGTGAAAGATGTAGAGGTAAAGTTTATCTGGTTAATGGGGTTGCTGTAATGTGCCCGTTAATCCAGTGTTTTAGGCTCGATAAAGTGGCTGAAATGTGCTTATCGATGCAAGTAATTAAGTGTATTTTTGAGTTTTGTTTAGCATTGGTGCTGAAATGTGCATGCTAAGATGATGAAAACCTGAATCACAGAGAGGTTTGTGAATGACTGTTATGAAGCTGAGACCTGGGGATGTTCTGTTTGTCATCCTCGCCATAGTTACCAGGTATTTGTGAGATAGCACATTACTAGTACAGATGTTTACTTTGTCTCTTTATTGCAGGATGCTAATAGTTTGAACATTTTGATAAAATTGTTTTGGATTAAGAGTGATATATATTTTGGAGTTGTGTGATTACCAGTATGCTTTAATGGTTTATTGAATTCTAAGTTTTATGTTGAAAAGCAAAAGTACCCTTCAATGTATACAAAAGTTTTTAGAATAGGCTAAGACATGATACTATATTTTCTCTTTTGTGTATCTAGGATGTGAAATTTTGAGGCCCCAGAACTTAATTTTTCTTTCAGTTTTGTTCTATGTATTGTGTTGTAGAACGATTTTTTTTCGTTGGTGTAGTAATGTGACAGTAGTTTTGTTGGCATGCAAAATGTTGATGTTAGTAGATTGTAAGTAGTTTTGTTGATTTGAAAGGTAGTAGTACTGATGATATTAAGTAGTGCGCGCACATAATAAATATGATTGAAATTATAATGGTAAAAACAAAGAGAAAAACTGAGCTCATTTTTGTTTAAGTGTACACGTCAGTTTTTGTTAAAAAGTTTATGGCCATGTGTAATATTTTGGGGTACCCCTCTAATTGTAAGTTTTGGTATTTTGAAAATTTGTAATATTTTTATTCAATGTTTTGGAAGGTCAAATTATTTTGTGCTGTGTGTGTATTGTATTATTTCTACCCTAAGGGGTTTTTGTAAAGTTTTGATTGTGACATTCCTATGTTTTATGTATTCTTTTGTGAAGATTATTTTGTGAAGATTATTTGATTTATCTTGTCAAAATTTGTAAGCTATATATATTGCCGAGTGATGGAAATTATCTTAGTTTTATCATGTATCTTGCTACCCAGATGGGGTGTACCTAATTTTTTTTGTATTATTTATTATTGTTCAGAAGTGAAGTTTGTTTTTAATGATGTAGTTGTCTTCTGTAATTGACGTACACTTATATTTTTGGAAATAATGTTGTAGTATGATGATACGTATCAAGCCAGCCCTATTTATCTGCGTTCCTGCTGCACCACACTGTTCCTGCCGAACTGTTTGCACCATGGGAGTACTAAACCTGCCACACTGCCTTGTGTCATCGGGCTCTGGTCCGCCCTTTATGACCACTGTTCGTCAGAGCTTTGGCAGCTATTAGTGCTGTCACTTCGTACCTGTGTTGGGGGCAGAAGAACTATTAATGCCCCACATTGTTATTCAGTGTAGAGCAAGTACAATTGTGCTCAATTCAGTGGTCTTTATTCATCAGTGACTGCAGTGCAAGCTTCAAGTTTTTTATTACATTTGTGAGACCAGTGGGAATGGAATGTACTGTTCAGGCAGGTTGTGAAACTTTTTTTTGCTTGGTGCAGTAGTGGTGAAAAGTGCTGAACTTCATTTATTTTTCTTTGGGGGCTTTTTAATTAAAGTTATAGACAGACACTGGAGTAAAGAAACGAATGTGTAACGTCAAGAGAAGATTTATGTTTGTGATGTTTGTATGCTAATTTTTTTTTTTGTTCCATCACTCGAGCGAGTTTCTTTTCATTTGTTATTAATTGTTCTGTTGACCCTGGGTCAACAGCTTGTGGTCCGGGGGGAGGTGTGGCAACCCTGTATGGGTTGTCAGACCTGGCGCCACTGGCTGATCTTTGTTCATTGGTTGCGCTGGAGAGGGGGTTGGCTTCCTCTTCCGGGAGACGAGCGGCCGCCACCAGCGCGAGAGGATGTGTTTGTAGCAACCCTCCGGAACACAAGCCTCATTGAATGTAAGTTGTCTGGAATTATTAAACCTCTTTTTAAAATGCATTTGTGAGTTTTCCTTCGCTGGACCTTCCACCTTTCACCACCATGCAGGTAAGCTAGTTATCAGTAAAATAACATGTCCACCCTACCGCGTGGTGTAACTAGTGTTTGTTGAGATAGTTTAGCTCTACCGCTACGGATTCCCCCCAAAGCTAATAAATATTAAATCTATTCTAATGTAGGGTGTGACAATATTAAAATAAAAACCCCAGAAAAAAAGATAAATTTTGCATATCAGTGCAATGATCTGTTTGCAGAGAGTTGCCGACTATTGCGTTTGAAGAATTAAGCTGTTTCTCAATCTTATCACTCAAAATAAATAAAATAAATGAATAAAAAACTGCATTCTAGATTCAATGTATAAATATTCCAAATTTTTACATTTATTAACCTTTATATAATTTATACAAAATTATCCTACAAATGTTAAAACTAATACTAAGAATAAACAAAGAAATCAAAATAAAATCCTATATCACTACAATATATACCAGTTTTAAATACAAAACATATTTAAACTCTTTTCTTCTTATGTTTACCCCTTTCCCCGTTTTAATATATATAAATTTAAATAAATACAAAAATAAAAATAAAAAAACAACATTAATACTACATAATTTATTTCTGGTATCAAGAAAAAATAACTAGTATCCACCTATTAGTAAAACAAATAAAATCAACCCCTAAAATTTTACTGTAACCAGTACAACATAACTATTTTTTATTTTGTTTTTAATGGTGCTTTATAACTTAACAAAAGCATTCCTCAACATATTTACTCATATTACAGAATCAAAAATATCAGTTAAAGGAAACTATTGATCCTTTAAACCAACTCATAAAATATTATGTTTTTCCTTTTCTATAGATATATTAAAACTTCAATATAATTATTAAACCCTAATAAAACATAAGCAAAACCAAAGAAACAAAATATTTTTCTTTCACTCAATTTATGCATTAATTCACATAACTGTAATGCCCAAAAGTGAACTTATTTCTAAACAAGATAAAAGATCTAAACTACCCATTTCACACACACACACATACACACACAAACACACACGCGCACACACGCACACGCACACACAAACACACACACGCACACGCACTCATATATAAACATATCAGATTTCATCCAAAAATTTTATATAATGTTTATTCATATAAGTAGGGGAGATTGGAGTGTTTTGGGCCAGACCCAAATGGGCAAGATGGCGGCCGTGCGCAATCTATATATGTAAACGATTTATCCTCCTATTTAGTTTATTTTTTGCTGTATTTAGAGGCCTTTGAGACGTATTTAAAGTCTTTTTTGGTGTATCTGGGGTGCCTTAGTGCTTATTTACAGTATTTTTGGTATATTTAAGGGCTATTGGAGCGTATTTAGAGACTTTTTGTGTACTTTACAAGTATTGGAGATGTATTTAGAGCCTTTTGAGGCGTATTTAGACTCCTTTTTGGTTTTCCTAGGGGTTTTTGGGGCGTATTTAGAGAATTCTGCAGCGTATTTACTGGCTCTTCGGTGTACTTTAAAGGTTTTGGAAACGTATTTAGGGGCTTTTGGAACGTATTTATTGGCTTCTTGCTGTACTTAAAGGATTTTCAGGCGTGTTTAATGGCTTTAGCGACGTATTTACTGACTTTTTGCTGTATTTAGCAGCTTTCATCATGTATTGAGTTGCTTTGGGGGACATATTCGGTGGCTTTTTGAAGTATTTTGGGTCTTTTTGGAATGTATTTAGGCTCTTCTCGGCATGTATTTAGGGTCTTCTTAGTGTGTATTTTTTTAAACTTTTAGAGCTCCTTAGGATGTATTTAGGGGATTTTTGTAGGTATCTAGTGTCTTGGAGAGGGCATTTACTGTCTTTTGGTGTATCTAGGGGCTTTTGGGGCATATTTTATGGCTTTTTAATGTATTCAGAGGCCTTAGAGGGTGCATTTAGATACGTTTTCAACGTATTTAATATCATGAGGGGTGCATTAGTGACTTTATGGTATAATTTAGAGCTTCTTAGGAGGTATTTGGAGGCTTTTGGGACGTATGTACTGGCTTAGTTATGTATTTAGTTAACTTAGACTATCTTTGATTTGCTGTAGTTCATTACGTTTTTAATCATTCAAAACGGTTACTCCTCATTTGTAATCGGTACTTCAATCACTTTAAACTAAGCTAACCTATCCTAACTTTGCTATTCTCCAACACTTTAACCCAACCCAAGTCCTACTCTTATGCTTTACTATTTCACTCCATTACCTAACCAAACCTAGCAGTTCAACCTAACCGAATTCCTACTCTGGTGCTTTACTATTTCACCCATTATAAGGTAACCTAACCTAACCCAAGTCTTCCCCTTATGCAATACTATTTCACCCTATTATAAACTAAGCTAACCTAACCTAATACCTTAACCTAACCCAAGTCCTACACTTGTACTATACTACTTTACCCATTATAACCTAACCTAATCTATCCTAACTGTGCTATTCTCCAACACTTTAACCAAACCCAAGTCCTAATCTTAGGCTCCACTATTTCACCTCATTATAAGCTAACCTAACCTAATACTTTAACCTAAACCAAGTCTTATACTTGTGCTTTGCTATTTCACTCCGTTATAAGCAACCCTAACCTAACTTAACTGTGCTTTTGTGGTTAATTTGCTACATTGGTTACATTTTGTGATTACATCAGTTAATTGTTTACGTTGGTTCTGTGGTCTCATTGGTAGTTTGGTTACATTGGCTAATTGATCAGGTGTGGTTACCTAACATATCTTTGTGTTGCTTTTGAAGCATTGGTTTTTCACATTGTATTCTTTGCTTTCCACTCTATCCTCTTTTATGAAGCTTTTAACCTAACACTATGTGATACTCTAACCACTGAAACTGAAGTACCTGTAGATTAGTTTTATGTGGGACATTTTGTGAATTCTCTTATGATATCCCCCTCCCAAGCTTTTACTTGTGTTAGTATAAAGTAAATCGGGGTATAATTAGCTTGTAGTTCAATGGTAGACGCCTCTCCTCTTTTATCTGGGCTGGAGACCAGCACTAGAATATAATCCTAGTGGCAGAGTTAACGCCTTCCTCCATTGTTGTTATTTCTTCTTTCTTCTTCAGGCGTAGTGAGAATCATAGGATAGATGTCACTTTTGTAAATATTCATTCTGTAGCTTAGCTTACAGAGATAACCATTATCTTCTGATCTAAGTTGCCCCCTTTTGCAAACATTCTGCAATACTATAGTATCCGTACGCGTATGTTGATACTCCATCCTCAGCAATCATTCTCTTGTCGTCATGAGGAGATAGGGCTATTTTATTAGCTTCAACCGTTGAAACATTATGTTTCTGGGATAGGATTAGGTTCATAGGAGTTCTTAGAATCTTTTGGGTTTTAAGACAATCCACATAGCTATCGAAGTTGATGTATTGCTTGATTGCGCTACGCTTTATGCCTTTAATCTTCTTGATTACACTTCCATCCATGTCGAGAGCATACATCTTGGGTCTCAGTCCTACAAAGCGATGAATAATTTTTCCACAGGCTTCATCTTTAAATTTTCCCAACACTTTCCTGTTATTTGTAGAATGACATATATGGTCGACAGGATAATCAGCTGTATCCAGATGTTCAAGAAAACGTAACTTATCTTGGTATATATCCTTTGTAGTCACTCTATGGATGAAAGAGTCTGTATCCATGTACATGAGTTTTAGATTTTCAATCCCGTAATATGGCAATAACACGTCATAATGATATCGATACATCAAAGTTTTTGAGATATCCAGCACACACATCCCAATGTATATAGGTTTGTTGAACATTATCTCACGCGAAGCCATGTGTACTGCAACCAGATTAGGTCCATATATCGTTCGATCAATGAACGTAGGCTTAGCAACCAGCTTTTCCAATGTCTTCCAATCGGTAACAAGTCGTATATTCATTCGGTTTCTTATATTCTCCATAGTTTTTCCGAACATGGCATTGTTAAAAAGTTTGTACAGATCCTTCTCGAAATCATTTCTAGATCCTTGTCGTAGTCCGTTATTGAATTCGACATAAGGCTTTAACCAGCACGATTGTTGAAATTGTAGCACACGATGGATTTTTATCAGTTTTAACCCATGATCAAGGGCTTGCTTCAAGGTCATGTAGTGCACCACATACCTAGTTCGTGATCCAAGGTGTGGAATTAGCTTCTTTGTAGAAGAATCCTTAGGCTTGATACACTCAGGCAGGAATGGTAGGTCATTATGCAGCTCATGAAGTTCTGTAGGATATTCAAGGTCCACTTCTAAAATATAGCCGAGAGGGTCATCTTCTCGTAGTGTTTCTAGGATAATATCTGCAGGAGAAACCCACCCAAAACCCCCATAAGGAAGGGCGTGGCACATTGCCCAGCCATACTGGTTATTTGCATCTTCGTACGTAATATATTGAGAGGGCTTACTTGAGTCATATTCGTTCATGTAGATGTTATTAGCCTTTGCATACCGATGAGAAACTTGACATAATCCTCCTCTTATACCTGATTCAACCATGAGTAGCTGATCGTAATCCTGTAGCAGTTCTAGTTCAATTCCGGTATACAGCAGCATTGCATCCCACGTAAGTCCAGGAGATGTAAAATAATGTGCAGGATCAACTTTATGCGTTTTTAGGGTCTGGTCTCTGAATGTCTCAAACACATCAGTTAATAGAAGAACATCCGAAGTTAGAGATCGCTATACTCTCCTAGTGTTTTAATGTTGAACTGTCTCCATACACTTTTCGCGTGTTGATACTCTCCATCACTAATTTCTTCTTTGTTCAGCTTGTTGTAGAATTTCTCCTTCGGAGGAAGTTCTGTTTCATTTAAAACATCCCACGATGTAACGTAATCGTAGGGGAAAACACCCTTACGTGTCATCAATTTGAATTGCTCTGCTCCAAAGTGCTTTATGGTTTCAGGATATGATGTTAGATTTTTAGCTAGTTTATCCAAGCTGGTACTAAGGAAGCGATAGGTATCCACAAAGCGAAGTTTAATATTTCCAACATACTTGGAAAATGATATATAACTTTCCTCAGAGCTAGGAATAACTTCTACTCTATCGCTAGTACAACCTAATTCCTTAACAATGAAATGGGAGTCATATCCACTCAGGTTATGTATGAAGACAGGAATATAATTAGGCGTTTTACAGGTTAGATTACACTGATTATGTAAACTTCCTCGATATTCACCTGTCACGTGATCATGATCCCGTACTTTCCAGTTATCGTCGGTAAATTCTTTACCACATAAGTAGCATTCTGTAGAAGATTCGAATGAATTTTGCTGCTCATCTGTTAGAGTTAATGGAGCACCAGTTTTGTATACAGAATTAATCTTCTTTGCGATAGAACTTACATACTCCATAAACTTCGGTGCAGCATCATAACCACGATATACATAGGGTTCTGTAGGAAGATCAGTCTGTAAACCTTCAATTGTAGCTGAGGATTTGACATAAACACAGAAACTCATAGGAATATGCTTCTGATATGGAACTGTATAAGACGTTTCGGGATTAGAAGAGCACCCCTGATAAGGGGTAAGAATGCTTTCAAAGTCAGCATAGATGACATAAGGTAATTTCAGCATCCTTTCATAATTCTTGAATCTAACAGTAGATTTCTCCTTCGTTGGCATAACAATCTTAGCAACTCCGTGTTGGCCACATATTCTTCTATGTTCATTTAACCTCTCAATTCCTCCATTTCGATCATCAAAGTGCGTAAAACACCGTTTGCAGATGTAGATCTTTCCCTGACGTACAGTTTTTTGTTGATGAATAAGTCTCTCGAAATTCTTTATATAAACGTAATGATGACGTCCAGCTGCATCACTTAATAGAAGCAGGTCACGATGGTCGGACAGTTCTTCATCGACAACCTTCATAGGAAACACTTGATTTTTCTCATCCAGTCCGAAGACACTTATAGAGATGTTATTTCGTCGTTCAAATTTCGGGATATCACACAAACTCGTAGGAAATGAGACACAGGTAAAGTCATATCTCTCTTGAAGATCCTTATACTTGTTAACACGTTGAGGTTTATTTTGAACGAACTTGGCAAGTACTGCATACATAAAACATTTTTCATCTTCATAATTCTGTGGATTTATACAGGCTTTTCTCGCTTCTAAAGATGGAGGTAGTGGGATGTAACTGCTTCCTCTTAGTCCATTATTCTTGTTGATTCTAACTCGAACCCCGTCAACAGCTAATAAAGCCCAGTTGCTTCCTTTAAGTTGACTTTCCTCCATTTCAGTACAAAGTTTCTTAAATTTCCTTTCCAAGATGGCGTCCAAGTCACTTTCTAAAAATATTGCTTGATTTTGCGTTTTGAAGGCTTTATCAGTAGTATCTCCAACAGCATTTACAAACTGACATTCAGTAATGATGTTACATTTAATACTTTTGTGAATCCTTAGCTCCTTCTGAATGGCTTGAATTATCCGCTGTTTTGATTCTTGGAGATACGTTGACAGATCTTGGCGTGTACTGCACTGTATGAAATATGATTTCAGCCGATCTTGAAAAGCTGTCTCGTATTCAATGACATCATCTTCATCAGGAACCATTAACAGCAGTTTATGTTTAGTAGGTTCAATCTTGATTTTCTTGGCAGTAATTCTACCACAACGTTCTTGATGTGCATCTCTGCGATGTTCAGTACCATAAACCTCTCTGCAATGCTTACATTCGTAATATTGACCGCAAGCCAGTTCATGTCTCTTTTTGTGGTAGTTCCTCAGGAAACACTTTCCACATTTGCTACACTTGTATTCCGGTATATCATTTAAAAGAGATTCCATCACTTTAGTGTTCCACATCGTAGCACTAAGTAGTTTAATTCTTGGCTGAATATGTCGCTCAGTAACTGTTTGATACACTTTTCACTTCTTTTCTACACTTTGATAACGTATCAGCACTTCGTTATACTCGGATTTAACTGCAGTAGTTGATCCACTAAGCTAGAAACACACTACCGCAATGACAACTAATCTCGATTAAGCTCCACTTATACAATTATGGCGAACCTAAAAGAAAACTTCATCATCCCCACCACCAGGGTTCGAAGACGGCGCTACTATAGGAGAAAAAATGAATTAAAAATTCACGAGTAATACCTCTACCATTATTATAATTATATAGGACCATCATGATCAAAATCAGCATCATAGTCATCATATCAAATTCATTTACCATAACTGTATGATTAAAACAAAGAGAAATAAAGAAAAAAAAGAAAATATTTCAGCCTCCATTGCTCCCAGGCAACACCTACCACTCCTACCACCCCTACCACCCCTTAAAGATTCTCTCCCACCTCCAAACGTTTAAGCAAACCGGTTTCGTTATACTTCATCGCCCAAACCCAGGTATACGGAGGACCGCTGACGTCACGAACAATTGGAGACAGAATGTCTGGCTTTCTGCGACAGGTTTCAACATGCATTATGTACGCATGAGTATACATAAAAGCTCCGAAACAGCCAATATTGCAAGCATCAGGATAGAAGCATTCTAGTAAAAGTCAAACAAACCAACCCTCTTCAATGTTTAAGGATGTTTTATTCACAGGTATTCAGAAATTGCTCATTTAATATTATGTAATCTGTAAATTGCTATTTTTATAAGTTACACAGTAAACAGTAATGCACATCATTTACAACTCATTAGCTAATTCAGCTTCTAAGATGTTCCTTTATCCCATTTTTCTTCTTAACCGCTTCCATCCGTCCCCTCTTATGCAAGTTTTGCTCATCGTTCTAAGTTGGAGCAGGCAGTTATATTTAATTAAGCATGTTAGCATAACCTTAAGAGAAATTATTGTATTCTGTGGGTTTCAGAGAGGCCAAATATTTAAGATTTTTAGTCAATTTCAACAAATTTATGCATTAAAGATATGTATTGACTGATATTTCTAATATGGGAAACGTTTTAGCTTGATGACAAGCCTAAAATATGTATATTTCGAGGGTTATTTAAAATATCCCACAGAGATTCGAACCAAGGTCCTATCTGCGTAAATTATCATTTTAACAACTATTCTGGTCTAATTTATGTATTTATACTTCATTTCATAATTCTAGACCCACTGCTTACAGATATCTTAAAATAAACCGATTCAGGACTCGAACCAAGCACACCAGGTGTACGGCATAAAGCTAGTGGACGCTCCTTAACAGTATGAAATGATTAAAGTTTATTTGAATTTTCTATCGCAAATAGTTTCCAGGTTATAAGAATAATAAAAGTATTGATATGTGCGAGAGTCGATTCCAGGACCATTGTTAAGGTTAAAGCTACCCTTTAGGATACGATGCTTTATTATAGATTCATTAGGGTTTATTACATTTCGATTTATTGAAGGATTCAGGAGATATAGACTAAAATCTAGTGGAGAAAAAGTACCGAGCTTTCAGGGTGGTGGGGGAAGGCTGTGACGTCATTTATAACACGTGTCACGGGTCGGGCGGTATTTTGTAAGGAAAAAGGAGTGTGACAATTAGATTGCATTGTAATCCAATTAGCGAAATGTCTTTGAGAGATTTTAACATGTTGAGTCCATTCTGTGACGTCATTAAGGCGCGTGTCATTGAGGGGTGTGTCTATGAGGTTCGTTTTGGTCGCGTGCCATTTAGGGTGTGGCTGTGACGTCACTTATGGTGCATGTGAGACGGCCATGGCTATGACATCATTTAGAGTTGGCGCATGGCATAGGGGTGTGGCTATGATGTTATTATAAGTTGGCGCGTGCCGCATGGGTATGTCTATCACCTCACTGATCTTAAAGCAGCACTTTAAAGTTTATTTCATCAATCTGCGCCCATTGGTTACGGAGATATACAGATTTACCGATTCAGGAATCGAACCAAGGACACCGGGTGTACGGTATAAAGTAAGTAGACGCTTCCTAACAATATAAAATTAATAAAGCTTGTCCGAAGTCGCTATCATAATTAATTTAGGAGTTACTCAGATTTACCGATTCAGGACTCGAACCGAGGACAACCAGTATATGAGAGAACGTCTGTAGATGCTCCTTAACGATATAAAAGTAATAAAGTTTATCCGAGGTCGCTATCGTTACTAGTTTCGGAGTTATTAGAATAATAAATGTACTGATTTGCACGGGATTCGAATCAGGACCTACGATAAACTTCAATGGGGTCTTAAAAGATGCGCGCTATTATTAGAAATTACTTAGCGTTTATTGCACCGCGATATCTTTATTGGTTCAGGAGATATAGGCGAAAACGTGGAGTAGTATAATTATGTTCCCTCTTCCCCCTCCCCCTATTATGCAAATTTATGCAAAGTGATCTGGAACCAACATAATTATACTACTCCACGTTTTCGCCTATATCTCCTGAACCAATAAAGATATCGCGGTGCAATAAACGCTAAGTAATTTCTAATAATAGCGCGCATCTTTTAAGACCCCATTGAAGTTTATCGTAGGTCCTGATTCGAATCCCGTGCAAATCAGTACATTTATTATTCTAATAACTCCGAAACTAGTAACGATAGCGACCTCGGATAAACTTTATTACTTTTATATCGTTAAGGAGCATCTACAGACGTTCTCTCATATACTGGTTGTCCTCGGTTCGAGTCCTGAATCGGTAAATCTGAGTAACTCCTAAATTAATTATGATAGCGACTTCGGACAAGCTTTATTAATTTTATATTGTTAGGAAGCGTCTACTTACTTTATACCGTACACCCGGTGTCCTTGGTTCGATTCCTGAATCGGTAAATCTGTATATCTCCGTAACCAATGGGCGCAGATTGATGAAATAAACTTTAAAGTGCTGCTTTAAGATCAGTGAGGTGATAGACATACCCATGCGGCACGCGCCAACTTATAATAACATCATAGCCACACCCCTATGCCATGCGCCAACTCTAAATGATGTCATAGCCATGGCCGTCTCACATGCACCATAAGTGACGTCACAGCCACACCCTAAATGGCACGCGACCAAAACGAACCTCATAGACACACCCCTCAATGACACGCGCCTTAATGACGTCACAGAATGGACTCAACATGTTAAAATCTCTCAAAGACATTTCGCTAATTGGATTACAATGCAATCTAATTGTCACACTCCTTTTTCCTTACAAAATACCGCCCGACCCGTGACACGTGTTATAAATGACGTCACAGCCTTCCCCCACCACCCTGAAAGCTCGGTACTTTTTCTCCACTAGATTTTAGTCTATATCTCCTGAATCCTTCAATAAATCGAAATGTAATAAACCCTAATGAATCTATAATAAAGCATCGTATCCTAAAGGGTAGCTTTAACCTTAACAATGGTCCTGGAATCGACTCTCGCACATATCAATACTTTTATTATTCTTATAACCTGGAAACTATTTGCGATAGAAAATTCAAATAAACTTTAATCATTTCATACTGTTAAGGAGCGTCCACTAGCTTTATGCCGTACACCTGGTGTGCTTGGTTCGAGTCCTGAATCGGTTTATTTTAAGATATCTGTAAGCAGTGGGTCTAGAATTATGAAATGAAGTATAAATACATAAATTAGACCAGAATAGTTGTTAAAATGATAATTTACGCAGATAGGACCTTGGTTCGAATCTCTGTGGGATATTTTAAATAACCCTCGAAATATACATATTTTAGGCTTGTCATCAAGCTAAAACGTTTCCCATATTAGAAATATCAGTCAATACATATCTTTAATGCATAAATTTGTTGAAATTGACTAAAAATCTTAAATATTTGGCCTCTCTGAAACCCACAGAATACAATAATTTCTCTTAAGGTTATGCTAACATGCTTAATTAAATATAACTGCCTGCTCCAACTTAGAACGATGAGCAAAACTTGCATAAGAGGGGACGGATGGAAGCGGTTAAGAAGAAAAATGGGATAAAGGAACATCTTAGAAGCTGAATTAGCTAATGAGTTGTAAATGATGTGCATTACTGTTTACTGTGTAACTTATAAAAATAGCAATTTACAGATTACATAATATTAAATGAGCAATTTCTGAATACCTGTGAATAAAACATCCTTAAACATTGAAGAGGGTTGGTTTGTTTGACTTTTACTAGAATGCTTCTATCCTGATGCTTGCAATATTGGCTGTTTCGGAGCTTTTATGTATACTCATGCGTACATAATGCATGTTGAAACCTGTCGCAGAAAGCCAGACATTCTGTCTCCAATTGTTCGTGACGTCAGCGGTCCTCCGTATACCTGGGTTTGGGCGATGAAGTATAACGAAACCGGTTTGCTTAAACGTTTGGAGGTGGGAGAGAATCTTTAAGGGGTGGTAGGGGTGGTAGGAGTGGTAGGTGTTGCCTGGGAGCAATGGAGGCTGAAATATTTTCTTTTTTTTTCTTTATTTCTCTTTGTTTTAATCATACAGTTATGGTAAATGAATTTGATATGATGACTATGATGCTGATTTTGATCATGATGGTCCTATATAATTATAATAATGGTAGAGGTATTACTCGTGAATTTTTAATTCATTTTTTCTCCTATAGTAGCGCCGTCTTCGAACCCTGGTGGTGGGGATGATGAAGTTTTCTTTTAGGTTCGCCATAATTGTATAAGTGGAGCTTAATCGAGATTAGTTGTCATTGCGGTAGTGTGTTTCTAGCTTAGTGGATCAACTACTGCAGTTAAATCCGAGTATAACGAAGTGCTGATACGTTATCAAAGTGTAGAAAAGAAGTGAAAAGTGTATCAAACAGTTACTGAGCGACATATTCAGCCAAGAATTAAACTACTTAGTGCTACGATGTGGAACACTAAAGTGATGGAATCTCTTTTAAATGATATACCGGAATACAAGTGTAGCAAATGTGGAAAGTGTTTCCTGAGGAACTACCACAAAAAGAGACATGAACTGGCTTGCGGTCAATATTACGAATGTAAGCATTGCAGAGAGGTTTATGGTACTGAACATCGCAGAGATGCACATCAAGAACGTTGTGGTAGAATTACTGCCAAGAAAATCAAGATTGAACCTACTAAACATAAACTGCTGTTAATGGTTCCTGATGAAGATGATGTCATTGAATACGAGACAGCTTTTCAAGATCGGCTGAAATCATATTTCATACAGTGCAGTACACGCCAAGATCTGTCAACGTATCTCCAAGAATCAAAACAGCGGATAATTCAAGCCATTCAGAAGGAGCTAAGGATTCACAAAAGTATTAAATGTAACATCATTACTGAATGTCAGTTTGTAAATGCTGTTGGAGATACTACTGATAAAGCCTTCAAAACGCAAAATCAAGCAATATTTTTAGAAAGTGACTTGGACGCCATCTTGGAAAGGAAATTTAAGAAACTTTGTACTGAAATGGAGGAAAGTCAACTTAAAGGAAGCAACTGGGCTTTATTAGCTGTTGACGGGGTTCGAGTTAGAATCAACAAGAATAATGGACTAAGAGGAAGCAGTTACATCCCACTACCTCCATCTTTAGAAGCGAGAAAAGCCTGTATAAATCCACAGAATTATGAAGATGAAAAATGTTTTATGTATGCAGTACTTGCCAAGTTCGTTCAAAATAAACCTCAACGTGTTAACAAGTATAAGGATCTTCAAGAGAGATATGACTTTACCTGTGTCTCATTTCCTACGAGTTTGTGTGATATCCCGAAATTTGAACGACGAAATAACATCTCTATAAGTGTCTTCGGACTGGATGAGAAAAATCAAGTGTTTCCTATGAAGGTTGTCGATGAAGAACTGTCCGACCATCGTGACCTGCTTCTATTAAGTGATGCAGCTGGACGTCATCATTACGTTTATATAAAGAATTTCGAGAGACTTATTCATCAACAAAAAACTGTACGTCAGGGAAAGATCTACATCTGCAAACGGTGTTTTACGCACTTTGATGATCGAAATGGAGGAATTGAGAGGTTAAATGAACATAGAAGAATATGTGGCCAACACGGAGTTGCTAAGATTGTTATGCCAACGAAGGAGAAATCTACTGTTAGATTCAAGAATTATGAAAGGATGCTGAAATTACCTTATGTCATCTATGCTGACTTTGAAAGCATTCTTACCCCTTATCAGGGGTGCTCTTCTAATCCCGAAACGTCTTATACAGTTCCATATCAGAAGCATATTCCTATGAGTTTCTGTGTTTATGTCAAATCCTCAGCTACAATTGAAGGTTTACAGACTGATCTTCCTACAGAACCCTATGTATATCGTGGTTATGATGCTGCACCGAAGTTTATGGAGTATGTAAGTTCTATCGCAAAGAAGATTAATTCTGTATACAAAACTGGTGCTCCATTAACTCTAACAGATGAGCAGCAAAATTCATTCGAATCTTCTACAGAATGCTACTTATGTGGTAAAGAATTTACCGACGATAACTGGAAAGTACGGGATCATGATCACGTGACAGGTGAATATCGAGGAAGTTTACATAATCAGTGTAATCTAACCTGTAAAACGCCTAATTATATTCCTGTCTTCATACATAACCTGAGTGGATATGACTCCCATTTCATTGTTAAGGAATTAGGTTGTACTAGCGATAGAGTAGAAGTTATTCCTAGCTCTGAGGAAAGTTATATATCATTTTCCAAGTATGTTGGAAATATTAAACTTCGCTTTGTGGATACCTATCGCTTCCTTAGTACCAGCTTGGATAAACTAGCTAAAAATCTAACATCATATCCTGAAACCATAAAGCACTTTGGAGCAGAGCAATTCAAATTGATGACACGTAAGGGTGTTTTCCCCTACGATTACGTTACATCGTGGGATGTTTTAAATGAAACAGAACTTCCTCCGAAGGAGAAATTCTACAACAAGCTGAACAAAGAAGAAATTAGTGATGGAGAGTATCAACACGCGAAAAGTGTATGGAGACAGTTCAACATTAAAACACTAGGAGAGTATAGCGATCTCTATCTAACTTCGGATGTTCTTCTATTAACTGATGTGTTTGAGACATTCAGAGACCAGACCCTAAAAACGCATAAAGTTGATCCTGCACATTATTTTACATCTCCTGGACTTACGTGGGATGCAATGCTGCTGTATACCGGAATTGAACTAGAACTGCTACAGGATTACGATCAGCTACTCATGGTTGAATCAGGTATAAGAGGAGGATTATGTCAAGTTTCTCATCGGTATGCAAAGGCTAATAACATCTACATGAACGAATATGACTCAAGTAAGCCCTCTCAATATATTACGTACGAAGATGCAAATAACCAGTATGGCTGGGCAATGTGCCACGCCCTTCCTTATGGGGGTTTTGGGTGGGTTTCTCCTGCAGATATTATCCTAGAAACACTACGAGAAGATGACCCTCTCGGCTATATTTTAGAAGTGGACCTTGAATATCCTACAGAACTTCATGAGCTGCATAATGACCTACCATTCCTGCCTGAGTGTATCAAGCCTAAGGATTCTTCTACAAAGAAGCTAATTCCACACCTTGGATCACGAACTAGGTATGTGGTGCACTACATGACCTTGAAGCAAGCCCTTGATCATGGGTTAAAACTGATAAAAATCCATCGTGTGCTACAATTTCAACAATCGTGCTGGTTAAAGCCTTATGTCGAATTCAATAACGGACTACGACAAGGATCTAGAAATGATTTCGAGAAGGATCTGTACAAACTTTTTAACAATGCCATGTTCGGAAAAACTATGGAGAATATAAGAAACCGAATGAATATACGACTTGTTACCGATTGGAAGACATTGGAAAAGCTGGTTGCTAAGCCTACGTTCATTGATCGAACGATATATGGACCTAATCTGGTTGCAGTACACATGGCTTCGCGTGAGATAATGTTCAACAAACCTATATACATTGGGATGTGTGTGCTGGATATCTCAAAAACTTTGATGTATCGATATCATTATGACGTGTTATTGCCATATTACGGGATTGAAAATCTAAAACTCATGTACATGGATACAGACTCTTTCATCCATAGAGTGACTACAAAGGATATATACCAAGATAAGTTACGTTTTCTTGAACATCTGGATACAGCTGATTATCCTGTCGACCATATATGTCATTCTACAAATAACAGGAAAGTGTTGGGAAAATTTAAAGATGAAGCCTGTGGAAAAATTATTCATCGCTTTGTAGGACTGAGACCCAAGATGTATGCTCTCGACATGGATGGAAGTGTAATCAAGAAGATTAAAGGCATAAAGCGTAGCGCAATCAAGCAATACATCAACTTCGATAGCTATGTGGATTGTCTTAAAACCCAAAAGATTCTAAGAACTCCTATGAACCTAATCCTATCCCAGAAACATAATGTTTCAACGGTTGAAGCTAATAAAATAGCCCTATCTCCTCATGACGACAAGAGAATGATTGCTGAGGATGGAGTATCAACATACGCGTACGGATACTATAGTATTGCAGAATGTTTGCAAAAGGGGGCAACTTAGATCAGAAGATAATGGTTATCTCTGTAAGCTAAGCTACAGAATGAATATTTACAAAAGTGACATCTATCCTATGATTCTCACTACGCCTGAAGAAGAAAGAAGAAATAACAACAATGGAGGAAGGCGTTAACTCTGCCACTAGGATTATATTCTAGTGCTGGTCTCCAGCCCAGATAAAAGAGGAGAGGCGTCTACCATTGAACTACAAGCTAATTATACCCCGATTTACTTTATACTAACACAAGTAAAAGCTTGGGAGGGGGATATCATAAGAGAATTCACAAAATGTCCCACATAAAACTAATCTACAGGTACTTCAGTTTCAGTGGTTAGAGTATCACATAGTGTTAGGTTAAAAGCTTCATAAAAGAGGATAGAGTGGAAAGCAAAGAATACAATGTGAAAAACCAATGCTTCAAAAGCAACACAAAGATATGTTAGGTAACCACACCTGATCAATTAGCCAATGTAACCAAACTACCAATGAGACCACAGAACCAACGTAAACAATTAACTGATGTAATCACAAAATGTAACCAATGTAGCAAATTAACCACAAAAGCACAGTTAAGTTAGGTTAGGGTTGCTTATAACGGAGTGAAATAGCAAAGCACAAGTATAAGACTTGGTTTAGGTTAAAGTATTAGGTTAGGTTAGCTTATAATGAGGTGAAATAGTGGAGCCTAAGATTAGGACTTGGGTTTGGTTAAAGTGTTGGAGAATAGCACAGTTAGGATAGATTAGGTTAGGTTATAATGGGTAAAGTAGTATAGTACAAGTGTAGGACTTGGGTTAGGTTAAGGTATTAGCTTAGGTTAGCTTAGTTTATAATAGGGTGAAATAGTATTGCATAAGGGGAAGACTTGGGTTAGGTTAGGTTACCTTATAATGGGTGAAATAGTAAAGCACCAGAGTAGGAATTCGGTTAGGTTGAACTGCTAGGTTTGGTTAGGTAATGGAGTGAAATAGTAAAGCATAAGAGTAGGACTTGGGTTGGGTTAAAGTGTTGGAGAATAGCAAAGTTAGGATAGGTTAGCTTAGTTTAAAGTGATTGAAGTACCGATTACAAATGAGGAGTAACCGTTTTGAATGATTAAAAACGTAATGAACTACAGCAAATCAAAGATAGTCTAAGTTAACTAAATACATAACTAAGCCAGTACATACGTCCCAAAAGCCTCCAAATACCTCCTAAGAAGCTCTAAATTATACCATAAAGTCACTAATGCACCCCTCATGATATTAAATACGTTGAAAACGTATCTAAATGCACCCTCTAAGGCCTCTGAATACATTAAAAAGCCATAAAATATGCCCCAAAAGCCCCTAGATACACCAAAAGACAGTAAATGCCCTCTCCAAGACACTAGATACCTACAAAAATCCCCTAAATACATCCTAAGGAGCTCTAAAAGTTTAAAAAAATACACACTAAGAAGACCCTAAATACATGCCGAGAAGAGCCTAAATACATTCCAAAAAGACCCTAAATACTTCAAAAAGCCACCGAATATGTCCCCCAAAGCAACTCAATACATGATGAAAGCTGCTAAATACAGCAAAAAGTCAGTAAATACGTCGCTAAAGCCATTAAACACGCCTGAAAATCCTTTAAGTACAGCAAGAAGCCAATAAATACGTTCCAAAAGCCCCTAAATACGTTTCCAAAACCTTTAAAGTACACCGAAGAGCCAGTAAATACGCTGCAGAATTCTCTAAATACGCCCCAAAAACCCCTAGGAAAACCAAAAAGGAGTCTAAATACGCCTCAAAAGGCTCTAAATACATCTCCAATACTTATAAAGTACACAAAAAGTCTCTAAATACGCTCCAATAGCCCTTAAATATACCAAAAATACTGTAAATAAGCACTAAGGCACCCCAGATACACCAAAAAAGACTTTAAATACGTCTCAAAGGCCTCTAAATACAGCAAAAAATAAACTAAATAGGAGGATAAATCGTTTACATATATAGATTGCGCACGGCCGCCATCTTGCCCATTTGGGTCTGGCCCAAAACACTCCAATCTCCCCTACTCATATACTAACAGAAATTTATCTCTAATTACTTCATCAGTGCATGAATTATAATTTGGTTTCATTGATCACACCTTCCTTTATTTCATTTAACCATTTATTTACTTATTTATTATTTTATTATATTATATTATTTCATATTATTATCATATATATCCTTGCTTATATATATTTACATTTAATTTATATTACATTTTACCATTTAATAATTATTTTTTTATTTTATTTCTTTATTATATATTTAATTATTATTTTAATTATGATTTCTTTTGTTTAATAATAATGTAATTATTTTATTAATAATTATTTTCATAATAATACTTTTATTATTTTATCACTCGAAATAGTAGCTATTAAATAAAAACTGATAAATTCTGACGTATCCACATTTAATACTTTAAAAATAAATGTTTCCGTAATAATACTGTCAAGTGTATGTACTTTGCCGTGAAAAGCAGAAATGTTAAGCTGAAGTTACCACTAAATGTACATAAATCGGGCGTGGTCTTTAAGCGCTGCCGCTGCAAGAGTAAACATGTCTGTAAAAGTCTAACACAACGGCAGAGTTGCGAATTTTAGAAATACACGCTCTTTTAATAACTCATGTGCCGCCTACATGCCTAATTCTACCAACATTTCTACATACCTACTGTTTTTAATCCTAAAGCTGAAAATTCGTATCTGAAACATAGTTTTACTCTGCCCTCAGAATTTAATTTCTGTTCTAATTTTCAGAATTATAACTACATGCCTAGCAATTGTACCTCCCCACCTAGGACATCTGATATCCAGGTACATCCGGAGCTAATGGTGTTCTGGTCTACTGAGTTTCATCGTAATCTAATTACTAAGCTACACTTTATACAAACGAGGGGGACACCTGGCACATTGTGACCTATATGGATCTATTATGGCCAACACCCTGAAAGAGAAGGTGATGAAGTGAAAGAACCGCAGGAGACTACAAGCCACATTCAGACAGGCTGAAGCTAACTAGAAAGGGCCTTGAGCGACCCTTGACCAAACACATCTCTAGTGTCCATAGAGAGTAGGTACTCTTTCTTTTGAGTAAGCATGCACGCCATTTTTTACAGTACTGTCATACGACACAAAATCTAGAAACACACCAGAAAGAAGAAGGTGCCCTCTTCGGTAGCGTAGATGGTAGCGCGTCTCCCTCATGTTCAAGAGGTCCCGAGTTCAAATCTCGGTCAGGATAATTTACCAGGATAAGGCTCTTCCAAGGGTTTTCCCATATACTGAAAGACGAATGTCGGGTAACCCCAAGCTCTATGGACTCTGTACTCATTTGAGGCATAATTTCACCCATTTCATTCATCGTTCGATCTGACTTCACGTTGGAGAAGGTAAATTAAAAAAAAACACCTCAAAGATTGGATGGGAATGGAATGAATGGGAAATAATTTGCCTACCGATCAGAGAAAACCATTAAAATCCAAGGGCAGAGTGAGTGGTCGATGGGAATCGAACCCGAGACCACACTCGGTATTGTGCCCACATACACAGATGTCTCAGTTAAGAACCTGGCTTGGGTATTTTGCAATCAACAAGATATTTAGCTTTTGTTTTGTGTGCTGCAGATCATTCAACATGTAAGGGCAATAGCACGGCGATATTATATCCGGGTCATCCCGAGTAAGAGATCTGTGGTCGCGGCCAGACAGGCATAAGTGCACCACAAGCTCGTGAGAATATGTTCCACTAGTACGGCAAGGTCCTTTGTCGATTCTTCCTCGCTATTTGTTTTACTTCGGCAAGGACACTGCTTGGGAAGGTTTTTTGGATAGACGTTCAGAGTATGAGCTCGAGAAGAGGTCGTATATCCCGTCGTCCTTGGTCAAACTGAATTTCTTAGACAGCAATTGTATAGTTTTAGTGTAAACCGCAGTCTCTTTTATTGACTATTTGCAGGTTAGAAAGAACAACTGCACTGACGTGAGACCAGTACATGCTCCATTTGAAAACAACTTCAATTTTTGCTGCAGCCTTTCAAACAATGAATTTTGAATACAAAAACTTTGAAAGTGCATGTATTTGGAAACCAAGGATAGGCCCATAGCTTCCGGATAAATAGACCCACAGTGTCATTTTCTACATATTATATATAATGTTATGATAATTATTTATAAATTTTCTCCCTTTGTCTATAATTTCACAGGAGGTATGTATATATTAAACTACTCATGTAAAATGTATGAAGTTTACATTCATCAATGTTTGCATTAAAATTGCTTTCAAATTCACAACCATTTTAATTAATAAGAGAGATGGAAACAAAAGACAACATTTAAGCCTCAATTGTTTGTCTTGAGCTAAAGCGGAAAGAAACGAGTAGGTAGGTATGTATCATGTTTTAAATGTTCATAGGAATGCTTAAACTTTCAAAAATAAACATCCAATAACAAATATTTCGGAGATACATAATGTATAGCAACTGCCTCTACAGTCGAATGGCCAGTATTCTGGCTTCTCATACAACAGATTCCGGTTTGGATTTTGAGCTGTATCTGGAAAAGTTTCTCATTCACTAATGAATAGCAAAGTACTTTCCTCACAAAGTTGAAAGTAAAATGTGGGAGTGAATGTAAGTTTATAAAACCAAAACGTTAAGTAAACCTACAGTTCAGCGAATAGTAGCACCATCACTTATTTCTTCAGTTAAAACCCGGAAATAAGTTAATAGAACGCTGTACAAGAGAAAGTATTTAAAATCATATTTATGAACTCTACACTCAAGTTCTTTCCAACTTCTACAGATGTTCGGAATGAAGAAAGTTTCACGTGTTGTTTTCAGAAAGTTGAGAATATGCGTTTAATTTGTCATACCAATATCGTCTTTTAATCAAAATATAATCCGTGGTCCAAGGTAGCAATATAGCCTTCAAAGTCAAAAACATCATTCTGAAAAAAAAAAGATATATATCGCCTCTACTAGGGAAAAATGGCAGCTTAGCTTTAATATCGATTTCTTGCAATGTTGATTTTTCAAATTCGCAAAACTTTTGAGATATTTGCTGCAAATTTGTTAATCCAACTTAAAGTGTGTGAACTGAGACTTAGCAAACCGGAACAACTCTTTCATGAATATGAAGAAACGTTGAAATGATACAAATGTAGCACTGCAGCCATCTGTTGACGAACACGGCGAGTAAATCAGGGGGTTCAATTTCCCGCAACATTAATTTTTTATATTCCAGGCACACTTTTCTACAAAAATATTGAAACTATTGATATGAAAGTTTTGCTAAATATTTATTAATACAGCTTAAAGCGTGTGAGATAACAGTTTTATACATATGAGTATACTGTGGAAACAAACAATTAAAATGTTTTAAAATTGTATTAGATATTTTGAAATACAATAAAGTAATTTTTATACAAATTACAAGAAATATGTGATTTTTATTTTCCTCTCCATCTCAAATTACATCTTTATATTTAAGGGAAAATGAAGTAGCTCTAGCATCAGGTCTCTGTAAGAGATTTGAGGTGAAACATATTTTGTGAGTATAAATGGTATGCTCTTTTATGCACAAACGATTGAGAAACTGGACGCTTAGTATGGGTTTCTCCCAAAAGTCGGTCGGATTGCTCATGGACCCATCTTCAGATTTTCACTGAGCACCCTCTGCTTAGGGGCATACTTGGGGCTTTTGGGCTTATGAACGGGTTCGAGTGCCATAGATGAGCTCAATCTGGATTAGTTAGGGGCCCCATTCATATTACTGGAAAAGGAATTGTGGGAAAGAATCGTTCAAGGCATAAGTTAAGTATGTCTCCCAAGTATTTGTCAGTTATGAGGAAAACCTACTGTATGCTCACGACAAGAAGGCTAGAGAGGCATGAAGAGCAGAGGAGCTTGAACTGTTTATCTGCTCCGGTAGCGCATCTGTTTACTAGGAAATGAGTGTATGACAGTACGTATGAGTCACCCATGCTACCAGATCTAATGCTTGTTGCGGTAAACGCAGCGATAGGTATTATGTATGGGAGAGTTACGTGACAACACTTGTGTATTTTAAACGAACCTTCCATCCTTGTCATACTGGAAAGGTGAGCATAAACACCAAGGAGACAGCAAAGGTGATTACCCTACACATTCCTCTAGCTTGCCTTCTTGTCGTGGGTGTACAGTAGAAAACACCCAACCATGGAGAGCGTCAAGAGAGGACGGACTTCACGAATGCGAGCCTCGCATGTTACGTGACTCTATCTTCTCTGTATGTTTTTATTCTTAAGGCATTAGTGAAGCTGAATAGAACTGGTGATTAAAATGGTGCAGACGAATTTAGAATTTTTTTACACTGCAGTTAACCGACATTCTTTAAACTGGTGCAAGGGAAGTTCCGAAGAGGAAATATCTCAGGTAACTTCCCCCTCCACTCTCCCCTCCCCAAAATATAAAACCTTGATCTGCAAATTGAGCGTTAACATTTGAACATTTTATCACCACTTTTTAATGGACATATTCTTCAACAACGGTGCAGCATGTAATCGGTTTGAGTGACTACTTTGAAACATATAAAGTACCTTCTCAATCATCCACATGACAAATTAACGAAATCAAGATTACAGCTGGTCATACATTCTTGATGTTATCTTCCAAGTGCATTCCATCAAGCAGGCTTTCTGCAAAAGTGAAATGGAGAAGAATGGTCAGAAGCACACGTGGTGTGGTTTGTTCCACTTCAGTTAAGCTATTCACTGTTTGCTCATAGCTTTTGGTTTTCATGTGTAAAAACTTTATGGCTGGTTTTCCTTTGTTTTAAGTCTCTGATGGTGGATTATGTGGTTTCTGAAATGTTATGTCTATAGTTTATTCAGCTACATTGAACGGGCAAAAGAAGTTCGATGTACTCAAAGAATACTCTTTGCATTCGCTTCCAGCATGAACCTCTGAAGATTAAAATATTGTTTTCGAGTCAGGCAGATCTCCAAGAGAACTTAAATAAATCACCTTCGACAGATGACATGGATACAAAAGATTTACTTTAGTAACCACTTATCCAATGTACTCGTAGGTACTGAGCGACATGAATCTGTAATAACATGTGAAACTCCATTTGGGAGGTTCGGGTTCGATTCCGGCTGCCACTACATCCTATAACCATTTGCTTTTTTGTATATTTTCCTGGTCGATGAACGAATGTTGGGGTGGTTTCCGTTCTACAATGACTCTTCTGTCCATCATTTTCTGTATTCATTGTTTCCTTCATCATAATCTGCGTTGTCATCTTTTCTAGGTTGAAGGATCAGGCCACACGGTGTTATGTATGTTGCTGGTCGGTAGGGGTGTGCTTTGTGAAGCTTTCTCCCTGGTGTGGTTGGACTGCTCACGGACTTATCTTCTATGATTGGCTTCTCTTAGAGGGTCCAAGGAGGAGGGGTTGAGGCTTATGGTCCTGTTTGAACTGGGAATGCATTCAATTTAGCTACAATGGCTAGGGACTCCGTCTTTGCTTGAGCACGTCGCCTCCGTATCTCGTCGCCCTTCGGGTCTCTCGCACCAGAAATACACATTTTGACGCCTCGTAAATAAAAAAAGTAAGTTTATGAAACGATCATTCTGTGTGTCTGTGAGGTATTTATGCTCAATATCTTTCAGCAATGGACCATGAAGGTTCTCAAGAAAATCTATTGACACCTAACTTATTCTTACTTCAAATAATTTCGTTATTTCCTTAAAACGGTTCTAACGTTTTGATAAAAAAAAACACGTTTAAAGTATTTGCGTGACAAATAAAATGTGTATCTTGAACTCTCTAGAAAGATACAATGAATCCTCTTCATTCTGAACGAATGTTGTATAATTTTGTATCACGGTAGACCTAAGAGATCATTCTGCGGAAACAAAATACACTCCTGGAAATGGAAATAAGAACACATTGACGCCGGTGTGTCAGACCCACCATACTTGCTCCGGACACTGCCAGAGGGCTGTACAAGAAATGATCACACGCACGGCACAGCGGAAACACCAGGAACCGCGGTGTTGGCCGTCGAATGGCGCTAGCTGCGCAGTGTTTGGGCACCGCCGCCGTCAATGTCAGCCAGTTTGCCATGGCATACGGAGCTCCATCGCAGTCTTTAACACTGGTAGCATGCCGTGACAGCGTGGACGTGAACCGTATGTGCAGTTGACGGACTCTGAGCGAGGGCGTATAGTGGGCATGCGGGAGGCCGGGTGGACGTACCGCCGAATTGCTCAACACGTGGGGCGTGAGGTATCCACAGTACATCGATGTTGTCGCCAGTGGTCGGTGGAAGGTGCACGTGCCCGTCTACCTGGGACCGGACCGCAGCGACGCACGGATGCACGCCAAGACCGTCGGATCCTACGCAGTGCCGTAGGGGACCGCACCGCCTCTTCTCAGCAAATTAGGGACACTGTTGCTCCTGGGGTATCGGCGAGGACCATTCGCAACCGTCTCCATGAAGCTGGGCTACGGTCCCGCGCTCCGTTAGGTCGTCTTCCGCTCACGCCCCAACATCGTGCAGCCCGCCTCCAGTGGTGTCACGACAGGCGTGAATGGAGGGACGAATGGGGACGTGTCGTCTTCAGCGATGAGAGTCGCTTCTGCCCTAGTGCCAATGATGGTCGTATGCGTGTTTGGTGCCGTGCAGGGGAGCGCCACAATCAGGACTGCATACGGCCGACGCACTCAGAGCCAACACCCGGCATCATGGTGTGGGGAGCGATCTCCTACACTGGCCGTACACCTCTGGTGATCGTCGAGGGGACACTGAATAGTGCACGGTACATCCAAACCGTCATCGAACCCATCGTTCTACCATTCCTAGACCGGCACGGGAACTTGCTGTTCCAACAGGACAAGGCACGTCCGCATGTATCCCGTACCACCCAACGTGCTCTAGAAGGTGTAAGTAAACTACCCTGGCCAGCAAGATCTCCGGATCTGTCCCCCATTGATCATGTTTGGGACTGGATGAAACGTCGTCTTACGCGGTCTGCACGTCCAGCACGAACGCTTGTCCAACTGAGGCGCCAGCTGGAAATGGCATGGCAAGCCGTTCCACAGGACTACATCCAGCATCTCTACGATCGTCTCCATGGGAGAATAGCAGCCTGCATTGCTGCGAAAGGTGGATATACACGGTACTAGTGCCGACATTGCGCATGCTCTGTTGCCTGTGTCTGTGTGCCTATGGTTCTGTCATTGTGATCATGTGATGTATCTGACCCCAGGAATGTGTCAATAAAGTTTCCCCTTCCTGGGTCAATGAATTCACGGTGTTCTTATTTCAATTTCCAGGAGTGTATATTGCAAGTAAAACTGTGGATTGAATTTTCATACATACTTTTCCGAAGCGCTAAGTTGCCATTCATTTGTTTCTCGTACTCAAGAAAATATGGAGTTTCAATGCTTCATATAGCGACCCACTATTTAAAGATTCGTGCAGTGCTTGTCTTTTTGTATCCCCTCTATATCTAAATGGAATGTATGATAAAATATACTTCTACAACCATTTAAATTGATTGAGGTAACTTAAATTTAAAATTAAATGGCAAGGTGTAGAAAAAGTCATGTAAACGTACTGCACCAGATATAATGTTTATTTTATCGATTTGTATTTAAATAACAGATACGAAACCGAACTAATCTTTATTAATAAAGTGAGTTTATATTGAAAATCAAGTCCAAAGTCAATTCAAAATCAAGCTTGAGGAATATCAAATGCTCGATCGAGTTAAATGTAACAAGCCGATATTCGAAATTTTGTAAGACAAAGTAAAATTCAATCTTAAGTAGCCTGTTTAGCTATTTACGGTTTTGACTTGCGAAGGCAAACCATTAGGTTTTATAGTTCTTGTTACTCAGAAAACAAGGACTGGAGTATGTTGCAGCTTATACAGAGTAAGTAAAAAATAAGAGTAAAAAGAAAAAGTAAAAAGTAAAAGTAAAAAGTAAAAGTAAAAAGTAAAAGTAAAAAGTAAAAGTAAAAAGTAAAAGTAAAAAGTAAAAGTAAAAAGTAAAAGTAAAAAGTAAAAGTAAAAAGTAAAAGTAAAAAGTAAAAGTAAAAAGTAAAAGTATAAAGTAAAAGTAAAAAGTAAAAGTAAAAAGTAAAAGTAAAAAGTAAAAGTAAAAAGTAAAAGTAAAAAGTAAAAGTAAAAAGTAAAAGTAAAAAGTAAAAGTAAAAAGTAAAAGTAAAAAGCAAAAGTAAAAAGTAAAAGTAAAAAGTAAAAGTAAAAAGTAAAAGTAAAAAGTAAAAGTAAAAAGTAAAAGTAAAAAGTAAAAAGTAAAAGTAAAAAGTAAAAGTAAAAAGTAAAAGTAAAAAGTAAAAGTAAAAAGTAAAAAGTAAAAGTAAAAAGTAAAAGTAAAAAGTAAAAGTAAAAAGTAAAAGTAAAAAGTAAAAGTAAAAAGTAAAAGTAAAAAGTAAAAGTAAAAAGTAAAAGTAAAAAGTAAAAGTAAAAAGTAAAAGTAAAAAGTAAAAGTAAAAAGTAAAAGTAAAAAGTAAAAGTAAAAAGTAAAAGTAAAAAGTAAAAGTAAAAAGTAAAAGTAAAAAGTAAAAGTAAAAAGTAAAAGTAAAAAGTAAAAGTAAAAAGTAAAAGTAAAAAGTAAAAGTAAAAAGTAAAAGTAAAAAGTAAAAGTAAAAAGTAAAAGTAAAAAGTAAAAGTAAAAAGTAAAAGTAAAAAGTAAAAGTAAAAAGTAAAAGTAAAAAGTAAAAGTAAAAAGTAAAAGTAAAAAGTAAAAGTAAAAAGTAAAAGTAAAAAGTAAAAGTAAAAGTAAAAAGTAAAAGTAAAAAGTAAAAGTAAAAAGTAAAAGTAAAAAGTAAAAAGTAAAAGTAAAAAGTAAAAGTAAAAAGTCTTCCCTTTGTATTATAAAATGGTCCGACTTAAATGCGAGAATTTATCTCAGGTATAAGAAGTGTACATATTTTAAGAACAAAATGAATCTCTATGAAATACCCTGCTTTTTAAACTGTAATTTAGATTTATTATTATTTAAGTTTATTAACCATATTTTATTTATTTAAATTTATTTAAATTTATTACATCAGACGAAATTTAAGTTAAGAATCACATTCATAGGAAAATTAGTGGTGCTGTGTTGTAACGCAAAATGAATTCCCTTCATTTCCCTCCATTTACTACCAAACAATACCAAAATCTGTCTTTGAAGTTAGTTAATGTTTCCAGCAGCACTGTTCGCCTGATCAGCTGCATTTCTTGCCCAATTCTTCGCTTTAACTCTTCAAGATCTCTTGGTCGGTTCTTGTAAACGATCAATTTCAAATATCTCCACAAGAAAAAGATTAAGGGTGTCAGGTCAAGAGATCTTGACGTCCATTCAGTAAGTACTTCCTGTTCTGCCAATCCATCTCACTGGAAATTCATCATTTAAGTTATTCACTACCTGACTCCCATAATGTGCTGGCAAGTAGATAAATGTGGGTTTACTTCCACTGATAATAAAACATCAAGAGATTTGTCACCATCTTTAACTCGTTTTGGCCTTCCAAACTTTGCCTTATTTTTAACATTTTCAGTTTCATTAAAAAATTATCAGAACTTTGCTTACCGTAGAATGAGTAATTCTTCGTTCCGGATGCATTTCATTAAACAAGACACAAACCTCTTCTTGGGTCCTCCTCCTATCACCATATCCGATCATCATTAGTATTTCAATTCGTTGTCTTTCTGTAAGTTGTGCCATGACTAATTACTTTCAGGAAGGATTTGCAATGAAGTAAGCGTTGTTGTCCTTATAATCTTAGCTTTTGTCTATATTTGTTCAATCCAAAGCCACATATTGAAGTTGCTTACTTTATTGTTTAATTCAAAACCTACTCAATTTGAAGTAATTATGCGTTTTGCTTTGCTTAATACAGACGGAGTAAGGTCCTAATAAATTTAAATTGCGGTTTGAACGGGTATGTGTACTTTCTGAGACCTGAGGACTGGAGGAGTGCATAAAAAAGAAATGTTTGCCATTTAACAAACAAAAATGTTTAATAATAGTAATGTAAGAGCGTGTTGATATTGTAACTTTGTGGGTTCGTAGAATTAAAAGGCCGAGTTGCAGAAATTAAAAATCCCTTTTATTTTCGTAGAAATACTCTTATAGGTTACAGCAGCATTACGTTACATACACCATCAGTCTACCAAGGTCAATCACAATAACAAACAGTGACGGCAGATTACATCCTTAGCTCTCGTTACAACAACACAGCTGACTGTCTCTCATTTCACAACACTTTCACAACTGACTCTTTGCGAGCCGTCACCTCCTTAAATACTTATTTCGTAAATCGAGACTCTTCCAGAAAATAAAGAAACCGAATAATCAAGATATTACCAGAAATTTCCATTTATCTCAGTTTGTTTCGGTAAGTCTTTTATCTCAAGCGCTATGTTTATCTGCTTATGCAAACTCGTTATCTACGTGAAACCTATCAGTTCCTTTGTGTGCCAAGCCGCCTTATCGCGATCGGGTTCGCGACACTGCTCCCTCCTCAAGGCTGGTCGTCCCGAAGAGCTCCATCGTAGCGGGCCAGACGATCCAGGTGTACCACCAACATCTTTCCTCGGGGCACCTTCTGGATGCGGTAGATCACGTCGTTAGTCCTCTTCACCACCCGGTACGGTCCTTGCCACGGCTGTTGAAGTTTGTCGATTGTTCGGTTTGTTCCCAGGTGTCCTCCTGAAGTACCGGCGTGCACTTCCCCCAAGAGCTTCGGGACCTTACTTCGGGGAGGTACCAACTGTTGTCTCTGCGTCTATCCATCGGGCGATTCCCATACCCGGAACAGCACGCCCTCTCTGATTTTCAGCGTGTCCCATTGGGCCCAGTACGACTTATAGGGCGCTCCTCGGTGCGATGTCCTCCCAGGTTAGTCTTGTCCCTGCCTCTACTTTCCTCAAGAGTGGTCCCAAGTCTGCGTCCGCCAGCTGCTCCCTCCTCAGACCTGCGCTATCCCAGCCATCCGCAGGCACTGCCGTGACTACTCGGACTGCTGCGGCACGCCCCGTCTCTTCCACTCTTGTGCATTGGCCACACTCCTCTGGGCAGGGTCTTCGGGACATGGCGTCTGCGTTACCGTGGCTCTTCCCTCTACGATGTCCAGAGGCGAAGTCGTACTCCTGCAGCCTCTGAACCCAGAAGGCTGTCTGGCCTTCCAGGTTTCTAAAGCTCAGTAGCCAGGTTAGGGCGGAATGGTCAGTCCTCAGGTGGAATGGCTGACCGTACAGGTACTTGTGGAACTGCTCCAAGGCCTTTACTACCGTCAATAACTCTCGCTGGGTGACGCAGTAGTTCTTCTCTGCCTTGGCTGAAGACGTGCTGGTATCGTCTGAACAGTTGTCGAACCTTTTCGAGCTGTTCTGCGGTCAGGTGATCTGCCGCGCTTTCCAGTAAGCCTTCCAGCCGGGGCCCCAGGTGTTGCGTTGACACCGGCTCCTGTTTCTTGTCGATTGTTGTCACGATGACCACGTGCTCACACGTCCCCATCTCCGTTCCGGCCTGGACGTCGTGATCGATGTCCGCTAGGTTAAGCAGCCCCACTGGCACCTCTCAGCACGGCAACAATGTTCGTCATTCGCTATCCTTCCAGTCACGCCGTCACCACCACCTCCTTTCTCGCGGGGACCCACGTCTTCCTTCAAGGTGACACTGCACATTCCAAGGCGTTCTTCGGATTGCCGGTGTATGATCTCTTCTCCACTGAGCCGCAGGACCTTCCTGCCGTCGTCGACCGTCGCCTCGTGGCTCCTGAGGTCATCCAGTTCAAGTATCACCTCCTCAGCCACCTCCACGACGAACACACCCTGACGCACGGCACTCCATCCCAAGGTTAACTGCAGCAGAGCCTCCCTCTCCACGGGCAAGGTGTCGCCCGATGCCGGTGTCGCCGTCATTAGCTGGTATGATCGGCTTGGTTTGCTCGACGGCAAACTCTTGGCCACGTCAGGTCTGATAATGTTCACGGCTGCCCTGGTATCAACGAGTACGCGGCACGGCTTCCCTCTCACTCAACAGTCCGCGATGAGGCTATCATCCATACGCCGGCTGACGGCGCGCAGTGTCACTCGAAGGGGTGGTGGCGATGGCGCCGACGTGCTCCTCGCCACGCCGGTCCTTACTCGTCTCTCCGGCTGCTCTTCCTGGTGTCGGTCATCTTCACGGTCATCGTCGCCCTTAAGTTGCTATTTGCAGATTCCGTCTTCGTTGTTAATTCGGTCTTCATTTCTTCCATCTTCTCGGTGATGTCGTCCCTCTTCCTGACACCAATTGTAACTTCGTGGGTTCGTAGAATTAAAAAGGCCGAGTTGCAGAAGTTAAAAATATCCTTTATTTCCGTAGAAATACTCTTATAGATTACAGCAGCCTTACGTTACATACACCATCAGTCTACCAAGGTCGATCACAATAACAAACAGTGACAGCAAACTACATCCTTAGCTCTCGTTACAACAACACAGCTGACTGTCTCTCATTTCACAACACTTTCACAACTGACTCTTTGCGAGCCGTCACCTCCTTAAATACTTATTTCGTAAATCGAGACTCTTCCAGAAAAATAAAGAAACCGAATAATCAAGATATTACCAGAAATTTCCATTTATCTCAGTTTGTTTGTTTCGGTAAGTCTTTTATCTCAAGCGCTATGTTTATCTGCTTATGCAAACTCGTTATCTACGTGAAACCTATCAGTTCCTTTGTGTGCCAAGCCGCCTTATCGCGATCGGGTTCGCGACAATATCTTACAGATTTTCTAAAAAATATCACTTCATAGAGTTGCAACGGTGGGGTTACAGGCATTCTTCCCTACTTTTTACTCACCCGGTATATCAGCAGGGACTAGGGTGTAGTGCCATAACCAATAAGTGCATGTGATTGTTGTCCTATTCCTTATGCCTATTTTGACGCCTACAAGGAATGATCTGAGTGGTTCTGGCTTTAGTATAAGACTAATTCTTTTAGTGCGCATTTTTACTCAGCTGCCACCTCAAGATAATTTGAACTTTACGTACAAAAAGTCTCACGAGATTATAAGTCGCCATAGGGCTATGTTATCTCAAAATGAAACTGAGGAGAACTTCTGATTTGTGGGGGGAAATGTGAGTAAGTGGGGGAATTTAATGTCGTTTCGTCATCTTACCATAATAACTCAGTTGGTCAGAGCAGCGGCACATAACCCGAAGATCCGTGCTTCAAATCCCGGCTGTGGTTGAATTTTCAGTCATATTATCTCCATCTTCGGCTTGTGTAAAACATCCTGACATTTCCCCGTGCTCCTGAAGCAAAGATGCAGCAAAGCACTAATCAGTCCATGTGCTCAATAGGGCAAGTCAGTGTTCCACTTGCTGTGGGTGTGAATAAGTATAGTGTATTACATATGTGATGGCTTCCGAATTCCAGTTTCTTGCTTCCCCACCATTCTCATCATTTACATATTTCATTTCTTGCGCATATAAATTTTTAAAGCGTTTTACACAAGGTGTAATTGAATACTGTTCCAGCATATTGTAAATACGCACTTTATACTCAATTTGCAATTTCTAAGAATATGTGTATTATTACGTGTGTTACGTAATGTAGACAGAGGAATCAGTTTATGAGTATTATAACAGATATCTGTGAGCTCGTCACTGGCACAGAAGATGATATAAGGTATCGCTTCATATTATTATCATAATTATCATTTCTATAATAAATAGCAAACGAGTGCAAGATATCGTTCTGTGACTTGTTATTTTATGAAGATACTAATCCCTAACCACTCACTTCAAGAATACGCTTATTGTTACATCGTCTGTCTTCTTTTTGTTGTGTTGCTATTTTTGCGTACTTGATAAAGAGGGCGGATTCTAAGTGTTTATAGACAAATTGCCGGTAGAACATGGTAAATGAACGCTCCCCGGCTATGGAATCGCGCCTAAGGGAGATGGAAAGTGATGCCAGCCGAACGTAAAGAACCTCTGAATCACGATAAGAGGTGAACTAGAACGAAAAGAATGTGCCCCCGTGAGTTATGACGTCATATAGCACCAGGTTGTTCGATGGAAGAGGAGTGGTTTGATTTTTGGATACTTTTCGCCTGGCAGTCATTGCATCGCTCCGATTCTCGACCTTCAAGAATAGTATTGAGTTTCCATTTACATTAAAAGCGCATTTATGGCTTGAAAACCTCGTTATGAAGATGGGCTTTTCTGTGTCGACAGAGATGGCTCCAAGGTAACGTGTTAGCCTCGCACTTAGGAGGCCAGTTCGATTTCCCTTGATCGCCCACGCAAACTTTGGCTTTTTGCTGGTTTTCCTGGTCGGTAGGCGAATTTTGGGAATTTTAGGGCGGTTTCTCATCTACTATCGTCTATAATCCATTATCTTCATTTTATTTCGTTTCCTTCTTATCCTCCCAGCTTGCTTCTATATTTCGTGACGTATCTTCTGTTTCGTCAAACAGAGATAACCTCAAAACAATGTGAAGAATTATAAAATATACAGAACGATAATTTAACACATTCCTCAGGACTTGTCAAAATCTTAGATCAGGGTGGGGCTAATAAACTTAGGAAGTTAGAAGAAAACAGATCTTTCTTTTGTACACGTGACATATTTTGGCTGGTAGGTAAAAACGGTGAGGTCAATCTTCCCTTTGTATTATAAAATGGTCCGACTTAAATGCGAGAATTTATCTCAGGTATAAGAAGTGTACATATTTTAAGAA
Organism: Mantis religiosa; assembly: GCA_030765055.1. Classification (NCBI taxonomy): domain Eukaryota; kingdom Metazoa; phylum Arthropoda; class Insecta; order Mantodea; family Mantidae; genus Mantis; species Mantis religiosa. The sequence goes on along the minus strand of CM060950.1, from coordinate 277,452,196 downwards.
CAAAATGAATCTCTATGAAATACCCTGCATTCTGTTGTTGTTGTTGTTGTTTTTTTTTTTTTTTTTTTTTTGCAACCTATAAAAGGATATAAACAAGACAAAAAGTTGCTAAAGAAAACGAAATGTAGATGTCATTGAATACACAAATAAGGATGTTAGTGGCATTAAATACTTCCGATATTTGTTAGTCTCAATTTTCTAATTGCTAAGTCACCACTTTTTTCTCTCTGGTGAGGTCATGCAATAGTAGGGCCAACCTTTGAAACTTTACCTATCATCCTAAGCTCCGTAATGTTTCTGTATAATTAATGAAAGCATTTGCGCAAACGGTTATCTTGTTTAATGGAGGTACACAGAAAATCAATATTTCATGAACAATTAGTGTAATAACTATAGAAATAAGTCATAAGGCATAGACAAAGTTTGTGATTGTATTGCAAGAGCAGATTTTCACTTTCTTTACTATGTAAAGAGTCTTTCAACAAGAGTGTCCTATTTTTACTGTGTGACAGCTGCCGTTGTTATTGAGCTACAGCAGTCAGCGTTTTCGTGTGGTTACAATTGTTGTTGACAAATAGCTATGGAACGTTACAGCATTTAGCCGCGCGTAGAAATTGTGAAAATTTGCTATCAAAATGGATCATCTGTTCACCAAACCTTCCGTGTGTTGCGTGAAGTATACGGTGTGCATAATTTTTATAAGGGACTATTTTTGGCCTCAATTGGATGGTATGGATCTCAGAAACATCTGGTTCCAGCAAGATGGTGCCACATGTCATACTGCTCTCGAAACAATCGATCTTTTGAAGAAGTTCAGAGGTTTCATCATTTCCCGCGGTGGTGATGTTAACTGGCCCCCTAGATAATGCGATTTAACGCCGTTGGATTATTTATTGTGGGGTTATATTAAATTTAGAGTTTATGCCAACAAGCCAGAAACAGTAAATGATCTTATGAATAACATCACGCGTGTTATTCGTGAAGTTGAACCAAAGTTACGTTCTTCTGTCATTGAAAATTGGGTCAGCCATATACGTGCAACCCAACGAAGTCGCGGCGGCTTAATTGATTGTTTCTGCCACACGCAATGACATTAAAACAAACAAATAAATAAACCCCTATCATTTATAGAACGTGTTTTATTTAAGTTAAAAATAGGACACTCTTGTTGAAAGACTTGTTACGGTAAGTAGGGAAAGTATTTTTTTCTATCTAAATATTCGATGGCAAGAGTTCACCAAGATATAGGTTTTGAGAACTTTTAGAACCACAAAAACTACTTTTAGAAAAATTTGTGTGTGTGTATGTATGTGTGTGTTTGTGTGTGTGTGTGTATGTATGTGTGTGTTTGATCTATATCTGAAAACAGCACAGGTCAAAAACTAAGTCAGAATGAAACTTGGTTTTTAAGTTCAGGACCTTTCAAGGTTGCAATAGGTTTTGAAGAAAATACTGCATCCCAATTTACAGTACTCAAGATTTTTCCAACCTTTTATTTTGCTAAAAGTGGTTCTAACGATTTTGAATTAAACGCCACACCTTTATGATATTTTGTGGCAAATAAAACTCTCGACTCCAATTGGTCTTTCTAATCGTTGCTGTGATAACGTACCCATCCCCTCCTATTTATTTAAACAGTTCTTCTGCGTGGTTAGTAAATGTCAATCACTTTATAGATTGGCGACCAGTGTAAGTTATGCTGCTGTCAGTCTTGCTATCTTTTCATCCCCCCCTCTCTCTCTCTCTTTATATGTCTTACTATCTCTCTCTCCTCCACTCAGACCAATATCCAATTTTTTGTTCAAACCCAACACTCCCTTTATTACATACACAAGCGTTCAAATATGATACAGTATATTCACTTGACTTTCTCTGCACATTCGTCAGGAAACTAATTTTACAAACCCTTATTCTTCTATCTACTTCATATTAATCGAGATCAACACTAAATAGAAATGACTTTACTGCACATTTTTAAGTACAATGAGAATAGTGGGATATAATTGGTTCAAGCGACAGTCAAATGTTTCAACACGTGGTCGCTATGTGATGAGTTGAACTTCCATTATGTTTAATGTCCAGGAAGAAGGAGAAAGAAAAAGGAAATGAAAATAGTGTAACGACTTACAATTTGAGTAAAGTATAAGTAGGCATAGAAAAATTCAAACCAATAACAAGGAACATCTTGCAAATGTTAAACTCAAACAAAGTAATTGTCATAAATTTTTTGCTTTTACAAGATATAGAATTTTTGTGTAATAAACTTTTGTTGATATTTTGCGGTTTAATAGTAGTAAAATTTCAATTTATTAAATATATTACATAGTTTATTTGTACTTAAACATACAATATTTTCTTACAGTTCCAACTACGATTTTCCAATAATATTGTAAGTACAAACTTTTCAGCTACTTATATTTAGGGGCTAATAGTGGTATTGGTTTCCTGTCTGAATATACTACATTTTGATGTTAACATATAGAATTTGGCAAATATTTTACGCGTCCATTAGAAGCATGATTTTTCTGCTTTATTTAAGAGATCTGACTCATGCAAAAGTAATCAAAAATAGAGAAGATTTCAGAGGCTTCTCTCAGAATATATATAATTATTTAGTTCAATATTTTAGATAAAGTCAATTGCGAAAATCAAAATATTTGAAATTTTTTCCATGTAAGTATGGTTTAGGTTGGAGGATTTTCTTGAATATCTTTGAATCTTCTTGAGACATTGTAAACTTAAATACCCTATTTTATTAAAATAATTTTGTGCTTCATGATACGTAGTCCTTACTCACTGGAATATTGTTTGGCATTGAAATCCTATTTTATATTCAACTGACTTCTCGTTTTTAAGTTCTGCTGATCCTAGGCACATAAAAGACTCTTTTCTAAAAATGCCTTACGGGGAAGAGGTTCAGGGTGCTCCAGGACATATTTGCTGAGAAATATCCACGTCGAATTTTTGGGTGGATTACAGCATGGCATATGATAACCTCTTTTACATCACCTATTCCTAGATAAACCGTTTCTCAGGTGAGATTTAGCTAATATTAACTGTTTATTGGATCGCTTCAGACATTAACTTGCTGCTTTGACCTCTTCTTCACTCACGAAGAGTGGCTGCTGAACATATCAAGCATCTTGGTGCTCTGGAACACGTGCGCCGAGGCCGCGAGAACCTCTCGGAAGGTGGAGGAGTTATAATGAACCCATAACCTTTAGTCCCGGAAGAAGAGTGATGGCCTCAAGGCATTACACCTGCATAGCTTTGTACTGGGAAGACTTCACCTATGGTTACCACGCTGTCTATCTGCAGGGCATCTTGGGTTTATTCATTCACTTTTCATTATTTCTCTTTCTCTTCTTGTTCTTATCCCTTCTGCTCCTCCTTTTCTTCATTCTTCCTCTTGTACTCCTCTATGCTCCTCCTACCTTTCCTGTATTTGCTTCTTTCTGTTGTGCTGCTGAAATGCATTTTCTCTCGTGGAGGTTGTTCTCCAAACCGTCAAACTTGCTTTCGCTTTCTGCTCTTTTTGTTGTCTGCTTTATACTTTTTGCTTCCCTCTGATTTTCTTCTTCGTAACCTTTTCTTTTCTACAACCATTTTGGGCGTTAATAAGAGATAAAATATAACTATAAAGTATTATATTGGAATTATTGACTGACAAGATTGATAACTTTATAAAGAAATGATAGACATAGCTAAGTAATTGCAATAGAAATCTCCATATATTAAAATCACTACATAATGCAAGAAGCATGAATTACAATTCTGACATGAATAAGATGTCACTAGCCAAGTTTCCTGTTGAGATAAGGAAAGTAGGTGTTCCGACGAATCCAGCCAACAAAAACGTATTTAGCCCAAGCTTCCGATGTTTAGAATTCATGATGTTCATAGGTCCGAGGTCTCTGTAATGATGTATATAGGCCCAGCTCTGAAAATTAGAAGGAAAAAGGAATTCTTGGAATCTAGCAAGTCACAGAGCAAAATGGTGCTTCAGATGCAAATAGAAAATTAAGATTTGGCAGCGCATGATGCAGAAATCTTGGTTGGATATTCATGAATGTAGGAGGAACTTATATTAACAGAAGAATGGTTATTACTATTTAAATTCCTTTCTTTCATTCTTACAGATGTGTTTTACTGTAATCGATTATATGAAACCCAGTAACGCCCAAACACCACATTTGGGTTACACATACTTGGCTATCGTCACAAGAGGATTCTCCGTACATTTCAGTGACTCACCGCAACTTCAAAACTTATTGTTATTTCGAAACAGTTATTTCAAACCACAAAATCCTTGATACTTCAGAAGTTAGCAGATATAATACTTTAATATTTACACTTTATAATTCTAAGATTTAGAAATCGTTTAATTCTAGAGCCTCAAACATTCAATAACTCGTTTCATATAGGTCACTTTCAGCCTACATTTAATCTTTTAGCCAACTTAACTGAGGTTGTACTAAACACTGAGCAAAAGGTTCCGTAACTAGATTAGCAACCGGCAGTAGAAGACGGACATTTTAGCGACGTTATCACAAGTATCGTCACCGGAAGAGAAGTTATCAAGTAAACGCCACCAAGCATAAAGTCGATTAACGTTGTCTCTACGTACAAAGTTGTGCAATACATTTAAAAATAACTAATCAGGTTTTAACGGATCTCGAAGAATTTTTTAAGCAAGCTGAAAATGTTTAAAAAAGTGAATCCTAAATTCAAGATATTTCGTGTATGGGTGTATGTATATGCATAATGGATGAAATAACTTATTCATGAACTGAGAAGGTTCGTTGACATTTAAAAAAGAATGAGTTATTATGAGATGCTGCCATTCAGAAAACAAACCGATGATACCTAATACAGATAGCTTCGATGCCTTTGACATTTAGTGTATCATACGCATATGGCATAGAATAGTAATTTATGCAGTGCTACTAATATAGTATGTACAGAGTGGGACAAAAGTCGCAATCGGGTAATTTTTATATCGAAATAACTCAGTTTCCGAAATCGAAAACTAATTAAAAGCTATTCATAGATTGAGTGGGATATTTTTCTCCTTCATATGCTATTTGTTGCATTAGTTTATCAATGTTCGACAGAGCGAGGGTATTATGCTTCAGCGGCAAGCCAGATTTTTCGTGGGTTTGTGAATTTTTCGATAGAGCGAGGGTGTTCTTATGTTATAGCTGCAAGAAATATTTTTCGCGGGTTATTAGTTGATGTTATCAATGTGAAACGCTGTTTGTGTTGTAAGCAACGGCTGATGCCAGCAAATGTACTATTGAGGAATGTCTCGTCGTTATTATGTGGGTTCATGAAAAAGAACGAACTGGCGAAACGTAGGAAGAAATCAGAGAAAATTTGTTTTCTCATTTCAATAAAGCAGTCCCAGTGAAGCCAATCTCCGAAAACTGAAAAAGAAGACTTTCTTAACAGGCTCTGTATTGGTTGCAAAATGCAGCGGAAGACCTAAAACTATTACGGCGATGATGTTAATAATCTTCTGTCAGAATCATTGGAGCGTTCGCCGAAGAAATCAACAAGCAAACGATCGACGGAAATGCAAGTATGCAACAACATTACAGCCTGACTTTGAAAGCAAAATCCCTTAACTGAAGAGAGAGAGAGATCATCCGTATCTTCAGAACAAATCTTCCGAAATGCTCAGGCGGATAAGCAGACGGACAGGGCGGTATATTCATCTGTGCGCTGAAAATGAAGGTGAACAGTTGTTTAATAATGACGCTGACTGGCCCAGTTATGTTTATCTTTTTATATTTCCATACCTTATTAGTGTAGCAATCAATAAACAAACGTTTTACGTCACTTGTGAAATTTTATTATTGATACAAAAAGTTAGAAGTTATCGGATCGCGACTTTTGGCCCATTCTGTAGACCTATGTACGCCGACGCGTTCACCGTCCCTTCCTTCAGGAAGTGTTCGGAACTTTCAGCTGGGATAAAATGTGGTGTTGCTTTCTTGCACAAAAAGGATGCTTCATTGCTTCACTGATGGTTTCAAAATACCAAAGACCATATTATTTTGGAGGACGTTCATTAAGAGACCTATGTTTACTGTAATATTTATGCTTTTTGATAACACAGTTAATACGAGGGTCGATCCGAAAGTAATGCCTCCTATTTTTATTCATGGAATCTACAAGAGATACGTAAATTACTACAGCACAGTTAAACAGAGCAACATTTCAGCTACAGATTGCCATTTTTTCGACGGAGTCACCACCATTCCTTATATACTTTTGCCAACGATAAACCAGAGCCTGCATGCCACGCTTGTAAAAATCTGAACCAGCTGAGTCTAACCACTTTCTTACAGCTTTGACAACAGCATTCGAGTCTTGAAAATGTTCACCACGTAGTGCACTTTTAGAGGCCCAAAGAGACGGAGGTCTGAAGGCGCCAAATCTGGGCTGTACGGTGGATGAGGTAAGACAGTCCAGCCAAACTTTGCAATCAGTTACGCGGTCGCAAAACTGGTGTGAGATCTGGTATTATCATGTTGCAGGTGAACGTTGGTCTTCTTCTCTGGCCTTACTCTGGATATTCGGTCTTTCAGCTTAGTCAGTGTCGTCTTGTAGCGTGCTGAATTGACAGTTGCTCTTGGTTCCAGGACAACCAAAAGAAGCAAAACTTGACTATCCCAGAAGACTGCACACGCCACTTTGCCAGCAGAAGACTGTGTTTTGAATTTGTTCTTTGTCGGAGAATTCGCATGTCGCCATTTCATGGACTGTCTTTTGCATTCTGGCTCGTAGTGGTGACACCCCGTCTCATCTGCGGTGACGATGCTATTCAGAAAATTGTCACCTTCAGCTTCGTATCGGTCCAGAAGGTCCTAAATAATTTCCATTCGTACTTTAAAATGTCAAACGATTCGCCACACTTTAAATAATTCTGTGTATACTGCATTGCTGCGCAATTGCAAGCGTGAACACGATCGGATAGAGAGATGTGCAGTCATTTTCCTTCTATAAGCTACTCTTGTTTAATTATAACCATATTTTGGGAATGGAGGAGGGCTTCAGGACCGCAGGCTTATTGCACTTAGGTATTTGACTTTTGAGAGGGATGATGTAATGAGGGAGACATGGTGAGTCTCGGCGAGTCTAATACGTTCATCCGTGAAATTCTGAAATATGATGAAATCCAGAGAAAGGGAGAGATAGAATGAAGAATGAGACTACTTGAGGTGAGCAATAATACACTTGGCTGGCGACCAGGGAAACCCATAAAAACCCATGGTTAGGATCCCTGGTCAGCTCGATGTTTAAACTATCAAGTGAGCAACCTCCCTTTGTGTTATTGAATAAAATATGCATTAAAAGCAATCCATAAAAAGTTATGGCCCACGGAAATTCGAGGTAACATTTAACTAATTAAATGAGAAAAGAAACTTTGTGGGATTATTTGAATAAGTCGGTTTCTGGATCACAGATTCTTGATTACATGTGCAGATATTCCTGGCGTGGAAATAACTTCAGATTAGAGAAGTTTTTGGTTCCGTTCAAGGAGGCAGACACGGCATTGCAAATAACGAGAGCATTTTCATAGAGCTGAACTTTCTGGCTCGAATCTTGGCCGTAAACCAATGAGGGTTAAACACTTACTGGGAGTAGGTTTTTATACATTCATAATTCTGTCATATTTAATAATTTTACAAGGGCTAAATAATAGGAGGTAATTTCTCAATGTCTTATCTCTCGCATGTTAACTTGAGATTTAAATTTTATAAATATATTTTAAGCATTTTAAAATAGAATATAATCCAAAATCTAATTTTCTTTATTGTACTTTATTTTACAGAAAATAATCATATGACTCCCCTTTTTAAGTTTTTAAAACGTTAATTTGTATCTTTATCATGGGTACTTATCTACTACTAGAGATTGGTAACAAATAGAGACATATGAGAAATAGATTATTTGAACTTAGATTATCCTTATATAATCTATATGAAGTATTTCAATGTGATTTTTATAACCCTTATTTTGGATTGGATCACATTATGAAGTGGATTCGACATTGCGACCAGTCTTGATCTATTGTATCTATGCCGCAAGTGGAGTATTCCCGAGAGGAAGGAGGAGGCGAGAGTAGATAGATTAGGTATGTTTAAAACCCCTCAAAGAAGCCGCCACTAATTAGATAACAATAGCCCTAATTGGATTACAATGTAATTCTATTATCACACCTCTTTGTCCTTAAAAATGCCGCCCACCCCATGGCACGAATGACGTCACAGACACACCTCTAAATGGCAGACGTCATGAATGACGTCATAAAACACGCCAACCCGGCACGCGACCAACAGTGACGTCACAGAATCGACTCAAAGCCAGAACAATATTTTAAAACCCCTTAAAGAAGCCGCCTCTAATGAGATAACAATAGCCCTAATTGGATTACAATGTAATTCTATTATCACACCTCTTTGTCCTTAAAAAATGCCGCCCACCCCATGGCACGAATGACGTCACAGATACGTCATGAATGGCGTCATAAAACACGCCCATCCAGCACGCGACCAACAGTGACGTCACAGAATCGACTCAAAGCCAGCACAGTATTTTAAAACCCCTCAAAGAGAGGCCGACATCTAAAAAGCAATTATCACCACCCCTTTGAGTTTACAAAATCACGAAATTAAAGACGTCACAGGATCGACCTAATATTTTAAAATCCCTCAAAAGAGCCGCCACTAATTAGATAACAAATAATTAAATAAAGAAATAATTAAATAAATTAATCAATAAACAAATGAATATATAATTATTACATAATAAAGTAAAGAAATGATCAATTACTTAATTAAATAATCGGCGCGGCGGGAGGCGTATAACGTGATTTCTCACATGTGACCAACTTTTGCCGGGTTACATCAAAGCACCTTTGGTTGCGTGACGTAGCTTGATAAATTAAAATAAGGAAATAGATGGGTAACATATAACGATAAATTTAATCTCTTTGAAAAGCTGATATGTTGACAAAATGCTGAATCTACTTTCCATCCAGAACGGAAAACCCAAGTTGCCTACCGGGAAAATACAGATAATTTGTGACGTGTTAAACAGGTTTCATCTTGTCTGAACAAGTTTCGTCATGCAGACTCCCCCACCACTCGACTCTGACGTCATGTAAACAAGTTCAATCTTGTTTAAAGAAGCTGCTTATTGCAGAGTCCCCCACCACTCGACTCTGACGTCATGTAAACAAGTTCAATTTTGTTTAAAAAGTTTCTTCTTGCAGAGTCCCCCTCCACTTGAATCTGGCGTCATTAACCGGTTTAAGAATTCCAGTAGGCAGCTATATAGCCAGCGTTTTGTGATCATTTAGTATTTGGGAGATACATAGCGAAGTGGAAAATGGCTGATAGGTCAGATCTTTGGAGCGAGTGTGCGTTGGAAGCGAGTCATTACAAGTACTTCCACACCGAAACTTGTAATGGTGTAATGCATAGAATTTTATGCGAGGAACCATCACATCATGATCAGATGACGAGTCTTGCCGTGTGTACAGAGAACTGTAAGGTGTACCAAAGAGAAAACCGGTAAGTAGTATTACTTCTTTAAAACATTTTTAACATTCCTTCTTAATATCAACATCTAATTTGTAAATTGTTTTACACTTTTAGAGAAAAACCCATGCACGTTGATGGTGCTGATAGTGTTGATGTGTTTGTAGCAAAGCATTTATTGGAATGCGATACGGAAACATGCGACGGGTACACACATACAGTATTATGTACCAATCCAGCAGAGCACGATCGCATGACGTCATTCTTCCTCTTCAACGACTATTGTGAAGTCCACCAACGAAGGAAGAGGAAACTTGAGTAAGTAAAAGAATAAGAAAATTACGTTTTCTATGAAACTATTTCACCTCCTTATTCGAGAGAGGGTAACCTAAATATACTTTATATCTTATAGGTTCCGAATGATTGAGCATAACTTTCCAGTGTGTGAAGAAGACATGTTCCCTCATGGACGTGACATTGATATAGTGGAATATGCAATCGCTGATCGGGATACTCTACCTGTGGATGAAGGTCTGGCTGCACTACCTAATGATATAGCTCCGGAGGAGAATGCCACGAAGGTTGAGAACTGGCTAAATCAAAAGACTCCAGATTGTTCACCGCAGACATTCTCAGAAACAGGCAAAAGCTTGAGGTATATTACATTTCTTGATAATACATATATGTTTGTTTTTTCTTTAACTAATGAAAAAAGCATATTTTAGCATGCCTCTAACGAATCCTTTTAATATATGTTATAGAACCACAAAAAGGGTGCAACGGAAGAGAAGAAGCGAGACTGTCCCAAAAAGCAGAAGCGTAATAGTAAGAGGAGACTTCCAGGCGATGACCATTTACTGTTCTTAATCATTGAAGAATCACAGGACCAACCACCGGAAAATGGAGAATTGTCTCATCATGCTTGATGACGTCACCATATCACCCGCACATACAGTCAACATCGGTTTGTACTACGACATCCCCTCCCTCTTCATAAGTTGTAAAAGAGATAATTCGTTCCTTTATATAAAAAATACGGATTGGGATATAATATCTAAAGACATTGAAAGTATTGAAGATTATCTACAAGAGCAAAAATTTACTGGTGTAGAATATTGTGAAAATGTAATTTATGCCTATAATATTATTGTAGTTCTTTCAAATTTAGCGCATTTTATAAATAATTGTTTAAATGATCATTTAATATCTTTAAATATTGATGATATAAGAAACTTAAAACGTCTATTGCCCTATATTGAAAGACATTTGAATAATTTAGATGTATTCTTTAAAGTATCTATCTATTCAGGAAGTAGGAAAGGGAGAAGGAAAATGATGTTATTGTATAATGAAATCAATAAAAGAGAGTTATGGAATATCAACTTGCTTTATTTTTCTTAAAAATACCTATTACATCCATCCACAAATTTAAACATTATTCCTAGTTTTAAATACAATATTAATACTATTTGTATACAAAATAACTATATTATTGTCTGCATTACATGAGAAAGCGGTTTGTAGGTAAAACCTTTTTCATGCAGGATCAGGCAGTACAATGATGTTTGCTTCGGAATAGGTGTAGATGCTTGAATCTCGAGTCTGATGTTGACGGCTCCATTTATAGCCTCCTCGGGGATAAGAACAGTCTATCACAAATAACGGTGCACTTGCAAGAAAATCCTTTCTCTTCAAGAGCGGATAATTTTCTCTATCGTAATAGGAACTTTGAAATTTACAGTATATTTCATATAATGATGCAAACTTTCCACTTCCAAAATCCAAATTCAAATCATGGTAGGGATAGCAGTCACTATTGAGAAATAATCTAAGATTACTGATGTTGCAGTGATCAAACTCAGAGCTATTCTTTGTTAAATTGCCCATTCTTGCGGTCTGTGCTCCAACTATAACGAAACGTGGCTTTTCAAGTTTTGATGTTGTTGCCACATTCCAGGTGAATGATTTAGCCTCTGGCACTGCAGGCTGGCTGTAAAGATCCCTGGAACGAAAGGCGATATGCAGAGGTGTATCAGCCTTGACAATTTTAAGGATGTGAACCCTTTCAGCATCAGAAAGTCGTATCACAGGCATCCTCCACGCAATTCTAGGCAGCTTAACATTAGGGATGTCTCCAGCTGGTGCCTGAACACAGTTTTTAGAATCCTTGGATCTTATGAGAATTAGCTCAAACTTGCTATTGAGTATCAGCTCCTTGTGGTCATCAGCAAAACCGAGTAGCATCGATAGAGGTACTATGGCATTAAAGTTCCCATTTGCAGGATATACTATGTCAGGTTCTTCTCCAGGATAAGTCCAACCGGCATTCAACAGACGATTAGACTCCAGTGGGTTGAGCGCCACATAATTTCGCATGGTTGTGGTAATACCGGGATTTCTCGTTCTGTCTATAGTTTTACCATTCATGTCCAGGCGAATTTCATCAAATATGAATGCCATAGCGTTGCTGGTGAGTTTCGCTGTAGTAGAGGGCTTTCCATCTGGCTTTGTTAGAGGCCCCTCGATGTAAAGATAACTTCTGTTAGGCAGCGTATACAAATCTTCAGCCTGACATGGTATTCTAGTTTCATCGTTTATATCCAGGGCGGATGAGTTATACCGTAGAAAGATATGCTCCTCCTCCTTGGTGATTTTGTCATCGCAGGATGGAATTACTGCCACGTTTAAGATGTCTATTATAGCACTCTGTAGCCTAACTTCTCGAGGAACTTGCGATTTAGACGTGTTAACTCGTCGACTGCTGGAGAGAAACTACGCTTCAAGCTTGCAGTGCGAGCCTTATTACGGTGCTTGGAATGTCTTCTAAAATTTATTGCCATTGCGCCGTATGTACACTCTTGTAGTTATAACCCCGTTTCTGAAGTTGATCGGAGAGCCCTGTTGGTCCACCACGCGAATCGTGATCTCGTCTATGCACTCTGTATCTATCACTGGTAGATATATCGGATTCGAAGGTTCCTGAGAGATGTGAAATCCCGGAGGCACAGAAGGGAAGAACTCGTAGAGCGAGTGTCCACTTTTTCCATCTATGAATGAACCTGTTGCAATACTGCACTCGATGCGTATGATACTTTAAATATATTCACAAGGTCATCGGATTCGTGAGCTTCACCTGCAGGTATAATTTTATTGGTTGCGAATTCTAGAAGCGATCCTATGGAGTTGTTCTTTGTAAAATCAACGGTATAAGAACATTTAATAACTGCTTTCATTGTATTATTATTAGGTTTTATGTAGAAGACATCATCATCCAGTCCTAGCTTATCTTTTAGAAACGAATGAATATCACCAATCTCATAGGTTCAATGTGGGATCACAATGGTTTCAGGATTACCATCGCGTATGTAATCTATGTAGTCTATGTTTGGTATCGAATAAAAGGTTTCAAAATTCAATAATGCAACCTCATAATGGGCATTGGGATTGAGCTGAAGCGGAGGGTTTATAAAAGATGAAATAACTGAATCTGATCCGCTCACTGTAACCGTGTAGCTCATCTTCAGAATTGTGCAAGAGGTACTAGATCAATAGAAACTGCAACCACAAGTGTCCGCAGATGACTGAATCAAAATTCTGATATATCTGTGCATTATACATGATTTTAACATTCCGTAGATACTTCTCAATCTCAGGAGGAGGTTTCAAGTTACCAAAGCTGTCAAAGTAGTATGCTATATCACCTTCCTTCCTTACAGCAACCCAGTGTGTTCCTTCATTTTCAGACCTGTCAAGATTAACAATAATCCTCTCCTTGAAATGAGGCTTCGAAGGTAGTTTGTCAATCATATATACTCCCCTAAAATAAGGAATATCTAGTTGTTTTGCATATAATTCAATATCGATGCTACTTAGGGCTTCTTCCGGTATAAGTAAAGCCCTTCTCCACAGTTTTTTGATATTTTCTTGCATTTGGATCGATTCTTTTTCATTAAATTCTTCACAATTTTAGAAACGCCCGCCAAAGATGGGGGGTTCATTTGCAAAGATTTTCCTTTCCTCTTCTTAATCAGCTTTTTCCCTTTCCTCTTTTTAAGACCTTTTCCTTTAGTTTCCATGACCTTGTTATGTCTTGCCATTTCTACAAGCTGCCTATCAGCGAACTTCTTATTGACCGCAGTAGCTATTTGAGCGGCGCCTCCAGCTGCAGCGCCTAAAGCGGCAATGATGGGTATTAGAGGTAAGAACCCTCCTCTCTTCTTCCGTTTTGCAGCACCCAATGCAACCTTCCCTTTCATGGTTGCAGCTACTATCCTGGCGGCCAACCTCTCGCCAAAAGTGGAGTCGAACGAATGAACACGTTTCCAAGCCTTCTCAATAAGAACTTTATCAGCCAAGCGCCTCGAAGCTGTATCGTTGTGTTCAGAGTATGCAATGCCGTGTTCCTTGCACGCTTCGTCTAATTGGTTGATTCCAGGATCTCCTCTCTGCAAACGCTTTTGTAGTTTCGTTCCGGGTCCGCAGTATCTATATCCTGGTTATTGAACTTCAAATGGTAGCGAATTAATTATTGAGTTAATTAATCCAGAACAGCACTTATATGATGGTGACCTTCCCCTTTGAGCTCCCATGATATACTGATTTCCTCTTATAGGTTATCACCCTCTTTATTCGATATGCTTATCAATTAACAATATTTTAGATTTACATGGATTTCTTACAGAAGGTATATAGTCGCAATGTAAGCCTTTTGTAAGTTAGTTGCTAAGATGGAGCTGGTCAAGCAAGAGTGTTCTCTTCCCATCCAGGTAATAGACTTCGAAAGCCACTTTAGATGTAATCGACATGGAAAGCTGTTTCCTTCTAATGTTAGAGCTCTTATCTTAGGAAGCTCTTTGAAAATTTATATATTTATTCAAAGTCTCTCTACCAACCAAAGTATCAGTACCTACTGAAAGTGCTAAAAGGCATTGATGGAATAGAAGTGAATACATTCAGTAATGACATCATCAAATATAAAGACAGAATTTTCTTTCACCTCCGAAGGTTGCATAACAGCTTCTCCATGGTTGGGAGGTTTCCAACAGCTCGGGGTTTTTCTTAGGGTAGATCTGCATGAGTACTCGCTTTTGAGTTCCAGGGAGTGGGTGCGTCCTGACAGTGTGTGGGTATTATCACATATAAGACACCACGACCTTTGAATGTCAAGTTTATTGTTACAATTAGTCCTCTCCACTCGTCACTGTTGACGGTGTTATTCGCACATTAGGCGCGAGATTGGAGATTTTCCCGTTGCTGCGCGCATGACACGACTGATATGTGTCTGTGTACGCGTCGTTCCTGAACGTCCTTAGTGAATTACTTCGCACAACATAGTATTTCCGGAGGATTATTAAACAAAAACGGAGTTTGGTGAAATCTTAATGACGTTGTAGTGTGTGCAGTTTCGCTCATTCGCTAACACAGGGTGTTCGATAACCACCTAATGTGAGTTACTCCGTCAATCCACGAACGCGGACTCTGATGAAATTTCTGTACTTGTTGCCTCCTTCACACGCCGAAACAGAGTGTTTTTCCTAGCAAACATCGAACGTCGCCATAGCACAAATTTCCCCTTCCTTTCGCCGAATTTTGGACACTTTAGAGGTCATGTGACCGGTTGCTTGTCCCTTATAGGTTGTGTTTCATCCCTACTCTTGAATTTAAAAGCAATTTCTAGTGTATGAGGTATGTATTCCACGCGAATTTCTCTTTCCCACAGTCAATCTAATTAATGCATAAGCAAGTTTGAAAATGTGAATCTTAGATTCCAGAGTCCATTCTCCCGTCACGTATCATATGCAGGCCAAGACATAGGCTGGCGCCGAGGGTCTATCCTTGGACAATGCCACCTTTGTCGGCTAGGAACACAAAGAACCTGCCTGTGAGGGAAAATGTTCATTTTGCCCTCTCCCTTAACACCCCCGTAGGGGAAGGGATCCGTCCCTTTTAGCTGCCAAAGTGCGGGCGCTACGGACCCCTAGCACTCGTGGTACCTCTGACGTTACTAGAGGAACCTCGGGCCGAACATAACGAGCCCCTCCCGCATGGGAGTTGTTCGGATTGGGTTGGTCTCGAGGGGGCAGTTGGTTCCCGTCACCCACGGGCAACTGAGTACCTCCGGCCAGGTCGCCAGGGCCGCCCGGAGGGGGCAGAGGGTTGTCCTATAAGTCCCGGGGACTAGCCTGCAGAGCTAGTAGCTGGTGAGCTAGACACTGGCGCCCCTACCAAGGTTATTTGGTAGCTGGTTCATTAAGGACTGGCGCGTATGTGGCGTATCCACATCCGTCCTGTTTGCCGTAAGGCAGACGGGGGGGCAGCTTATAAAACAGGTGCTGTCCTAATGGAAATAACAGATGAGGCCCGGGTTCCCGGTCCCACGGGGCTGGGGCTTATGGGAAGTAGACCTCGGCGAGTATCTCCCTTAACACGTTGGGTTCATGCTTTTAAAAATATGTATCGGGATTGCCTGTTTAGTACCTGAACTTGTATATTTAATCATTATCCTCTATATTTATTATAACTTTAATTCATATTGTGTTATCCATCCGCCCTTAATTATGCATGTAATAAGACTTTCGGGGTTATTATGACGATGCTATGCCTAACAGGGACGGTATCAATTGCCACTTGCTATTTAATGTTCAGCATTATAAAAGAATGCAACAAAAGGATTCTATGAAAATAAAATACAAGGTTATCCTTTACTTGGGATTGGGAGATTTGGTACGTAGGCCACCATGCTGGGCCCTTTGTTTCTATGCTCCCAAGTGGGGACACCGCCGGGAGGAAGGATGACGTGAAGGAGACAGAGGGTGGCCGAACCAAGGAGCCACGACAGTACAGAGGGCAGAGTCCCTACAGTTTACTTGGATAGAGACTTCCCCCAACAGGCCAGGACAACGAACCCGCTCCCCTGCAGCGGGACGGCAATGAGCCCAGCAGCCGAGCCCTAATGGTACCACGCAGGCGATCCGAGCCCCAACGGTCCCTGGCTGGCGGTCCTGAAATGGTCCCAGCAGAGGAGCTAAGGCCGGCAACCGACCTACTGGAGGAGGAAGTAGTTTTCCTCAGAGCATATCATCCTGCCATGCACCGCCGAGACACCCGCCGACACTTCTACCCTGAAAGAGAGCACCAGATGAGAGATGATATGAAATGATATTGGAGATGAATTGGAGGGACAGGAAACTCGGGAGATGTAATTAACCTACCCAGTATTCGCCTAGCGACCCGGGAACACCCATGAAAAAACCCATGGGTCAGGTAGGTCGGCCACGGGAATCAAACCCGGCCTCCCAAATGCGAGCCTTAGACGAAATCACCTGAGCCATCCCGCTCTGTTATCCTATACATGAACATTTTTCAAAATTTTTAATCTTTTAAAGAGTAGCTGTGAAGTTTTGCTTAAAATACCACATTTTAAGTAATTGTTAGGCTAAATGAAAGTATATTTTGATATTTTTTTGTGAATATCCTCATAAATCCTCTTCATTGTGATATGTTTTTGCTCAACTGTTCAACTATACACTACCGCTCAATTTTTTTTGAACAGCCTGTTTCCTGCAATTAACAAGTATATAAAGCCAAACAAAGCCAGTGTCATATTATATATAGTACAAGTCCATGGAAACAATTGTAATTTATTATGCTACCTTTTGTTTTCCAATTATGTTCATTTTGAAATTTAAGCATTTGTTGACCCTTATAGGAATATTACCTTAATGTATTTCTGCATGCCATAGAATATCTGTGATTCCCTGGATGTGGTTCACAGACCTTCGGTAAATAGGTATTGTCTGTAAAAGGAAGTTTAGTGCTTCATTAGCAGGTGAATGGTGCATATTGTTCTTGTTTAGTTGAAAACCCTAAAAGGGTGAAGGAGGGAGCTTTCAGCAGAAAAACGTTTTGCAATAAGTCAGCTTACATAAAGTAAGCCACACCATGCCTCAAATTGCCACAAAAGAACACGTTTCCTTGGGAAGTATCCATTGCACTGTAGTGAGGTATGTAACTACAAATAGCAATGAGGATTGTTATCGAAAGGGGAGGTCTAGGGTGAACTCGAAAGTGAGGATAAACATTTAATAGTGACCAGCAAACCTGATCGTTTCGAAACAGCATTCATGCTGACAGCTGAATTGAACCAGTTGAAGGATGAATCTGTGATTGTTTCTATAGTGAAGAGATGATTTCAGAATATCTGAAAGGTTGCATTATGGCAAAGAAACTGCTATTGAGAGCTGTTAATAGACGGAAAAGATTACAATGGGCCTACCGACATGTAAGCTGTATTGTTAGCAGTGTGAAAAGATGTTGTTCACTAATGAATTTAAGTTTGAGATGCTCAAAACGTCGCCAGTTTGTCCAACATGTAAAAGTTGAACGCATGGCACCTCAGTGCAAATCCCCTACAGTTAAACAAGGAGGTGGTTCGGTGGTGGTATGCAGTTGTTTTGGTGACAATAGGACAGGCGAAGTTGTGAAAATAGAAGGAATTGTGAAGAAGGAACATTATCACAACATTCTCCAGTGCTAGATAAATCATCTGGGATGTGGTTAATTGGCAAGGGTTTCACTCTGCAGCAGGACTCCAAGTATAAATTTTTACCGTGTAGAAGATACGTTGAACGATTGGAAGAGAGAAGACTCTAAGATCATGGCTTGGCCCCCTCAAAGTCCTGAGTGCAATCCTATTGAACTACTTTGGGGTCATATGGACAGAGAGGTCAGAAAAAAACAACCCATAATATAAATGTATGTGGAATCATGTGTAAAACGCATGGAGGGATATTTCTGAATATACACTTAATAGAAAGGATGCCCAGAGTTTGCTAATGCAAGGGAAGGTTACTTTAAAGAAAGCAAAATCTAACATAAATTGCTGATTTTCATTAAATATACTGTTCTGACCTATTATGTCTCTTTAATTCCATTGTTTCAAAAAATCCTAATAAATGAGAAGTGTTAAAGAACTTTTGAGCTGTAGTGTAAGAGTGTAAGAGAGAGACAAAGTGTTAGTGCAGAAAGAATGTAGATCTCGTTACAATTCACAATCTATATCAAATTTTATTTTTCTTGGAGATACTACTCTTTATTTGTATGAATGTTTCAATACTTATACTTTTCTAAAACAGAAATATCATATATATTTTCTTATCTCTTGGCCAAGTAAATAGAAAGGGGTTTCAATATTACCATAGAGCGTCTATCTCTTAAAAGAGATGACCATCACTTAAAGCCTACTGTATTCTGATACTCTGTACTACAAGAAAGTTAACAATAAGACTTCTGCAAATGCTTATCTAACATGAAGTATATAGAGAAATAAGCGTTGGTAAGAGTAGTTTATACAAGAGTAAAGAAAGTTCATGTCTGTGCAACATATGAGATTTTAACAGTAGTGCAGCAACTTTATTCCCAGTTATGGTACGAGTACCTACCAATCAAATACAAATGCATTTTTAAAATAACGCGTGTTTAGCATTTACATAAGCTTCCGTACTCCCATTTCTACATGTAATTGTCACAAAACCTTACTCTTCTGTAAAATTCTTATTAATTAAGATAAAGCTTTCAATATACATTTAAACATGTCATTATACTTACAATAAGGTTAGGGCTACCATTTGAAAAAAAGGGAATTTGAAGCCTTAATCTAGCCCAATATCAAATAATATTTCGGTAATAGTCCAAGTCAGAACAATTTATTTGGTATCAATTGAGCACTTTGACTTCATTTGCACTGCCTTTGTATTTTTCTTTTATGGTTAAGCCTGTTGCACAACAGCCATTGAGAATGAAAAGGACTTACAAGCGATATCTAGAATATTAAAGATAGTCATATCATAAAAATATATTAAATATACGAAATTTCAGAGTCATCGCCGATACTTTTGAGAAAAAGGAGAAGAGAAATTTTTGCATGTAAATCTTTTTTGGGGTCATTATATTTTCTTAAAAGTTTTCGTATCTTATTCTTGGATGATACCAGACTTAAATACTGAATTTGGTGATTAACCGCCTTTTCGTTTGTTTTATGCTGTTTAGAGACACTTTCACAGAAATCGACACACAGTCATTCTCTGTGATCTAGGGGTAAGTTGTTAGCCTCTGGTGCCCGCTCAACCCTGGCAGTGGGCAATCCATTTTTTTCTTGTGTAAAGACTTAGCATGGCTTTCTTTGGAAGGGAAGTAAAGCCGGTGGTCCCGCATCATAGATTTATGGCATGTAAAGGAACCTCAGGCCTAATAAGAAGGCCACTAAGCAAAATTATGCGGTCTTTCACGTCAAATACACATATATATGCAAAATTTCACCTTCAAAAGTCTTTTAATATTTCTTTTTTTGTTTCTAGGGACCTTCAATGGTGTATTTTCAGTAAAATGCAGCTATTAAATTTTAGATGGAATGCAATTCATTTTCTACGTAACCGTCAGTTATAAAGTAAACCTCGTATGCTATACTCACATAACTTTCTCTACTGCTGTAGAAACTATTCTTTCAAATGCCTTTATTCCTCTATCAGCTTTATGTTAATCGAGATAAACAACATTGTAATAATTTTCTTTTAAGTACAAGGGCAATATCAGAATACATAGGCTTTCGATGGTCAAGTATTTAAAGAGTTATGCGATAGTTTTGAAACTCCTTCCCTTTACAAGGCCAAGGCATAAAAAGTAGTTTACCTAAAGGGAAACTACTAGCCTGATATTTTCAAATGTCCCAGTCATTACTCGGTGGGGATTTTGGATTAGGTGTAAGGCTATGTTGTCTGAGAATTTTGATAAAATTGAAGGATTTATACCTTCCTTAGATCCAGCTAAAGCAGGTGCAATTTCTGAGGGGCAGCAACCTCTGCTATTGGATGAAAAACGTAAGGAATACATTGTATCTACAGTTACAAGTACCTAATAGTAGCTATTAAACGATTAAAAGAACAAGGCCTGGAAAAGGAATTGATATGCAGGTATTTTTACTTGCGAAAGGGATGGCTTTGTCAAAGGCAAACTTGATGTAGTCTTCAGCAGAATCCGCACATTGAGGTATTCGCCACATGTGCAAAGTTGCCATTCGGAGTAAATTCAAGGTTTGCCGCGCTGGTTTCTAAGGATATCGAAAGAAGCTTTGGCATCTACAAAGATATTCTGTCTTCTAGTAGCAACAGACTTACTTTTAAAAATATAAAGATACCTAATGTCTTGAAGTACAACAGCTTCGTGCTTTTTCTTCCTCTAATGGACATACTTGTTTCATAATTCAATGAAGTAGAATAAAAGAAAGAGCAATTGCCTCGTGGTTGAACAAACCGGGCCTCTTTTTGTCCCTTTATTTCTAAATTTGCACCTAAAAATCCTAACTCCGATAAAAAGTTAAAGATGGAACAAACCATATACAATTATATACCACTATTTCCATAAGAATGCAGAGTGCGCTATTTGCAGAAAATTCAAGCTACATTTTTACTTGCCTTCTATATATCCTTAAGACATATGACATTTTAATTAATAACCTTAGTGCAGATTTCGAGAAAACAAAGATATCTAACTTTCTTCTAAGTAGTTGACTGCAAAATATAGGAAACTATTCGCTTTGCATCATTCATAATTACTGCATTTAAAATAAGAAGTGCAATGTTCAACTGCATTATTGTTTGTTGACAAACATCCTGCAGGTGAACCTTTTTAAATAAATGCCTTTGTTGGTTGCGATGAAATATTGATGTGAAATTTTAATGATATCCAGTGCTGCTTTATATACCATAGGGTAGATAAAATGATAAGGAAAGCAAGATCACCTGTAATCATGGATCTTAAAATAAACATTTTTAAGAGAACACTGAAACTAGTACTATATTATAACCTTCTTAGGTTATCTGACTCTTTTAGCTATTATTATTATTATTATTATTATTATTATTATTATTATTATTATTATTATTATTATTATTATTATTATTATTATTATTATTATTATTATTATTATTATTATTATTATTATTATTATTATTATTATTATTATTATTATTATTATTATTATTATTATTATTATTATTATTATTATTATTATTATTATTATTATTATTATTATTATTATTATCATTATTATTATTATTATCATTATTATTATTATTATCATTATTATTATTATTATCATTATTATTATTATCATTATTATTATTATTATCATTATTATTATTATTATCATTATTATTATTATTATCATTATTATTATTATTATCATTATTATTATTATTATTATTATTATTATTATTATTATTATTATTATTATTATTATTATTATTATTATTATTATTATTATTATTATTATTATTATTATTATTATTATTATTATTATTATTATTATTATTATTATTATTATTATTATTATTATTATTATTATTATTATTATTATTATTATTATTATTATTATTATTATTATTATTATTATTATTATTATTATTATTATTATTATTATTATTATTATTATTATTATTATTATTATTATTATTATTATTATTATTATTATTATTATTATTATTATTATTATTATTATTATTATTATTATTATTATTATTATTATTATTATTATTATTATTATTATTATTATTATTATTATTATTATTATTATCATTATCATTATCATTATCATTATCATTATCATTATCATTATCATTATCATTATCATTATCATTATCATTTTTATTATCATTATCATTATCATTATCATTATCATTATCATTATCATTATCATTATCATTATGATTATCATTATTATTATTATCATTATTATTATCATTATCATTATGATTATTATTATTATTATTATTATTATTATTATTATTATTATTATTATTATTATTATTATTATTATTATTATTATTATTATTATTATTATTATTATTATTATTATTATTATTATTATTATTATTATTATTATTATTATTATTATTATTATTATTATTATTATTATTATTATTATTATTATTATTATTATTATTATTATTATTATTATTATTATTATTATTATTATTATTATTATTATTATTATTATTATTATTATTATTATTATTATTATTATTATTATTATTATTATTATTATTATTATTATTATTATTATTATTATTATTATTATTATTATTATTATTATTATTATTATTTATATGTTGCTGTTACTTCAGCAGACAAGAGAATACCAAGGTTTTATTTTCACTACTACTCGCTTACTGTAAGAAGGGCCATGCCAGACACAACTGGACTGGAAGGTACACTAGACCCAGAGACAGCTTACAATAAGACTGGCAATTCACGTTTCACCACAAAATATGTACAAATAAGTTATTTCATAAACCATCCAAAGATTGCAAATATGTGTTTTGTTGACAAAAATTAGGGAATATCACGTCCTAACGTGTGAGAACAGAGCGGGATGGCTCAGGTGGTTTCATCTGTGGCCCACATTCAGGAGATCCAGGTTTGATTCCCATGACTGAGCTATGGGATTTTACGAATGTTTTCCAGGGTCACCAGATGAATGCTGGGTAGATTAATTACATCCCCTGAATTTCCTGTCCTTCCATTTCATATCCGTTATCATTACACATTATCTCTCTTCTGGTGGTCTCTTTCAGGGTGGAAGTGTCGGCGGGAGTCTCGGCGGTGCATGACTCTTAGGAAAACTACTTATTCCTGCGGTAGGACAGTTGCCGGTCTTCAAACCTGCTGCTGGGAGCATTTTGGGACCGGCTGCTGGGCCCATTTCCGTACCGCAGTAGAAGTGTCGGCGGGTGTCTCGGTGCTGCATGGCAAGATGATATGCTCCTGGTAAACACTTCCTCCTTCGGCAGGACGATTCGGTAGGACGCTTGGTAGGCCGTTTACAGACTACGCCGGTTTTGCTGGCTTGCCGGAGAGTTTCAAACTGATAAAAACTAGGAACCCTGCCCGTTACAGTGTTTTGACTCTTTGGAACGGCCACCCTCTGTCTTCTCTCACCTCATCGTTCCTCCAGGGGATGCCCCACTTGGGGCTTAGGTGCACTAAACGACAGGTTTCGGTGCCGAATCCCCTCTGTAGTACCCTAATCCTAATCCTAACGCGTGGGAAGAGAACAAAATCAAGACTACAGCAAAGGCTGTACTACACATTTGTGATCATTTCGAGTGCACATTTCCTAATAACTGAAAATATTATAAGAAACGGAAGTGTTGCATTTCGCTAAAAAAATTGACCCCGAGATTTCAGAGGAAATAAATCTTTACGGACCTGGATCTGGATCTAGAAAAAGCTTGATTAGAAAATGATTCGTATGTTCGAGTGTGAATGAGTGAGTGAGTGTCTGTCTGTCCTCCGTGGTCTAGAAGCTACATGTTTAGCTTCTGGTCCCCAGGTGGTTGGTTCAAATCCGGCGTAAGGAAATGAATTTTATCGGGCGTAGAAATCCTTAGGATGGCTTCAGTCGGAAGGAAAGTAAAGATTTACATCACGTAAATGAGTCTCAAGCCTGATAAAGAGGCTTCTGATCAAAATTAAACGTTCTTTCATACCCAATGTAGAATGGGACGCTGTGCACCAAAGCAGTTAAAGAGCGCCAATGAATAGCTCAATTTCATTTTTGTCTGCTTATGAACGCTATAGCTCAAATACAAAGAGGCGATTACATCTTAAATGCCAAAGCGTGATCCAGAGATGTATAGGTAGATTTTCACGAAAATTCCCCTATCCAGACTACCCCTTGCGTGAAAAATGGTTTGCTATTTTTTTTTTATTTTTTCAGAAGTGGGTATAAGGAATTTGATTGAAATAGCATATGGTTATATTTTCATTTCAAATGAAGTATATGTTTTGAATTTTCTGAAGAAAAAAAAAATAACATATTAAGTACTGTTTATTTTAATTTGTAAACAGCAAGAGATAGGCAAAATCTTAACTTTTTATGGGTTTAAGTACAAATGCATTCCTTTGTAGTGATTTGAATTTTCAAACTACTATTTCAGATATATTCCTTGTTATTGGTTTGAAATCTCAAATACTCAACATGTTTTTCAACTTGGAAGTAGCTATTCGTTTTTTCTTCATGGCTAACCAAAGAATGTAACCGTAGAATTGCAAAGTCATTATGTAGCGACGCGTTCTTTAAATAGCTGACTATTGCGTACCTACTGCATCCCACAACGAAAGATATAAATATGAGAACTGCAAGTATATTTCGATTAACCAGAAGTAATTATGTAAAATACTAAGTCTTTTTTAAAAGAATGGTATGTAGAGCAGTTTTTTTTTAATCTACGTCTTCCAACATTAAGTCATATCGGACAATGAATGGATGTGTGTAATGATGCTCAAATGAGCCCGGGATCCATAGAGTTTAGAGTTACCCGGCATTCGTCTTTCAGGACAAGGGAAAACTTCGGAAAAACCTTATCCAGGTAACTCACCCTGACCGAGATTCGAACTCGGGACCTCTTGAGCGTGAGGCAGACATGCTACCACCACGCTACCGAGGCGGGCTAGAGGAGTTAGATGAGGTCACATGAAAGTGAGTGAGTGTGTGATGTTTAAGGGCCCGTCGATAACAAGGTCATTTGGGCCCTCACATGAAAGTAACAGATTAATTTTTTTTTTAATTTCTTTACTACTGTTTCTTCCATGTACTTTTATTTATGTTTCTTTACTCCTATTCGTCATATCTCTCTCTTGCTCCTAAAAATTAATTCATATTCGTTTTGAATTCCGTTTCATTTTCTTCTGATCTACTTTCTTTCTCTATGTTTTATCATTTGGTACTTGCTATCTGCATGACTAATGTAATTCGCTTCACATTTATCATGCAGTTTTCTGTCAGCTAACGTAATTCCCCTCTCGGCCTGACTTTGATTTCCGTTTGAGGACTATTGCCAGCTTTTTATCTTGCTCAGGCAAATATTAAATAACTTCAGTCACTAATGGAGTATGCGATCACTTGCTACATTATTCCTTTCATTCATTTCACTTATCTTTTTGAAAAGATGTATGAAATCTGTGGAGTGTTAAACATTTACTAATGGGTTCTGGTGTTTTATTGTGAAAGTTTTGCATCCAAAATAAAATGTTTTGGCAATCGTTTTATGTTATTCGATAGAACATTTATTATGTGCCCTACAAAATCATTTGTTTAATTGTTGTGTGTTTCTATACAGTTTGCTATTTTCAGGTCAATAAAATGTTGGGTCAAGTCGACAACACGGAGTACTTTCGCGCTTTCTGTGGAGGGTAAGAAATTATTTTGTGTTAAGAAAAGCTCCTCTGTCCCAGATAGGAATTTAAATTAGTACCTCTGGGTTGAGAAGCCAGAGCACTGACATTCAAACACAGAGGTGCCCCCCCCCCCTTCTACCTACGAGTTAAGTGCATTCGAAACAAAGCAAAAGAGAAAATAACGCAAATCTTTCAAATATGTCACCAGTTGACGCATTTCAACATTGGAAAATATACAATATAACATCAAATGTCTCGAAAGGGGCTAATTCTGCGGAAAAGTATATAACATAAAATGTATATTTTAATGCATTTTACACACTTACTGCTCTATGCGTTTGTGAGCTCATGTTTCCCAGCTCAAAACAAAGGAAGGCGAATTCACAAGCTATTCGCGAAAATTCCGGTATACATTTAATTCTTACGCCCGATTTCACCAACAGATGCTAAGACTTAACACGAGTTTAGAAATAGTTAAAACAAAAATTGCAGTTCACCAACAAGTGCTAGCTTAAAACTCGTGTTAAATCTCTTGTTAAACTGAGAAGCCAAACTTATCTTGTTAGTCCTTAACAATTGTAAATGTCAAAATGGCGGGCGTAAACTCAGCTGTTGATGTCCATTTGCTATATTTAAGATCGTCTAAATGGCATTCGTAATAGAGTACGGCCTACGAGGAGAAATTATTTTGGGGAGCTATCAGAAGAAAATTTTGTACTCGGGTATAGACTGTCGAAAGAAGTTGCTGTGAATGTTACTGCGGAAGTACAAGAAAGGTTATAGAACATGCATCGAAAGGAATATGACGATCTCGCCATTGCTTCAAGTATTAATAACTTTGCGATTTTATAATTCACTGAATTATATGGATAACACATTGTCCACCTCCTGTTTTGAAATGTTCAAGTCACTTGTCCTTCTTTGCTCCTCGTTTTAAATTTACGTAATACTTAGGTAGAATATGCATCGAAAGCAATATGCCGATCTCGCCTTTGCTTCAAATATTAATAACCTTGTGATTTCATAATTCACTGAATTATGTGGATAATACACTGTCCACCTCTTGTCTTGAAACGTTCAAGTCACTCGTCACTTCTCTCCTTCTTTGCACCTCGTTTTAAATTTACGTAATACTGACGAAGTTGTTTCTTGCTTGTAGTAATGACGCATGCATTTGAATTAAATTCCTTTCCAGTATTTTCTTACGTGACATCTTTCTCTTTTACATTCACCGCACCCACCCTCTTAATTTCCACGATATTCTTCCACTTCGTCATTAACAATTCTGTCTCCATCGATGAGAGATTTGTCTCACGGTTTTTGTTTACGCCATTTTTTTCAGCTGTGTGCAGACGAAAATGAAAACAAAAGCACATCGCAGTACGTTCAGAAAACAATACGACTCATCCACAGACTTCTATAGCTGTAATATTTACAAGTCTCTTGGCAATAACACGTTTTTGTTAACATTTTCAGAAAACAGGTTGGTGAAATTCAAGAAATTTAACAGTAGTGTTAGTGCAGTGACAATTGTTACGTTACATTTGTTAACGTCGATTTTAACATCTGTTGGTGAAATTGGGCATTAATGTGGAATCTCAAATAATTATATAAGATTTTAATGAAGCTTGCTTGAGTATATCTAAGAACATAAATAATAAAAGAAATCCATCTCAAGGGCATTCAAGATGGTGACATTTCATGAAAATATTCGTGTTTTATTCATGAAGAATATTTTTAAACAATAGTTTATATTCGTCTGGTGTTTTCTTTTTTTAGCGTGGATGGTAGAGTGTCTGCCTCACGTTCAAGAGGTCCCGAGTTCGATAAATAAATAAATGAATGAATGAATGAATGAATGAATGAATAAATAAATAAATAAATAAATAAATAAATAAATAAATAAATAAATAAATAAATAAATAAATAAATAAATAAATAAATAAATAAATAAATAAATAAATAAATAAATAAATAAATAAATAAATAAATAAATAAATAAATAAATAAATAAATAAATAAATAAATAAATAAATAAATAAATAAATAAATAAATAAATAAATAAATAAATAAATAAATAAATAAATAAATAAATAAATAAATAAATAAATAAATAAATAAATAAATAAATAAATAAATAAATAAATAAATAAATAAATAAATAAATAAATAAATAAATAAATAAATAAATAAATAAATAAATAAATAAATAAATAAATAAATAAATAAATAAATAAATAAATAAATAAATAAATAAATAAATAAATAAATAAATAAATAAATAAATAAATAAATAAATAAATAAATAAATAAATAAATAAATAAATAAATAAATAAATAAATAAATAAATAAATAAATAAATAAATAAATAAATAAATAAATAAATAAATAAATAAATAAATAAATAAATAAATAAATAAATAAATAAATAAATAAATAAATAAATAAATAAATAAATAAATAAATAAATAAATAAATAAATAAATAAATAAATAAATAAATAAATAAATAAATGAATAAGTAAATAAATAAATTTCTGAGCCAGGCTACTCACATGAACAGCTGTACCTTCCCCCTCACACTGTCATTGACTTTGTAGGGAAAATGCAATATTTATTCTACTCTACTACTATAGTTAAGTGGTAGAGAAAATAGAATCAAAGATATACTATGCATTTCTTGTAACACAGAAGATTGCATAAAGAAATTCGGGGAAAACATACCTGTAATTCATACATATTACCCCTAAAGCTAAAGAAAGACTTCGGAAAGTCATAGAGTATCCGCAAAATAGTTTTAAGATGCAGCATTGGAGCGAGTCAGTTTATAAAACAGCTTTTGTTACTGCAGAATGTGAATGATAAATAGAAAATTATTTGTAGCGAAAGCTTATTTAACTTCATTTTATTTGATATGAAAATAAGCACTTTTTAATGTTTCCTATTCTAATGTGCTTGTGCTGAAGCACAAGCATAATTGCATATTTCTAACGTTGTTGCATATTTCACCATTTTTCTGTGCAACATGGTTTATCGAATATTACTAAACTAATAGATTTTGTACTTGATAAGTGCATATTTTGTAAATTATAGAACATATTTTAAAGCTTTTGACAGCACAAATGCATGCTATTTTAGATGTTTTAGTTCATATATATCCGATGTCTAATGATGATAATGATGATAGTGATGATGATCGTATTTTTAAGTGGCTGAAACATTGGTACCTTTTTCCAATTTGTTCACTGTGTCGCAAAATGTGTTTTGTGAATGACTTCTTGTTAAATACACCTTAGCTTAATCAGAATATTTCCCAAATGTCACAACTTTTGAACAAAGAAATGACAAAATTGCAATAGTAATATGGGTAGTAACGGAATGACCCTTATCGTCACAATACTTTTTTGTTATTAGTTTGCAATAAATGAAATGGATATAAAGAATATTTTATAGTGTCCGGACTCCTTAGAGCTGAGTGATACCGATATTCGTTTCCTCAGCATAAGGGAAATTTGGAATTACACATCCTTAGCGAAATTCGAACTAAGGTGCCTATAGTAATGTTCTGTGGAGATAAACATGGAACGATTCCAATCCGGTGCCATTCCGTTTTGCAATTAATTTTCTAAGTAACACTGACCTATAACAACCGGATGTCGGCAGGATCCTTTTACAAACCCTTCAGCTGTTTGCTGTTTATCATCATTATTACTGTTACTATTCTGTCACTAAAGCGGGGATGGGGGAACAAAAGAATGTCATGTGAAGACGAATGTCCTTGTGCGCCCCGCTGGTTGAGATCCCGGCCTGCCAGACTTGAGGGCCGATCTTCCTCCCTCACGCAGCATCCGAGAGTAGCAGCAGTGTATGACGAGCGGGCCAATCCAGTGGGAGGACACGACCGACTAACTCCTGGGTCTTCAGTGACCATCGTTCAGTTGCATAGACGCTCTTGGGGTGAGCGGAAGAAGCAACCTCTGCTGTGCTAGTGGAGTTGTCCCGTGAGAGGGAGATACTTGTTTCTTTAGGCCGGTGCCGGCAAGCCTTTACCACCGGCACTTGCTGGCTGCAGCAATGGATCTTCATCGACTCCTCCGGTAAGTCAACAAAGTCTTCCATCCTGTACAGTGCTGCACGAATTTACTGCATCGCTCGCCTTTTTAATAATTCAATCTGAGGTTATCGCTATTTGAAGTATTTGAAACCGTTCGTTTCAAAGGAAATGAAGACGTTGAAAAAACGTTCTTTATTGTTAAACTGTTAACCAATTTTATTGCAAGAAAATTTTTTAATATTAAAAAGTATGCCTGTCTAGAGCAATTAAAGATATCTACTTCGATAAGAACGGCCATAGAAAAAAATATGCATATTGTTAACTAATGCTTATCTACAACTTTAACTCAGTTGTCGTTAGCGTCCACTGCACTGATTGTATGCTTTATGCACGAATAAATCAAATACAATTATTTCTGCAATCACTGGAACTGTGTCATAACGCAAATATTTACAATGTTTGGATAAGTATCAAATATCATACGGTTATAATAAGTATTTAAATTAAGAGAAACCTGGGAATACATTGTCATATAATTTTACAATTTAGGAAAATGTATGTTAACTTTAAGCATGTTTGTGATTGGAATGATAAAGTTGAATTACCAACACATGATTATGGCTGTAACTGAAGAGTTGCAGAAACTTGACTAAACATTGCATTTCCCAATTTTAAAACATTGATTCTCGGTATTTTCTATATTTTCTTCACGTATGAACACCACCACTGTCTCCATCAACTTCTGTGAACCGTTCAAGGTTCTAAAATACACGAAGATGATGTGCCAGTTAAATTATGTTTAGATTTTTTAGCAGTTGTAGTACGAATACTTCGTTTCGCAGTTCTACGCGCTAAACGAAATGTTTAAAGGGACATATATCTTGGTTCAGAAGAATAAATAAGAGTAAACGAGAAATAACTAATTGAGAAAGTGGCTAGATTCATTTTTTTTTTTTAAAACATCTTTGATTTGTAAGAATAGTGTACGCGTTATTAACGTTTTTTGCACTGTCTTTACATTTTGACATTACAAAGTTCCTCAAACTGCTCTCTAAATATTGTTAGCTGTATATATTTTAGGAATAGTTTCAAATTGTTAGCTTCAAATAATGCGAGAATAAAAAAATTATTAAGTATGATGTTCAGTTCTCCAGAATATGCTAATTTTAACGCTCTGAGTTACGGTGAGTAATAGTAATTGTATACTAACAGCTATTAAATTATTTTATGAAAATAAGAACATAGTTCCAGATATCAGGTTACACCTTCAAAAGACGAACATGTGAGGCAAAATTCGAATGTTTGGTAAAGGCTGAGAATGAACTGAAACGGGAGTATGGCCACACTAAGCATGTAATAGGTGCGTTCTTTTAACAGCTGATATTTAACTGTGTAAGTGATGCAGTTAATATGTACGCCAGTATACCTGTAGATTAGAAGTGGAATCGGAGTAGAGAAAGTGCCACACAGAAGTGAATGAAGCACATGACCGCCGTATTTGGAGCTTGTGCCCTTGACAGAGAAAACGCTTTTGCGTAATCCATTAACATACCGGCAATCTAATCCTATAACCAGCACAATGACAACCAAATATTTCTCTTCCAACCTTTTAATTTAAAATGTCTGATGAAATCACATAACATTATCTATAGTTTTCTCTATCATCACGCTAAAGGAGAACGAGGGATACAATCTATGACGATTAAGAGTGTACCTATCTTTCAGTTCGGGTACATAGTGTAGAAGTTTAGGGTTACACTAAAAATTTGGACAGAACTACTCATTTAGAGGGATTTGAGGACAAATAACCACTTTAGAATAAAGAAGGCATGCGTGCACAATAAAAATCTACACCTCTTTACTCTAGAGTATGTACTTAAAAGTAACTTATTCCTATATGAGCGAGAACTTTCTGACCAAAGTTGGGGTATCTTATTTTTTGCGTTCTTTGGTCGTGAAGGACCAATTAGCTATCAGGGTGTCATATTTATATTAAATTCGAACATACACGACATTTACTCTCATTTACACCTCCAAATTCTGTGGAGGAATGGGGAACAATACTGGCTAAAGAAACATTCCCATCCTCCAACTGGAATCGAAGCCAGATCTTCTGGATTTGGGACCAGACATGCTAAACAGCGGCCGATAAATGGTATTCTTGTTTCACTTATATCATTCTAATCGAGTGGGGTGCTTCCGCGAGAACGTATGTTGCACATTCGGTAGGTCCGGGTTTGATTCTTGGCGACCACCCACTCTAACTCATGAGTTTCTCTTGGGTCCCTAAGTCTGTAGGTAAATAATGGAATGGTTCCTATTTTACCACAAATTTCCTATCCGCACAGTTCCGTTCACTATCATTTGTTTCAGGAATGTAGGGCTAGGCGATGGGCGTGCACTCCATAAAGGTTTCTTTCCTGATGTCGGTTAGTCATGTGGGTCACAACAGGAGATTTAGGTTATGAGGTTGGTATCGGAGGCGTTGGATGCATTTGTACAGGAACGTTAGGGACCCCGTCTAAGCTTGACCCGTCGTCATCCGGATATGGATGCCCTTTGGATCAACTCATTCAGCCCTCCCTTCCAGGGATTTTGGAAGACGTACAAAGGTGTGCATGGTTTACGTATTGTGCTCTGTCAAGCCTTATCTTTATATTATTATGAGCTATAGACAACCATTCGTTTATTATATGATAATACAAACATTTGAATATCATGTTGCTTTGTTTGAAAGTTTATTTTGAATGTTTTAAAAATCAGTTGTGTACTCGTATCGTAAAGTTCTTATTTGCCTAATACAAAGTTGAAACGCTCAAGTGAGAGTATGGCAAAAATTTAGTTCTCCGTCATTTACTTATAGTAGGCACGAGAATCCGTTTTAAAGTTCCCTAAC
The DNA here is from genome assembly GCA_030765055.1 of Mantis religiosa. Taxonomy (NCBI): domain Eukaryota; kingdom Metazoa; phylum Arthropoda; class Insecta; order Mantodea; family Mantidae; genus Mantis; species Mantis religiosa. The sequence continues at coordinate 277,419,461 of CM060950.1, read as the reverse complement.
TCATAATATAATGTTTATAAAATACGCGTGTGTATTATGTGCATCTATCTGAAAAGCAACCCTAAAATGGACAATTTGGATAAATATCAAACATGGTGATTAAGTACAGTATCTTATAAGAGAAGCAAAACGAGCGAAAATCTACTTATTTCAAACTACTTCTCTTCTTTTTCTTTTTTTAACGTTCCAATTATATGCTACCTTTAACATCTAAGGTCACATCGACGGCGTTTTGCCCTTTTGAACAATTGCTCACCAGCAATGTTCTTCATTCTCTTAGAGTGTTAATCTTTGGGTTGTATTAACTGCGCCTATTACACTAAATTCACACATTCACACTCTCATTCAAACATCTAGTCTTTAGGGAGGATGGGGAATAATCCTGGACAAAGAGAAATTCACACCTCCAGCCGGGAATCGAACACGGAACCTGTGGATTTGGGTTAACATGTTGGCAATGTTTTCGTTATTTTGTGCTTTCTGAAAGATGGCTCTAACAGTTTGCTTTAAAATACCATATATCTGCATAACAAATGAAATATAAGCATATATTGAATTTTCTGTGAATAGCATGTGCAGCTCTTTATTCTAAATTAATTCTGTACACTTCTGTAAAACTAGTAAATTATATTAGATAAGCTATAACTTATTACCGAATGCTTTAATCTCGTTAAAACAAATGTTAATGAATATGTAATTATATTCGCGCATTATCAATTTTTGGGATATTTGTTTATATTGATTTGAATTTTTCAATAGTATGTCATACCTTTTTAAAATACTAAGTCACCAATATTTGGTATTTCGTGATATTTTGCAAAGAGTACGGAATTTCAAAGTCAGTATATAGCGACTAGCTTTTTAAAGATTTGATTGTCCATTTATATTCCCCTTATGACTACAAAGAGGGTGTGCAAAATGAATCTATGTCTACAAAAATTTATCTTGATTAACCCAGAGAAAAATAAACTTTTTAAAAGCAGTTTTAGAGAATATAAAAGTAAAGGTTAGTCGATTGCGAAGGTCTTTTGAATGTCATACATGATATTTGTACGTTTTTCTTTTGCCATTCAAAGCAATACATTGAGCACTAACGTGTCAACAACTATTACTTTCACAAACTAATTTAAAAGTGCAACAGCAAAATTTTCGCAAATGATTAATGGCTCATAAAATGCATATTCTAATGAGATGCATAGTTTTACCTTAACTTTTGATCTCTGTTTCATGATTTTTTTTATTTAAATGAAATGTCATTACAACAAAGTTTTTACTTAAAGTCGTTGAGAAAATTTTGGGGAAAAAATAAAGCATGTCGAAACATCTTTAAGTAATAATTCGCTTCCTTGGAGGTACAGATCTATGTGAGATTGAAATTAGTTATTAATCAGTAAATATAAACACAAATTACTATATGACTATTCCACGCGTAAAATAATGAAAATATAAAAATGCATATAATATGAGCTTATAAAGCATTAATAATTATGGAAAATAGACATAGCTGTGAATGTCCATTCTGTCATCGGAAAGTGTCGGAAACGTCGAAGAAATAGTAGTCTAATGCCCGATTTCACCAGCAGATGTTAAGACATAAAACGAGCTTAGCAATAGCTATAACAAAAATTGCATTTCATCAGCAAGTGTTTCATTACTCGTGTTAAATCTCTTGTTAAACTAACAAACCTGTTTCTGTTGTTAAGTCCTTAACAATTGTAAATAGTCAAGATGGCGAGCGTCTGCGCAGCTGTTTATGTCGATTTCCTATATTTAAGTCCGTCTAAATGGCATTCGTAATATATTACGGCCTATAAGGAGAAATGATTTTGAGGAGCTATCAGAAGAAAATTTTCTACAGAGATATAGACTGTCGAAACAAGTTGCTATGTAGGTTACTGCGGAAGTACAAAAGAAGTTAGAAAATGCATAGAAAGGAATATGCCGATCTCACCTTTGCTTCAATTAATAACTTTGCGATTTTATAATTCACTGAATTATGTGAATAATACACTGTCCTCCTCTTGTCTTGAAACGTTCAAGTCACTCGTCACTTCTCTCCTTCTTTGCACCTCGTTTTAAATTTACACAATACTGACGAAGTTTCGTGCTTCTAGTAGTGACACATGCATTTGAATTAAATTCGTTTCCAATTGTTTCCCACGTGACAGCTTTCTTTTTTTACATTCACCGCATCCGTCCTCTTAATTTCTATGATATCCTTACACTTCGTCACCAATTCAATTAACAGTTCTTTCTCCATCGATGAGAAATTTGCCTCACGGTTTTTGCTTACGACTTTGTTCACCTGTCATTTTTTCAGCTGTGTGCAGAAGAAAATGAAAACAAAATCGCATCGCAGTACGTTCAGAAAATAATATGACTTATCCATAGCCTTCTATAGCTGTAATATTTACAAATCTCTTGGCGTTAACGCGTATTTGTTAACATTTTCGGAAAACAGGTTGGTGAAATGCGAGAAATTTAACAGTAGTGTTAGCGCTGTGACAATGGTTACGTTGCATTTGTTAACGTCGATTAAAACATCTGTTGGTAAAATCGGGCATAAATGACGATTTGTGGGATAACGTAGTGCAGACTCTGCTAAACACGTGACTGCACCTTGCGACAAAATAAAAACTGTAGTATTGAGAGAATAGAGAACTGTCTGATTTCAAAGGACTTCATACTTCACTTGAACATGAATGGAAAAGACAATATAATTATATTCTGTCTCAATCTAGAATACCCGTGAATTTTCCTCGTCCAACCAGCAGTCTAAGAGCGTTCCGTGTATCTCTTCCCATATGTTTACAACAGAATAGTTGTAGTTTGACACAGATTATACCAAATTCATCAGTTTCATTATATTTTATATCTAGAATTGCTAAATCCAGATCTACAGCGAGGAACAACATACAATCGGTCTAACCTATTTGTAACATCTTTAATCGAAAACAAGCCTAAAAGGATACAAAATTGCACCATCCCCTGTTTCCCTAACAAGAAATGATTATCTCGAGTGATGAATGATCGAATGATATGCATCGAGGAACGGATCGGTGTAAATCCCAGCATTTTCCTGAGGTTTCCTACAAGGTGATTCAGGCAACAAAATTCATTTCTGTAAAAGAAAATTGTAGACGATATCTACTGCTTGTGCCCAGTGAAACCCTCTGACCTAGCCATAAGCTGACATGTCCAGGGGCTGCAGTAACATGACAACCGCGTGAGCATGATACATTAGGGTAAAGAATACCTATTTGTGTGCATCACAATCGTTGTTGTTTTTGTCAGCTTCTTCTTCAGCTTGTTGTCTATCCTTTTCTTTCTGCTTTTGTTCCACCATGACCATTACCGTCCTCACCACCCTCGACCCATGTTTCCCTACCATCCCCCTTTTCTTTTATTTTTTCTCTTCCAACACCGTCACAAGTAGGACTAAAACTTCGTTTTTCCCTTTCTTTCTACTTTCCATTTTTCTTTTATTACTTGTTTTCACTGCTTAACATTGACTTTCTTATCACTTCTATTTAATGCTGTTCCCATCTATTTCCTTTGTCCTATGCTTTGATTTACACAAGAATGGCTGGTGCATCCTACACTATCAGAAAATATTTTTAATAAAAAGGCATACAATTAGATGGGTTACAATCACATTTATTTATTATTTATTTATTTATTTATTTATTTATTTATTTATTTATTTATTTATTTATTTATTTATTTATTTATTTATTTATTTATTTATTTATTTATTTATTTATTTATTTATTTATTTATTTATTTATTTATTTATTTATTTATTTATTTATTTATTTATTTATTTATTTATTTATTTATTTATTTATTTATTTATTTATTTATTTATTTATTTATTTATTTATTTATTTATTTATTTATTTATTTATTTATTTATTTATTTATTTATTTATTTATTTATTTATTTATTTATTTATTTATTTATTTATTTATTTATTTATTTATTTATTTATTTATTTATTTATTTATTTATTTATTTATTTATTTATTTATTTATTTATTTATTTATTTATTTATTTATTTATTTATTTATTTATTTATGTATTTATGTATTTATGTATTTATGTATTTATGTATTTATTTATTTATTTATTTATTTATTTATTTATTTATTTATTTATTTATTTATTTATTTATTTATTTATTTATTTATTTATTTATTTATTTATTTATTTATTTATTTATTTATTTATTTATTTATTTATTTATTTATTTATTTATTTATTTATTTATTTATTTATTTATTTATTTATTTATTTATTTATTTATTTATTTATTTATTTATTTATTTATTTATTTATTTATTTATTTATTTATTTATTTATTTATTTATTTATTTATTTATTTATTTATTTATTTATTTATTTATTTATTCATTCATTTTAAATTCAGAGAATCAATGCTGAACTTGAGATGTTGAAGTTTTTGGAAAGAATACACGTCTCTTTTAAGACTGGAATAGAGCAAGTAATAAATAACTCTTAAGAAAATGTTCTTTCATACTAATGGATTTTGGATTCAAGTTAGAGTCGGTTTGTAAGTTGAATATTATCGTTGCAAGCAATGATTTACTAAAACAAGGTTATTTCTTCCACAGAATATGAGACATTTATACTTCTAGGTAAATCTAAATATTTTCGGATAAACTCATGGCCCTGAAAGTGCATTAGTTCAATTCAGTATTAAAAAGAAAAAAAAAAACTATTATGATTTTACCAAACAAATTGCTGTTACGTTTGCAGGTAACCACAGCTGTGATCCGATAAATTACAAGTTGGATTTAAAATTGCACCGCACTCCATTGTAAAGGGAGAAAATGCTATTAATCACGTGTGCCGTAAATACGTGATCGGCGTTGCATATTTATGAATTATGACTGAGAGTAGCTTTGCAAACATTTTGATTATGGTGGTAGTCATTCACATCGCTTTGTAAGCGATTTGTTGTACACATAGAAGCTAGGTGTTCTTTTCTTCTCTTGTAGTTATCTCCCATTTCTTTCACTAGATATGCTATAATGTACGAGATTTAACTTGACCTTGTCTAGCACGGGCGCTGGGTTTCTTTCCTTTTAAAGTGCTATTGTATTCTCTAGTTACCTGCTATGGTATGAGGGTAAGCACAAGCAGGCAACGGTGGTATTGCAAATGAAGTATCGCCATCGGTTGTTAACGTGTTGGAAATGTGAAAAATGTTTTTAGAATTTAAGAATTTTGTGATTATTTTAAACATACTGCTGGGAACAGTGCTAGTGTCTGTGTTAGTTCTAAGAGGCGTAGGAAGAAAGGGAAAAGCTATAAGATCAGATGGCAGGGAAATTGTGATCACTGCCCATAACAATTTTATAGGCATGTGTGGGGGCCTAAAATGCAGAAAACTAACTTTATATGTGTCGAGCATAATGAAATTTAGATTTGTAAAGAACTCACGCGGAGAAAAATTACTGACAGAACGGCCACGCTGTAATACGATTCTCTCTGTATCATTTATTTCTTAATGCTATAGAACTTATATGGGCACAGATAGCAAAATGATGTCCTAAAACACAAAAAAAATATCATTTAAGATTAGTGACCTGGAAGTATTGTTTGATAGTGCAGTAGGTAAAGTGTCCGAACAAATCCGGCGTGGAGTTTAGGAACATGTTGAAACAATAGAATAGTTTTATTGGGAGAAAGATGGTTCAATAGATGAAATCAGTGATTGCTTCATAATTAATTTAGAAGATGATTCAAATTGTGAATATGAGAAACATTTTGAAATTTTTGACAATGAAGAAGGGGAACGGGGACCAAATTGGGAGGACGAAAAAGGATCATCCGCCACTGATGTGTCTGCCCTGCCTGGCTGGCCATCAAAGAGGGGCGGTTAGAAAGAGATCGTGAGTACGTATTTCTTTCTCTTTGTACAAACCAGGGTCCAAGTTAAATCGCGTGCCCTATAGAAGGTATTATCTTCTTTCTCCCCTCCCATTTGTTTACAACAGGATCGTTTTGGTTTGAGACAATCACAAAGAAAAGTGCACGAAACAACTAATCTTTTATTGCATAGGGTGGGTCATTGTAGTGTTCAGCACTTGCTTTTTATTGCTGTCTAACCTCAAGCTGTGGAACAATATTATTTCAGGCAGTATTTCTTAAGTTCTCTTTATGACGGCTACCTGGAGAGTCGAGGAAATATTAAGAGCAGTAACGTCTTGTATGGAAAATAAGACCATAAATTTGACTCAGCATGCAAACGGGTTTGAATTTAACATATATAGGTAAATATGTTTTAGTTTGATTTCGAATAGAAGTGCTGTGATATCTGACGAAATATTAATTGACTTATAAACATTTGTTGTTATTAAATAGGTTTGGTTGAAAGTGTGCTTTTACTTTCTCTACCATCTGTAGGAAGGGAAGTATTATATTCCACCAAAACGTTTGATGTCAAAATGTTGCTGCAAATAAAGATTTTGAGACTCCCTGAATAGAAAAAAAAAAACATTTTAAAATGTGTGTGAGTGTGTGTGCGTGTGCGCGCGCGCGTGTGTGTGTGTGTGTGTGTGTGTGTGTGTGTGTGTGAGCCTGTCTGTTTTTGAACAGCATAACTCAAAAACGAAAAATCGATTTAATACCAAATTTGACAGGATGCAATACAATAATTTTGAAGAAGGCCTTCCACTAAAAGTGACCCTTTATATGATACATATTTTGAAAAGCTTGATTTTTTCAGAAACGGCCCTAACTATAATGATTAAAACATCGCATATTTAAGATTTTTTATGACAAATTTATTATCTTTAACTGTCGGGAATGGCCTCTGAAGTCCTTTTCATTCTGGTTGAATTTTGTATAACTGGTAAACCGCAAGAAATAAAGACCAGCTTACTGCAGAACAAATTTAGGTCTTGTTAAAGCACAACATTTAAGTTAAATTCATTTCTTATGTTCTTAATTTATTATGGGTTTGAATTTATCAGTACCTATTTTTTTTTTCAAAAAATGAAAGTACCTTATTCGTTTTCAACTGTTCCCCCCTCCAGTTTATGCAAAGAGAACAGAATTCCAAAGCCACAGTAAGCAACTCTTGAAACATTTGAAATGGGCAAGACCTACCGCTGAATCTCACATCTCTACCCACCACAAGCGTCATGAGTGGAGTGCAGTTCTGGAGGGTGTGACGTGGTTGACTATGGCTAAACCTGCTGCATTTCCAAACTCCTATTATATCTGAAGGACATGCGTAATGCAACCATTTCTACAAATGGTTATTTCGATTAACACGTATAGGATAAAAGAACAAGCTTAGGTAAACATAAAGAATGGGCAGAAAATTCATGTAAATGTATCACATCAGAACGCTTTTTATTTATTTTCGTTTTATTCTCACGCTCATACTTCCAAACTCTACGGAGCCTAGGATATGATGCTATGCACAGAAAAATTTGGCAGTTGGGAGTCGCACCCGGGACCTCTGAGTTGAGAAGCCACATCTTGGACTACTTAATATTCTATGTAATGAGTATAAAGTATAAATTATATTTAAATTTTATAAAGTCGATAGTTGTGCATTAACTCTGCACTGTCATATATCACTGACAATTGGGGCCAAAAGGTTTATGACATATTTGTTTTAAAGCACTATTTTGTCTTTTAAAATGGAGCGAGGCGGCGCCTCGGCAACGTATGAGACCCGCGTTCAAGAGATTTTGGGTTCGATCACTTTCGACCGCGCACTGTGACTTATGCTTTTCGTTGCTTCCCTTTGTCACGTAGATTAATACGGGGGTGCTTCCTTTCATACCAGGTGTACTTTCATGCCCGTGGCATATGACGGTGTCGGGCACATGGTGCGTATTTTGCGCATTGGATTAAAATTGCTGTTCTCGGCTCTGGGCGGCGTTGCATGGTCACTGTCCTCAAATTGGGGGACGTTTCGACACTGGATTTGGAGTGTTAATGACTGCACAGCGGGTCCTGTGATGAAAAAGTCTCAGCACTTATTTAGCACTATAGACCTGTCTGCTTGCGACGCTGTGGACTCCTGGGGTTCCCTCATTTAGTCCTTGGGGATGTTAGCCGTAATAGATCTGTCTGTAGATCGCCGCGCGTGAGGTGTCTCCCTTAACTTATTGCATTTTACGGCCATAAAATGTTACCCAGTCAAAAGACCCGTATTACGTAGCAGTTTAACGCCACACATTTGATCGCCTGCTGTTTAATTATTTTCGATATATCTTGATTTAAAATTTGTTGATATGAACTAATATATATTGGTCTCCTTGTACATGTTGAAGTGAAGCCTTAAGTACAACCAGGACGTGCTCTCAAGAATTTTTTTTTTTTCTTTTTTGTTAATTTGCATCCTCCAACGTTAAGGCATATCTGACGATGAACGAAATAGGTGAAATGATACTCATAGAGCCCACGGTTCATAGAGATTAGAGTTACCCGACATTCATCTCTCAGAATGAGGGAAAACGCCGGAAAAAGCCTTATTCAGGTAACTCATTCTGACCGAGATTCGGACTAGGGACCTCTTGAACGAGAGGCACACACGCTACCAGCTACTTTACCGAGGCGGGCTCTCTCCGTGAATGATATGACAATTATGTATTCACGGAATTTGTTATTTGTAACTGTCTTTTATAAAAGCAATGAAGGCTTCAGCGCATGGACTTCCTTTTCTTCAACCTCATCTTTCGCTATCCAATGGGGTAAAGCTGTCACCCACAGTTGAAAGATCTGAAAATTACCTCAAAACCTGTTTATTTACTTCCTACATTTATACACTGCAAAGCAGTTGCCAAAGTTTTAGTAAAATTGGCGAGTTTGATCAGGCTTTGGTTATGCTGGCACCTAAATCGCTGAAGTGGAGGATGCAGAGTAGATGATAAGCAACTTTCAGGATATATATATCAGACATGCAGCATACCAGTGATGAAATAAACAAGCAGATATGCAGCTGCATGATGCATAGACTTGCCAACTATAAAGTCTGGCTGTTGTACTTAATGGTCTATGTGCTGGTATTCCCGCGCACGCTTCAGTTAGATAAACATTGCAACTAACATTCCATCACTTGAGAGTGAGTGCTTCAGAAGTACAGTGTGCTGATTACAGCTCAAGAGCTCTGGGCTCAGTTCTCGGCCAGACGTGCTATTTCCAGCGCTGCAATAAAGATAAAGTGTCGACAAATCTTAAGGTGCCTTCAATCAGTGAAAATTAGAAAAGATGCAGTTAAGTGCGAATAAATTTCGATATTTGTTTCTGCATCATTACGAAAGAGTACAAATTTGAAAATGCAAGACGAAGTCCAATTTCTGCGAAGCACTGAACGCATGTGCACTGCGTAATAAAGCGTTGGTCCTCTAGTCCTGGCGTATTTTTTGACTGAAAGTTTTTAGTGCAAAATAAAATGTTTTTTTCAATGTGTATTATGTTATTGGATAGAAAATCGCGTGCTCTACGAAAGGTATATTTAGTTTTTATATGCTATATACGTTTGTTCTATTTAGGTCAATAAAATTGAGTGTCAAGTTGACAACAAGGGGCGTTTTCGACACCTTTTGCCTTTTACGTTTGTTCGAGGTGCCAAATCACAGAAGCTGCTTGAGTGCTCGCGACTTAATACATTTATTGACCTGAAAAGAACAAACAGTATATAAGCATACAAAAACTAAACACACTGTTTTGAGGAACACACAATTCTCTACGAATAGTATAAAAACGAATTGCCTAAACATTTTTTGCAAGTACAATTATCACTTAAATTTATACTTAAGAGCCAACGCATTATTTTTTCGAGATTGTGAATAATGGAAATATGAACGCCAGAATAAAATTAATTATTACCAGCTCTTGCTCCTGCAAATAGTTGAATGATTGATTACGTTTGGTAGCGCTGAGCAAGCCAGTGACGTGGCTACTTGCGCTGAAAAAGTTATATTCTAAATGCTGAATGTATCAAGTCATAAGTAAACGTTAAAATATAAAGGGAAGTAAATACAGTAATATTTAAATGTAAAATTCAACTATCAAGTATGATTATACTGTATGACTGCAATAAGAGGTACACACACACACACACACACACACACACACACACACACACACACACACACACACACACACACACACACACACACACACACACACACACACACACATATTATTTGGAGGATTAAAAGTACTTTATTAATATCTGCGGTAAAAATGGAAACCTAGTAGAGTGCAGGAATACAACGTGCCTATCGGGCATACCGAGCTCGCTTCGGTAGTGCAGATGGTAGCGTGACTGCCTGCCGTTCCAGAAGTCCCGAGTTAAAATCTCGGCCAGAATGAGTTACTTAGATACGGGGTTTTCCGGGATTTTTCTTTATCCTGAAAGATGAATGTCGAGTAACTCTAAGCTCTATGGGCCATGGACTCATTTGAGCATCATTTCACCCATTTCATTCATCGTCCGATATGACAACATTGGAGGACGTTAATTAAAAACAATGATAGCACGACTGTAAGTGAATAAGCAAAACATTATTGTTTTTAAACTAAACTTTATTTATATTTTGTGCTTCTTAGTTTTCTGTCCAACAAGCTCATGTATGCTAATGTATAATGAATATTTCGTACATAGATGCATGAACTAACATATATGCAAGAGTATGTTGTATAATAAGCCATCCAGAGCCATTAAACGAACAAAAATTTCGATAATTTCTGCATCACCACTTTCAGAAGCAATAACATGTCTCACTTCTTTATATTATAACTGAATTGGAGGGTCTCTTTGAATTGGAATTACTTTTTAGAACTTAGATTGTCACTGGTGCAATGTTAAAATAAATATATAAAACTTACGCAAAATTATCTATTATAAAATTTGAGCTTCCCTTATAGATTTACTTCCTCTACTGCTTACTTATAATGGGTAAAGAATGTATTGCACTCTTCAAAAACTGATATCGAATTTCACCAAAAATACAGCTTTTAGAATATTTTTGTGTGTATATGCATGTGTGCGTGTTCGTTTTTGACTTAATGCTGTTAATAGATACACCTCACTTCGGTCTTTAAAACATACCTACATTTCCAGTGAAATCTCGAGTAGAATATTTGGGTGGAATAGAGTACTCCCTCTACTTATAAGGAGTAGATAAAGTAGCAAGGCACCTACAAGATCAAAAGTGAAAATTAATTTTGAAATTGTTGTTTTGAATTTTTTTTTTTTTTTTTTTTTTTTTTTTTTTGAAGATTCATTTTTCTGACACTTAAATCATAGTGTTTACCTTCCTTACATATAATCTACTATTATGCTGTATATGAGGTTTCCAAGCCTTGTGATAAAGTGAACATTAAGAATAGAGAATCGCAGAATATTTCAGGCAGAAGGGAACATAGACGACGAGGACAAAGAATAGGAAGAAGAATAACAAGAAGAAAATATGCACAAAGCGACAGTAGCGAAGTGTTTTCACACGCTTGCCTGTGCACTGCCGACAGAGTTACAGAAAAACAAAAATCCAAAGTCACGTACGGATACCGAACTAAGGATTCCTGAGACAAAGTCGCATACCCCGAGGGAGTCACGGTAGCGAGGTGATTAGCTCGTTGAAGCTTGGAATACCGAAGATCCCTGGATCGATTCCCTAGAATGACTTGCAAGATTTTTCTTTCCGCTCACCCCAAAGAAATGTGGAGGTCAATAAACAGAGGCGGGTAAATAAGGCTCAAAGGGGTTAGGGATTTTAGATGTTTAAATTGCCTTTCTTAGAATCTATTTATTTCCAGGTATATCTCAATTTTTTCTCCCAGAAAGTTGAACGAATAGATCACCGGTTAAGCATGTGGGGAATTTTATATAGACTTAACCACAAAACCCTATGCTTGTAAAACCCTATGCTTGTTTATATAAGTTAAAGGAAACTTGGATGTACTTTTCATTTGTACATTGCACAGAATCTTAGAAAGTTTCACAAAAAGAAAATTACCCAAACTGTGGAAGAACATGAGAGATTTAGAGTGAACGAAACATTGTGTTAAAAAGAAGTAGGAAACAAGTAATATGATAAGTAATGAAGTTAAGAATAGTCCTGGTACATATTTTCTGCATTAAATTGCATAAACATTCTAAGTTATACTTATAGTATAACTAATTAACATATCAACTAATAAAATATAAATTAATCTGTAGAATACACAGTTGTTAGTAGTCTGTCAAAACGTTTCCTAACTTTTTTTTTATTTGTTCCATTTGTATCCTGCCTTTAACTGATATGGTCATATCGGCGGCCGTTCTCCTTTGGAACATACTCGTTGTTAACTCGTATTCGTTGGGTTTTAATCATTAGATCACGCACACCTTCGCATTCTCATTCATACTTCCAGACTGTGGCAGAAGATGAGGAATTATCTTGGTCGGAGAAAAATCCGCACCTCCACCACCGGGAATCGAAGCCGGAATCCCTAGCACGGCAGGCAGGTGCTCTACCGACTGAGCTATGGGGCCAGCCGTTTCCTAGTTTGTTTTTACTTCTATATGTAATTTATTGAACAAATGTACCCAGGTACCATAAGGGTTCGTACGTTTCCTCTTGATGATCTTCATTGTTAGCGTTCCTTAACTTTATTGCTTGTAATAAAGAATTACGTTTAAATCTACACTGCTGCAAATGAATCAGATAAATACTTCTGTATTTTTATTCATTAAATTGTAAACTGATATAATAAACTTGTTTCGTATGCTTTAAGAATACCGAGGATTGAACTTCTAAAACCTTGTGTCAAAAATTCATTTTTGGTTATTTATCTTGAAAAAGTTTATTTCTTGCTTTAACAAAAGATGATATTGCTTATTTTCCGACATTTTTACTTTCTCTACTACGTACTTGCAGTAGGTAGATGAAGTGCTGCTGTATTTCACCCAAAGAGTGATACCGACATTCCACTATAAATATGTGTTTTGGGACTCCCTGAATTGAAAAATAAGCATTTTCATTAAAAGGTCTTGTGTCTGTACATTTATCTGCCTGTCCGTGAACGGTATAACTACAAAAAGGGGTCGGTTATATACTAAACTTAGCAACTAAGTTCAGCATCTTCCAAGATGCGACGCAAAGAGCTTTCAATATTCAAAAGGGGGTGGGGCTAGCTGGTACATGTTATAAGGTGCAGTAATAATGGAACTGAAGGTAATAAATTCGAGTTCTTGGAGAAATGTTACAAAACTAAAGTTATGTCGCAGGTGCTAGTTTCTTTGGCTCATAAACTTGAGGTTTGTACCTGCCAGGTAAATACCAGGTTGAATATTCAGTACCATACATCAAGTTACAACTACAAAACAATAAACATTAAAATTAACTCTATGGTAGAGAAACGCGACTATGCAATAAGGGCCATTATACTCCTGCAATCCTAAGAAGCACACTTTCCTGTGAGCAGTTCCGCGAACAAAATCTACAAAAATAAAACCTACTAGTAAACTACTCTTGTGCATACAACTTGTTTGAATGTAATATGGTGTAACACATGGGTGAAAGTGTCACTGTCGTCTGTCACGCTTGTGCACGTGGGCGCGGAGTAATACAAAAAGTGTGTTTCTTAAGGCGGATGCAGTATAGTCCGACATCACGTTACCTACACACCGATAGAACAGCAATTTAAAAATTCCACGTTCCAATTATATCAATAACAACAAACTGAGTTGCACAGAAATAATACCACACAATTGAGGCCATCTAGTAGCGAATTACTCAAGACATTAATAGGGGAAGAGAATTACGCAACTAAGACTTCAGCACATGCTGCATCATGGAATGGACTAGACTTGAGAACGATTTTAAATACACCCAGCCGTACTCTTTATTCGCTAGAGTAGAGTTCATTGCTACACCACTTCCTCCAATACGAATCGATTAGTATCTAACTTCAGTAACTCAGAGACATATACTAACTTCTCCAGTGGAGTAAATCACCTGGTATGAGCTGATTCCACTTCACTCCTGTAGTTATGCTGTCAGTCTAATTATAAAATGTACCAAAATAGTGGGTGGAGCACGCATACGTGTAATCCGCGACCCGGCGTTTTAAGGACTGTAATGGCTAAACTAAATCTTTCCTGGGCTATATTGATAATTACCAATATTAGTAACAAAAATAAGCTTTCGAAGAATCATTTATACGAGAGCGTAAATCAAGATGGGCAGACAAATGCCTCTGGAAACATGTAGTTGAGTTTATTTTTAGTTTTGCGTCACGCCATTATCTCAACTATTAACGTCTGAAAGACTATTATAACAACTGTTGTCGTTGTTGGAAAAAATACTGGTTTTATTTATAATTGATAATGTTTAAGATGAAAAAAGATTCACTGAGAAGCTTTGAGCAGTTGTGTGGAAGGAGTTTATCTATATATCTATTTATCTTATCGCTAAAATCTCGACTAGTGGTTAAATGAGTTTGACAAACTTACGAGTGGTTTGTCGTTGGGAAACAGGAAGTGTGTGACCAGCTCGGTGTTTTAAATACTAGAGAGTGTTAGTCTGTTGGGTTGTCGAGTCATTGATTAAACATTTATGTTTTTTATCTGTTTGTTTATGTAAGTAATGTAGTCTTGATGAGAGGTGGTTATAGTTGTGCCACTTAATGGGCTTTTTTGTAGCTTCTCGAGTTGGAACGCGCATTTTGTTCAACTGCTTGGGTGATGGTAGCACACACGTTTGTTTGCCTACATTAAAAGCTTCATTTGTTTTATCTTGAATTATTAACATTGCTGTCGCTGTGCCAATATCATTTTTATTCTTTTTGGAAATACACACAGAAAATTACTACGGATTGAGAGTATATTCAGCGATAAATTCATTACAAGAACATTAATTGCATAGGTAGATTGAAAAGTTTAGTTAAACAGCCAGATTTTCAGCGTAACATTCTCTTGGTAAAACAACGTAAACCAGTGTATTGAAGCGGATATTTGATTTCTATATCTAATGTACAGGGAAAACTTTGGCAAGTGATCCGGACGTTTCTTAGGCCAGTAACCGGCAGTCGAGACTGCTGTAACCCAGCTACTTACCCAGTAAATAGGCCGACATGACGTAAGCGCATCGTGACATTCATCTTATAAGTTACTGGAAGTAAGGTCTCCAATGCACGTTACTAAAATCCCGCTAAATGACTTGAAAACTTGCAATGTGCCAAGTAAATCTCTAGATTTTTAGTAAACATGGATGTTGACGTTGAATTTAGAACTTAAGATTCTTACAGCTACACAGGATTGCAATGCTGTTTTATTATTATTATTATTATTATTATTATTATTATTATTATTATTATTATTATTATTATTATTATTATTATTATTATTATTATTATTATTATTATTATTATTATTATTATTATTATTATTATTATTATTATTATTATTATTATTATTATTATTATTATTATTATTATTATTATTATTATTATTATTATTATTATTATTATTATTATTATTATTATTATTATTATTATTATTATTATTATTATTATTATTATTATTATTATTATTATTATTATTATTATTATTATTATTATTATTATTATTATTATTGTTGTTGTTGTTGTTGTTGTTGTGGATGCTGCTGCAGACCATGAAGGATCGAGGCCTGCCAATCTACCAGCCTTGCGCATGCATGTATATGGCTGTATTTCAAGTGGTATGGAGCATGCACGATATGTCAGCACTACACAACGAGTGTTCGTGATCAGCCTATCGGAGCTGCTCACATACCTCAGAATGTTGAATGAACACCGGTCCTATATATACGCCGATAAATTCAAACACCCTTCCCTAGAGTTGGTTCACACTCAGGCATATTCCATTGTTTTTTTGTTTTTCAGTTTAAAATAAAAGTACTGGTAGAACAAACATTTTACATTAAGATATAATATAATACCATGAAATTGTTTGACATAGCTCACTGTCCCACTTTACTTATCTCCTGCACACGTCATGTTAAATTATCCTAAGCAATCAGATAAAAAATGTGGACATTTATGTAATTGGAAGGATAGATTCACACCATTTCTACCTGATTTTACCTTTGCAACTTCAGTTTACACATGGCATATGGAAAGAACAATTAATAATTATCAATGTGGACTAATGGTTTTCCACAAAAGTATTGCTTTAAAGTAAATTAACTTCACAAGCATGTTTCTGTTGAAACAAGTGCCTTGGACGAAATCGTTGGCGACATTATATACGACGGCAGACGAAGGGCTGACTTTGGACCAAGAGTATACGATTTCCACGAGAGCTTCAACTGTTGGATGTTATCGTCGCGAGACTATAAACAAGATGCTATCTTCAAACATGCTTTAAACGAGGAACCGAGTATCGGAATGAAATAATGTCTAATTAATAGTTCTTTATTTTATAGCAGTGGTAAAATTTCAGTTCCTTTATACAGGCTCCGAAGGGCGAAAGGTCAAATCACCGGTTCTATTGTTCTGATAAATATGCTAGGGTAGGGCGACAGCCTCCTCGAGGTCTTGTGGCAACTCCTCTTGTGTCCATGAGCACGTAAACGCAGTTGGTTGTAATGCGTGCTGTTGTTGGCTTCTCCTATAAATTGTACACAGTACAGGAAGCTGTTATCCTCTCTTCTCTTTCTAAAAGAAAGCTCTGTTCTTAGTTATTTAAATTCACCTACTTAACAACCTCATAAACATCACCAAAACAGCTTAGAGACATGCTGTCAGAGAAAGGAGAAGTTTCTTACACAATTCTAAGAGTAAAGTTCAAAATTACAAGACGTACTTCATGAATAAAATTCAGAAGTATCCATACTTATAATAAAACAGTGACAGAAACGTTTCTGGTAATTTTTATTGAATGAATAATTAATGCTGACGTACATGTATATGTCCGAGTACAGTTTTATATATATATATATATATATATATATATATATATATATATATATATATATATATATATATATATATATATATCCTAGTCAGTATTTCCAGAGACTTCATTGAATTCAGAGCCACTTCATTAATATGAACAAGTTCCACTTCACTTTCTTCTGCGACGTAGCGACATAACAAAATACTCCCAACGTAGCCCCTTCTTTCGGAAGGTTCACTGGATAGTCGAACAGAAGACGTCTCTAATTCCTTGTACTAATAGGACTCGCTATAAGTAACCACGGTGTCACAATTCACTCGCAGAACAGCGCTTTTTGTTGCATTTGAAATACACTGATTCACTCACTCACTCACTCACTCACTCACTTACTCACTCACTCCCTCACTCACTCCACGAGGCTCCCCAAGACTCACTAAGTTCACCAGATTGACTTGCTTATAAGCTTATATACTTGATTATATAGCTTGTAGAGCTTTCCAGGGCGTTTGAGAAGAAGAAATCTCCAGAAGGTTCTAATTAACTGGCAGTAGCATTTATCATGTTTGCCCGAACGAAAGCACTGATTACCTGTTTACAGTTCCGACTGTACAGCATCATCTTCCGACTTCAAAAAGACTCCTACGATTTTTATTTAAAAGTTTAAATATTTAACTTTGGATAACAAATGTATATTTTAAATATTTCTAAATATCTCGTAAACTTCCATTTATCTGATTGAATTTTGTACAACTTTCAATACCAACGGAATCTTAACAAAGGCTCAAAACTTCTACAAAGAAATGTAGAGCACATTAAAATACATAATTTGTTTTAAATTATTTTTTTTTAGTGTTATTCACTATTTTCAAAGTATTCAATGTCACAGTTTAAGGCTTTTTCTAAACTTGCATGAAAGTTTGTGGTTCTTGCTTGCTTTCCTTCGCAATAGCTTGTTACCACAATGAAACATTTGAATGTTGTTTCCTTGTTTGAAGCCTTCTTACTTAATTTAAAACAATTCCTAGGTAAGAATGTATCGTAATATAGCGAGAATAGAAGAATGTCATGTTATATTTATAAATACAATATAAACTGAATATGTATGTGAATTAGCCAGTGATGGAGAAAGTCGTGTGAATGGATCACATCAACATTTTAAAATGTGAATGTGTGTGTGTGAATGTGTGTGTGTGTGTGTGTGTGTGTGTGTGTGTGTGTGTGTGTGTGTGTGTGTGTGTGTCAATTGCCGAACATTGCTATGAAGCTTGATATATAACATACCTTAATCGCATTTAAAAAGCTTTTTATGGAATTTTAATCACTTCGCCCGCGAATATGAGTGCAAAATAAAATGAAATTTAAAATCTAGCCAGTTAAGCTTTTTTAAATGATAAATAGAATCTCCAACAAGTTTTATTATTAACAAATATTGTTTAGTGGTAAACAATTTAATCAGCCCTTTTTCATTACTTTCAGTAGGTAAGCATCTTACCATAAGAAATATAAATTTCGATTGCTTGTGTAGTTGAGCACTCAGGGTTCTGGCTTCTGAATCAAGATATACCGGGTTCGATTCCCTGCTGGGATGAAAAATTGCTTTTTGATTATGATCATTGCTTACCGTCATGGAGTCTGAGAATGTGAATGTAAATCAATGTAGAATCAACGTTAAAAAGTAAAGTAAAAAAAAAAAAAAAAAAACACAGTTCATAGATTATCATTTGTTTCTAAATCAAAATAAAACTATTCCACAGTTCATTACAAATGTAAGCAAGAAGCCCACACTCGTGATCTGTTATACCAACTATGTATTATAGACAATTAATTGTTCTTTTATTGTAAGCCAACAAATTTTCCTTACGTTTAATTTATACTAGTATCCTAGGAAAAGGAGGAACAGGTGTGAAATAATATGCAGGGAACTTAAACCACGCCAAGGAAGGAAAGGGATAGCAGAAATCTGGAAGAATACTACAAAATAATATCGATACTGTTTGTGATAGGGAAATGAAACGCGATTATAAAGAAGAGCTAAGAACCCTGAAAGAAACACCCAGAACGAGCAGGCATGTCAAACATCCGTAGTTTCTCAATTCTCCGGAACGCCCATCACGTTCACACCTTGATGTTTAATTGTTGATCAGGAGTCAAAGAAAGGAAAAGTTTCCGACCGCCAGTTGGCCAAGAGCCAAGCTCCAAGATGAATGAAACTAAATTTAACTACATAATAGCACACCGCTCATCACACCCGCCACGATTCCTTCCTCTCTTACTGACGATACTGGAGCTCGCCTTCGTCTGCAGGTACAGAGTGTGTCAGTATGGAATGGTCAAATCACTACAGCAAAATCGACGCGATTTTCACAAGGTTCAAATAACATTATAAGGCTTATCGGAGGGAATGTTTGTTTTCTATGTTGTTTATCCGAGGTGGAGAAAATTGTGTTGCCAAAAAGAAATGTCTTGATGTAATTTTAGAAAACGTTCGTCCGCGCGTATGATGTTTTTGCTGCATACAGCACCAAGATGGTGGACAGAGGCACACGCAACAAAATGGTAACTGAAAGGAAATTTGAGAAAGGAAGAGCTACGGGGACTTAGAAAAACACCAATGAGGAGGAGCTGATGGGATTAGAGCCACAGACCTTTCGTTTAAGAGTTCATGACAATGACCCCTCGGCATGCATTAAATCCTGGTCTCCGAATCTGGGGAGGTCTCACCGAGCGAGATGGCTCAGGCGGTTTCGTCTGTGGCCCGCATTCGGGAGGCCCGGGTTCGATTCCCGTGGCCGATCTACCTGACCCATTGTTTTTTGGGGGGTTTCCCAAGTCGCTAGGTGAATGCTGAGTAGGTTAATTACATCCCCCGAATTTTATGTCCCTCTATTTCAACGTCATTATCATTTCACATCATCTCTCATCTGGTGGTCTGTTTCAGGGTAAAAGTGTCAGTGGGTGTCTCGGCGGTGCATGGCCGAAAATGTGCTCTGATGTAAACTACTTGCTCCTATTAGGTCAGTTGCCGGTCTCCGTGCCCCTGATGGGACCATTTCGGGACCACCAGTCAGGGACCTTTGTGGCTCGGCTGCTGGGCTCGTTGCCGTCCCGCAGTAGGGGAGCGTGTCCGTTGTCCTGGCCTGCCGGGGAAAGGCTCTATCTAAGTAAACTGTAGAGACCCTGCCCTCTGTACTGTCATGGCTCCTTGGGATGTCCGCCCTATGTCTCCTCTCGGCTCATCCTTCCTCCCGGTGGTGCCCTATCAGGGACTCAGCCACGAAAGATCTTCCATAGGTCGGGGTGTTAAGTCCACCGTCCGAAACCTTGTCATAAAGTCATAGTAGCCTGTGCGTGATTAAAAGTGTTATTTCTTATTTTGTCTGAAATAGCTCAAATTAAAATGTTTTAATTTGTAAATACCCTCAGAAGACTTCCTTTCTTTTCTTTTCTTTTCTTTTCTTTCTTTCTTTTTTTTTAATTAAGGTTCTCTATCGTAGGCAAGTCATATTGGACGAAAATGAAATAAGTGAAAAGATGCTTAAATGGGCCGGAGCCTACAGTTATCCGACATTCATCTTTCAGGATAAGGGAAAACCTTATTCAGATAACTCACCCTAACAGATATTCAAACTCGGGACCTCTTGAACTTGAGACGACACTCTACCACCTGCGCCACAGAGGCGGACTCAAAAGTCTTCATTACTGAATGTTATATAATTGGAACTCAACAGAAGTAGACAGAAAGCTCACCAAAGGGAAAGATCTAGACTGTCAACGTGCGGTATCTGATATTTAATGGGTCCGAAAATGTGTAATTAGAATTTTATTTCACATGAACTCACAATTAAAAGAAATCGATTTGTGGTACAAACGTTGAGTGTTGTCACCGTAGTTTGCATGCAACTAAATTCATACAGCACAACTCGAAAATATTTCTTTAAGAACGTGAAATGTGTATAGTAGATAGAGAATCATTTTATGTGACTGCTGTAATACATAACTAAGTTTCGTATCTAAATAATTTTCAAAAGAAAGGTTGACTTGAACGAACAGTTGGAATTCAGAAGCTCTTTACACCTGAATTATTAATTCTAGCAGTCACTAGCTTCCAAATTAATTACAACCCCAAAATAAATTGGCATTTGTAAATCTAAATTCAAAGAAAGAATTTACACGGCCATGAGAAATCTAAAAGTTAATCGGACTGCGGAAATAGCACAAGTGCTAAAATGTATTTTCTAAACGGTATAATTCCTAGGTTTTTACATAATAAGTACTAGCAACTTAACGAAATAGTGTGTGTACAAAGTATGCTTTGATACAAATTGATTTATGTGGATTTTATTGATTAAAATCAAAATGAATCTACTCTAACGGTTACCGAACTTCTTAACACACCTGTAACATAATTTCTATGGGAATTTTCATGTGATGGATTTTTTAAATATATTTTATCTACAGAACAGAAAAAATGAAACTTGACAATTACATTTAAGCATTTTATTAAACACATTTTGGGATGCATTTTGAAAAACATTTGGAGTTTAGTCTTAATTTTTGAGGATAAAACGGGTTTTAAAATCGACAAAATAGCAAGAATATTAAATTAGAGAAAAATGTTGATTATATTTGTCATTTAAATGGCTTGAAATCAGTTGCATGATACAGCTTTGGAGGAATTTAGTTTAAGGTATGGTGCAGTTTTTGCAAAATATAAATTAAATAAGTAGATTTTTTAAAACCCATACGGCTAAAATATTACTTCGCTCTTCCTTAAACTTGATTGTGTTTGAGAGCAAAACGCATTAAGTAGAGTGTTCAGAACGTTAAGAAATAACCAGGGTAAAGTTTGCTTGCAAGGGCAATCGACCCAACGAAATTCTAAACGGAGACCTCCGGTTTGCTATCTCAATTTGACAAATTCGCTAGAGTCCATAGGGAAAAAATTGCAAGCGAAGCAAAATATCATGACATCACAGGTAATATGGAACTGCTTGTACAACAGTTAATATTTATTATGCCATTTAACAAGAACGTCTCAAGTCAAACAGCGACAAAGAGGTGACAATTCGTGACACGGTTCGATCACATTATTCTGCATTTGCTTAGTGTGCGATGGCAAGGCAACTACGCCGTACTTCAGTCCCGAGATTTATAAAACTACCAAATATCGTATTTATCGACTCTTGACAGGGAATAAGAAAAATCTGAAAATGGATAGTGAAAGTAGGAGAAATACTACGTCATTTAATGGTACACGTTATTCGCGCCAAAACATTAAAGTAAAAATGGAAAATCTCTGCTGAGCTAGGTTTTGAACATTAACAACAGTGCTATTCGTAGTTGATCGATTAAATTTAACTAAAGACAAATACATATCCAGAGAATTGTTCAGTGTAATAAATAGTCGGACTTAAAATTTTATTTTATAAAAGGAACTTTATGGCTTTCAATGGAGAAACAATAAGAACAAAATTTGCCATAGGCGAAAGTGTAATGGAAGTGTCAATGTATAATTACTAAGTGCCAATTGTGATACTGTAAGGAAGAAGATATAAATAAGAAATACTAATTAACGAAATTTATGCAAAAATTAAAAGACATTAAAAATATAGGACTAGGAAAGGAAAACATGACAGCATTGTATAACTATCGTATTACCAACAACAGCAGAAATGAGTTGCTGAAGATCGTTGGAGAAGTTATACGAAGGGAAGGATTAGAAGTGAACATAAAAGAGGAAATGTAATATTAAATTATATGATAAACGGGAGAAGAAATTATTGGTTGGTAAATATTAAGATTTATATTACAGACATGTAAATACACAAAATGGCAAGACCAATTGTTGGATCCTGTATGTGGTGAAAGCATCAATTGAAAACTACAGCTGAAATAGGTCAAAAGGTCTAAGGCATAAAGTTGTGTTTGTTGTTGATAAAGATGACATAGCATAGGCATATATGACTTCCTTGAACACAAGAAAAGCGTTATCCAGGAATACTCTGCTTATTGATAGCAGAAACTTCTGAGGGAATAGGGACTTAAAAAATCAAAGCGAATCTACGTTTCATCAGAGTTTAGAATTTTGAGATGTGAGTAGCTGAATCAAGGGAATTGAATCATCTTCATAAAAATCCGCTACATAGTTTTAGCTACTATGGCGAAACTACTATCATCACCTTTACTTTCTGTTTGTTTTTGGGCACCAAACACCAGAGCTATTTCTACCTCCTGCTAAGCCGTATCTTGCAAACATTCAGCAGATGCTACACTAAGAAATTTAGCTTAAGAAACCGCTACAGCTGCAAACGACAATTTTTTACGTAATAATGTCCTAGTCACAGCATGCTTTAGCTATTGCGATGCCAACTTCAAATAAAATAGAGGCTTTGGAGTTTTGCTATGATAAAACATAGAAGGAAATAGGAATGGCGTTTGTGTAGTATATTTTCAAATATACCTATACAGTGAGTTTAGCTATGTGTGTTATGATTTTTGAGGCCTATCTTGAAACTAATGAAGAGAAGAGATGTTATGAAGCAGTACGAGCATTGGGTCGGATTAATGACAAGAGCGCTGTTTGAAAAACAGTTGAAATCTAACTTTGTGAAACAGCTCCATTTTCTAGTCAAAATGAAATATAGGTGTTAGAAGTAGACAGACGTACGAGCCCCCAGTAACTAGAGCACAGCACCGCAAGTAGACCGTAGTGGAGCCTTTGTGCTTCCAAAGTGACCCCTCGAAGAAAGGTATAAAGGGAGACCAGAGGGATAGCCATATCTGGAAGAAAATGGCTAGAAATGATGGAGTCAGTCCCTTAGGGGTCCAATATGGCACCAATCCTGACACTGACAGGCTCTGCCTAAGCCACGCATAAGCCAAGACTCCCAGGAAAGGCACAGCCCCACCAAAAAAGGGCGCAAATTTCACCGTCCTGCCGCAGTACACCAACTGCAGTTGGCTGATCCTACATCCCCGAAACAGATGAGGTGAAACGGATGAAAGGAAGTGATAAGCGTAGTAGAAGGAGAACCACCTATCGTTCAGCTTTGAGAAAATCCACGAAAAAGCCATGACGGGAATCCAACCTGGAAGTAAACAAGGTCCTGCGATCCCTTATTGCTATTCTCAAAATCCTTATATTGATACCGCCTTTATATTCCACAATTTTCTGCAATGTGTTTTTCTGAGCCCAGTATATCCGATGCAAATCTTACATATCAATAACAGTAATATCAGTGATACGTTCCGAGATTAAAGGGAATATGTGCGTAAGAATATTTTACTACTCTTGGCTGTGATCGCAAATATGGTCCTGAACCCAGTCAAGCATTACGTCACAAAATCTTAGCAGTGTACTCTGACGATAGCAGCAGGTTGTTCTTAATGTCAGCTCCCAGCTTCTGACTCAATGAGTCTATAATGCTCATACGTATCTCAGATGGCTGACTGGGTTAAATACTAATAACATTCACTATTTGTTACGTTCAATTCATGATGTTTTGCAGATATTGGCAGACGGTCATGAAGAAGTTAAACACACGTAGTATGGAAAGAGAAATTATAATCAGTGGGAAAATATAAAAGGCAACGCAATAAATTCAGGCGTCACACAATTGTATTAGGGCGTACTTATTTCATACATGCACAACATAAGAACTTAATGCTGGAGTATGCGAGGAAGCAACAGTAATTTTCTTTACGTAAGAATTCTGAATCAAGCGTTCTGAAAGAAACGAGGGTTTTTATACCGCAGATGGTACCAATTATTTTCCTACTGGAAAGATAAAGTAATTTCACATATTTTTGCAAACCCTAAATAAATAAAATATAAAACTAAAACAAATTAAAATTTAAAAATCCTGAGACCGAGCTGCGGATTAGTGAATCTCTAGGCCCAGATGTGCTCGGTTGGATTCCTAGCTGGAGATGGAAATTTTTCTTTAAGTGAGACCACCTCTCCTAGAATGTTTTAAGAAAACTGAAACCAAATTTTAAAATATATTTTATAGCATTCACAAAACTTTCACCTTTAATTACAAATTCATATATGTACCTAACATACTTGCAGTATGAAATCGATGATTCTACCCACGATACTTCTAGTTAACTTGGCATGCGGTAGCAACACTCAGTTGTTTATATCACAGTTGGTTTTTGAGAGTAATGAGCTCGCACCAAAGAGAGGGGGAGAAGAAGAATCGCACATTTTCAAAATTGTCTTTCTGTGATGCAAATAAAATATAGATCAAAGTTAAAATATAAAACGGATATTTAAAAAATTACTAATGCAATGAAAAAACTATTTAGTGCAACAGCTCTGATGAACTCCAAATTTCTACTTAAATACATTTTCAGTCTCTTGCTGTTTCCTGGTTGTACAAGAATGAAGGCTTAGGAAATGGGATAAGAGGAATTCTAAAAGTATTCGCTTTTCTTTATTCAAAGATGCCTGATTCAAATATGAAATTTGGTGTTTCGACTTTGGGTTATGTTTTTCAAATAACCATACACACGCACACACAAACAAAAAGATCCTTTTCTAAAAGAGCTCTTTGATTTTAGGAGATCTTAAAGAATGAATTTCCTCAAAATATCGATATCGGCCATAACTACACTTCCTCCTACACAGAGAGAAAGTTAAGTATACAAAATAGAATTGCGATAGAGCAATTACTCTTATTTTGTCCTGCGCCGTGGCGTAGCGGGTTAAGGCAACATGCCTTGGTCCCTGGCCACTGAAAGCGGCCCGGGTTCGATCCCACCCATGTGGTGGGGATTTTAGGTCCCGGGTATAGGACCGGTGCCTACTCAGCATCGTGAGGAAAGTGAGGAGCTTGCGCTAGGTAAACGGCCCTGGTCACCAAAACCAACATTCTGTCTGGGGGATGCCGAGATGCTGACCGCATCTCCTCCCCGTATCGGTTGGATGATCGCCCACCTCTGCCGTGCGTAAGTGGGCGTGAGGCCGGCAGTCGGGTTGGTAGGCTTTGGCCCTCTAAGGGCTGTCGCGCCATGGGTTATTATTATTATTATTATTATTATTATTATTATTATTATTATTATTATTATTATTATTATTATTATTATTATTATTATTATTATTATTATTATTATTATTATTATTATTATTATTAATTATTATTATTATTATTATTATTATTATTATTATTATTATTATTATTATTATTATTATTATTATTATTATTATTATTATTATTATTATTATTATTATTATTATTATTATTATTATTATTATTATTATTATTATTATTATTATTATTATTATTATTATTATTATTATTATTATTATTATTATTATTATTATTATTATTATTATTATTATTATTATTATTATTATTATTATTATTATTATTATTATTATTATTATTATTATTATTATTATTATTATTATTATTATTATTATTATTATTATTATTATTGATTACTCCTATTTTATTAAGAATTTAACGTAACTTTTCAGGTTACTCTATTTTCTATATTTGTGTATAAATTAATAGGGTGATTGAAGATAAACGGTATAAGAAACAAAAAGAGGCCCTGGAAAATATTGCCGTAGGTATTTTAAATAAAAAATTATTATTTAGGAAAACAAGTAAAGTACAGTAAATCTTTTCATTTTAAGGACCGTAAACTAGGTTTCCTGCTTAAACCACTTTTTATTGGTTTCTTTATAAAGCTGAATGTTTATTTTGGAGTTGCACTCCAGTGTTATACGATATTTCACTAAGAAGGATTTATCGGTAGTGCGTGTAACTCGCATTTGGAAGGCGGTGGATTCAATATCCGCGACCGACATTCCTGACCCATGGAATTTTTCCGGGGGTCCTAGGTGAATGTGGGAAGGTTAATTACAACCTCCAAATTTTTGTCCCTCCATTTCACTTCACTTCTGCTATCGCTTCACCTCAGTGTAGTATGGGAGTCTCGGCGTTACATGGAAGGAAAAAGGATGCTCTATGTAAATCTTGGTCCTGCAAATCTGGGTGGACTTCGAGTCCCTCTCTCTCAATGAGAATTGTAAGGATATAAGAGTGAGTTGATTGTATGAGCTATGATCGGGAAGTCTGAATCCGTAACGACCCTGCCTTCTGCTGTCGTGTTTCCTTGGTCCGGCCACCCTCTATCCTCTCACCTCACCATTCCTCCTGGTGTGTGGGGCAAAGGCACTCATTATCTTCAATAGGTTGAGATTCAGCCTCTCCCCCGAACTTAGTCATGCAGAACGATTCTGCTATAAACATATGGGAGGCACTCCTTGCATTATATTAAGGAATCGTCTCTATTAACACAAAGTTACCTCCACCACTCAGCAGCCTAAAAGCGAGCATGTCTTTGGTCTCTTACTGTTGCTTCCCAGCAAGCTCGTTCTAGTTTGAGATAGATTATAGCATTCATTGAAATTTTTAGGAACAACCTTATGATCAGCTGAGAGAATTGAATAACGTATCCAACCGAGAGAAATGGCTTCATGTTAACGTTTGCATTCGGGAGGTCCGGAGTTTGAACCCTGGTGGCCGTCCACTCTGATCATGGGGTTTTCCGTGGTTTTGCCCTGGTTGGCAAGGCGGATGCTGGAGTTTTGTGTCCTCTAACACTGCTCTCCTCTTTCCCATTTCCACTCATTGCTCTCCCTCTTTCAGGTTACAGGACGGCTTTGGAGCTATTTGTCGGTCGACGGCGAACTAGCAGATGACTCGGTTTCCGCCGCCCTCGGCGGTTTGGGTGGTTCGCCGCCGAGCGCTTCTCAACCGGGTGGTCAAGACAGTACTGTCAGAGAATCTGCACAGCTCTACCGCTTATGTCGTCCTGCAGTCCTTTCCGCTTATCCGTTCCTCCCGGGACGCACATACAATAGATCTGATTGCGGGTTGAGGTGCTAGGTATCCCCATGTCTACCTCTGTCTCCAATAAGATATCCATTAATAACCCACTGTACAGAATAATGGCATATTCTAAGATTAGAGATTCACAGATATGGTTAACACTGACAGGGACAGTGAAGAATAGATGCTTTTTCATAATTATTCCATTCATAAAGCGACTTCGACAGCGATAAGGTTTGACTCCTTTCATGCACTGAGTGGGGTTTTTGACAACTGCTGGCTGATAATAACCAACAGACTTTTGATTCATTTGTTCTATTTCCCCCCTATGAAGACACCTTGTACTAAAGTATAATTGCTGTTTGCGATCATTGAAGCGAAGCATTGGAATTCCTTGTCCACTTAGTTCTCACATTGCTGTCAGACAAGTTTGTCTTCATTTAAGAGAAGCAACACACATCACACACACACACATAAACACACATCACATACACTGTTGTGTAATGATTTCGTCGCGGAACATAAAGCTCAAACAAACTACGCATGCTTGATTTGTAACTACGCAATAAATATTAAGGCACCGTAACGTAGTACCGTAACGTAGTGTTAATAACCAAAACGACCTTGAAAATACAAATAGTAGCACTAAAAGCAGATAAGTGAAGGGAAAATGGACAATATACAGGATGCAAAATGAATGCTATTGTGTATTAGTTGTACATTGGCAATTCCTATGGTAATTCAATTGTCTTCATCATTCATGATAAAGAAGTTTGCTTTTCTAGTTTAATATTTGTCGATGCCATCTTTCACTTTTTGTTTTGGTTTTTGGCCGTCGATCGAACTTAGGTTTTTTGACTTTTTGTGCTTTGATTTACTTCCTGCAACGTTAAGTCATATCGGATGGTGAATGAAATGGGTGAAATGATGCTCAAATTAGCTCAGGTTTCATAGAGCTTAGAGTTACCCAACATTCATCTTTCAGGAGAAAACCTTATCCAGGCAACTCATCCTGACCAAGGTTCAAACTCGGGAGCCCTTGAAGTGAGGCAGATACGCTACCATCTGCGCTACCGAGGCCAACTGATTTCTTGAGCAGGTTTATTTAAATGTCCTTTATTCTGATAAACGTTTTAAGTGTTTATCACATTTGATAATTCGTGTGGTTTTTCAAATGTTAAATAATTGCATTTGTAGGACTATATAACTTATTAAAATTATTCGTTTAGATATTTTGAAGACAAAGAAAATGTACATTTTAAGTCCTATTGATTCTTATGAAACGCATATACCTAAGAAACCATTAGACATAAACAAAACATACTTATAGCTCTAAAATTGTTCCATACAACTCGTCCATTGAGGAATATTCTGTTTTTCGTTGTTTTTTTTTTTTGTTTTTTTTTTTTTAATATTTCCATATTTGTAGCAATATTTTTCCGTGAGGTCACCCGATCATGCAAGAATGTAAAATATCAATGCTTGTGAAACAAGAACGAGAATGGATATTGTAACATAATAAAAGGTGTATTGAAACTGTTTGCATCACCATTTAATTCATTAAAAGAAAATATAAATAAACACCAGTCGTTTACAGAACAATTTGTATAATAGATATGGAAAGAAGCTATGTCAATAACAAAACGCTCTTTTACTTTCTTTATCACGCACTTAGTAGGCTAGGTATCGATATTTCATTCGAAATGCATGCTTCGAAGCCCCTTGAATATGAAAAAGATCAGAAAAAAGCTCCGTACGTTAACGGTATAGCTAAAAATTAAAAAAAAAAATAGGATAAATGCCAAATTTAGTATTGTAGTTAATAAGATGTAACATGAAGAATTTCACTAAAATTCTACACCCTAAATTACCCTTTATGTGAAATATTTTCTAATCCCCCTCCTTAAAGTAACTCCAATAATTTTGATTAACCTGCCAAACATTTAATATGTTTAAATGGCAAATAAAATGTTTAGCTTGCATTTTCTGGAAATATTCTGTAGTCTTACTCATTCGGAGGGAATTTTGTATAAGGTTTTATAACTGGTAAACGTTAAGTTATATACAAATTATCTTTTACACTTAAAATATAAATCTTTTCAAAACACGCAATATATTTCGAATAAACTTTTTGATTGATCGGTCACCTCAGAAATGTTCGTTACTATTTGAAAGTTTCAGTGCTTTGATATTTATATCAGTTGATCTTCATGCAAGAAGCATGCATTTTAAGGCCCGTATAAAGTATTCCCACATAAACATTTTGCTATCTATTCATTTTCCTAATTCCTATTGTGTAATGATGTAGCTATTTCTGCAATTAACACGAAGTAAATAGGAAAATAAGCCTTTGTAGGAATAGTCTGTTGAAGTTATATCTATAACGATAGTGGATGTAGCAGAAGAATATTTTTTGTTAACTAATGTTTCACAGTATTTGTATATTATGTAGGTTAGGGGTCGCATAAGACTCCTGAGTGAGGGAAGGTAAACAAACAACGCAGGCCACCCTAAAGACTTACAGCCACAATGATATGTTTCACTTGGCTCAGGAATTTCCTTTAGTTAAAAACTTTAGAAACAATTGGAAGGGGAGACACAGTCCGGCGCCACTTTGGGTTTCTGCTCCACCGAACCGTGTTGGTCCCACCCCCTTTCCTAACCACAGAAAATGCTCACTCTATTGTGAAAGAGATCTCTTTTCTGATGTGGTTCATCTAAGTGTTGTCCCATGTTGTTTGGTTTCTTGTGTTAACACTCTCAGGTCGCTGAAAGGAAGTGCCTGTTGATCCGCTAACATCACAACAACACATAATCCCACCCTTCTTTAACCCGTCTCTTGGAATTCATTTAAATCAGAGCACTGTTTACTTACGGCAATGTTGTTAATGGCGTGTTTCAAATGGTTATTTTAGTAGAAGTTTTCAACGCCTTCTTGTCTGCACAAAAGAAATAATTTAATTAGCCATTAGGTCCCATCCATCGTATGTTAAAAAGAGGGTCCGGATATTTAGATGTAGTAAACCCTATTTTCCTTTTGTGTGCGTGTGCACGTGCGAGCTTAAAATACGCTAATTTAATGTTTTGCTTCGTGGATCAATATAAGCAAAAATATGTTTTTCTCAGTTTTTATGATATATTTTTGAGCATTTTCTCTCTTTCTTTCTCTTTAACAAAAGTTTACATTATCAAATATAGCCAACAAAAACATATAGAGAATAGATTTTACGGTTTTATGGATTATTTTTCAGCTCTACAGTGAATAACTACATACGCATCCAAATTTTGGGCGTAAACGATTGGCTATGATAATGTAATACCTACATTCCCGCATGAAGAAAAATGTCTTACAACATAACACGACGTCATTGGAGCATACTGCACAGATGCCGATTAAACGAATATGCCTCGTTTGAAACTTCGTTATCATTAAACTGATAAATCGCTATTCCCTTGTCACCGTCTTGCTGTTGTTCCACTAAGGAACAGCTCTACTCCAGACATTATTGAACTGTATCTATTAACCACATATTATGTTGAATGAGTTATTTAGTCAAGACCATAGAAACATTTACATATTATTCCATCCGGGAGGTCATCATGTGTCACTGGCTACTGGTGATAACAGCTAACGAGTGGGGGTGACCCATGGAAACCGGATATCCTGGGAACAATCCCGCCATTCAACAAGTGTTTCACATCTTCTGCAACCCATTAGTCAATTAAACGTGGAAAGTCCTTCTTCACTCATATTAGAACAAAATAAAATGAAACTGTGAAAATTATACATGGAACCACACTATATTTAATAAGATCGAAATTTCAGAAACGCGATTTATTAGTTTGGTGCCTGGAAATCATACAAAAGTGAAGGAAGAGGTACACACATACGCGTACGCGCGCGCGCACACACACACATTTATATTGATTTATATATAGCTCAAATGGCCGTATAAATTAAACCAAATTTTTCTCAGCAAATTGGAAAGGCTGGTGAGACTCGTATATCAGAAGTGATGCTGTTTTTCAATCCACAACTCCAGGACCTTCATTTGGTGGGTATATGGCACATCTACCATTGGGGAGCAGAACAGATAATAGACCCAAAACTTTGAATGGGGTTATGGTAATGATGCTTTATTTCATTTTGACGATCATGAGGACTGAAGAAAACCTGCAAAAAATCTCAGTCAAGGTATACGGTCGTGGCGGTCTATGAACCGCAGAGTCCATGTGCGGTGATGATGGTAATGATGGCGATGGCCAAAGGGTAAGGATGTAGAGATTTTGTTCCGAGGAAATGCGTTTCCGAAATATAAAATACATATAGCAAAAAGTTTTAAAAGTCTTCAGATTTTCACCGCAAATAATCCTATGAACTGTGTTACAGAGATGGTTATAGTGGAGTTGTAAATACTTACAGGAACAATTTGCAAGTGTAGAATTCTGCATTCACCTGCTGCTTTAGGCGAACGTCGGATGCCAGGATGAACTACTCTACGATATGCTTTTACGCAGGACCTCTTAGAGATATAGCCCGATTGATTACATTAGGTGTTGGATAAACACAATGATGTGTTGCTTGCAAAAATCGGATGGGAAACTCCATGTTTTGGGGGCTTTCCAGGGAACATAAATCTACTTCCAAGATATGTAGTAGTTTTAGACATTTTCTTGTAGAAAGAACGCTGAGTGTGTTCAACAATTATAATCAAAACAGTATTTCAACACTACATGCTTGTAGTACAAGCACAGTTGAGGCCACAGTCATTAGCTATAAGTATAGTCCTTCTTCTGGAGAGTCCTGTTTGCCTCGAAAGCTGACTCACTTTTCACCTGGTTATCCCGTGCTACGGAATACAATGCAGGCGTTTAGTGGCATTGGCCTGGCCTCTCTATTTAAACTTACATTACAGATAGAGGGGGAGAGAGAGTGAAAAAGAGAGAGCGTAGGTGAAAATGAGTGAGTGTGTATCTGTTTGAGTGAACGAAATGATCAAGGTATTCATCTGCAATTAGTATAGCACATAGCCATGCTGAGCCATTGATGATGATAATTAATAATAATAATACTAATAATAATAATAATAATAATAATAATAATAATAATAATAATAATAATAATAATAATAATAATAATAATAATAATAATAATAATAATAATAATAATAATAATAATAATAATAATAATAAACCTGAGTATAGCTGAAGTACTCCATATGTTAGGCTTTAATTAATAGAAGATGTAATACTGTAACCATAAAGTGCAACATAATATAAATAAGTGAACAGTCAGGGAAAATTGGTCGCGTTCATCGGCTTTGGCACCATGAAACTTCCATATTATAAACTTACACGACGTGCAAAAGAAGCTCTTTCCTAAGAGGATTTTAAAAATTATTTCGTTTTTCCTCAATTTTTAAACAAGTATAATAAACAAGTATAATAAATAGGAGAATATTGCATTCCAGTTAAAAATTCAATATCAACATTTTACCTAATATGCTGTTTTGGAACTGTGAATATAAAACAGCATTTTCAGTAAAAGATTCACGTCCGCGCCAATAGGCGTGTCGGTATCTGCGCGCGCGTGTTTGTGTATATCTCTGAACATCATAACTCCAAAAAGAAGACTCATTGAAATACTAAACTTAAATACTAAACTCAAAGTTGACTTTACAGGAATATTTTTTTCAAAATTCAGATTTTCTGAAAATTGGCTCTAAAGATTTTGATTAAAATATCATTTGTTTAATATATTTTCATGACAAATGAAAGTATTTCTTGCACGTTCTAGAAATAGCCTCTGAAGTGGTCTTGATTCTAAGATTTATGTACATAGTAAACCATAAGAAATTGGAAAGATCTTCTTACTACACTAAGACATAGAACTCGTTAGACAACACAATTTATGTCAAGCATCTATTTTTAGAGTTAATCTTTTGCCTCTCTCTCTCTCTCTCTCACCAAAGTTATAGCTGGGTGACCACTCTTAAAAATTTAACTAGCGCCTAAGCCTACTATGTTCTCCTATTCCTATTGTACCTACAAGGAAGTAAGTAAAAGAAAAGAAGAATTAAAGAAGTTTATCTCAATTAGTATGAAGCAGATAGAATAAAAAGAGTTTTTAAGAATACTTTGTACAAGCCTAGAAAAATTAATGTGAGTGCAACACATAAGATTTTTTGTTATATTTAGTTTTTTTTTTTTTATACTGGAAGACCATAATGTGTAACTTTCATTTTAATAATCATAGTCACTATTTAATCGTCTATCCAGTTTCCTCTGTAGACCTACAAACATTAGCTAGGAATAATTCTTCCTTGGCCAAATATTACTTTTTTCCTTCGATTTTCGTCCGTGGTTTTTCATACTTTGCTTACTAATATATGGATTTACTTTTGTACTTCTATGGAAAATACATTTCATAACAAAAGAGTATGTTAGAGATATTGTTTTCTTTAACTGTACCGTTCTGTGGTTAGAGTGCCACAAGAAAAATGTCGTTCCGTATTATTCAATTTGTCTCCTTTTGCGTAATACGATATTTAACTTACATCTTATTTGCCACTTGAAGTGATGGAGGTTGTAAATAAGTTGAACCAAATAAAGAAGTGGTATTCCGAACCGGTTTCTCTCTGGGATCATGCGGTGCACGTCATCTTAATTACTGTATCACACCGTAATATCCACTCTAGCTTCTGCTATACAAATATAATCTTGTTCCATTTATGTGCTGCTCAGATGTAGTAGTTGACATAAACACATGTCGGAAGGGTGCTTAAGTCCTATCACGGAGCAAAGAGCTGTAGCAAATACTTCAAAAATCTCTGCTCCCATCTCCCACATTAAATTAACTTTCAAACCTGACGCAGCACGACCAGTGATGTTCACGTCTGACCGCTTGGTTTCGAGTTTATGTTTCTTAGACGTTACAAGTTTTTATCCTATTCTTGGGACTTCCATTGGAAGGAGCATATATCCTGCATGGAAGCTATCGTCAATTTCGGCTTTGCTCAGTTATTTTAGAAAAAAGCACGCGCGCGCACACACACACGCACACACACACAAACACACATTTTTCAAGTACAACTTTTATGACAAACTTTTTGCAATCTGCGTTTTTATGCTATTGTGAAGAGAAAGAGAGAGAGAGAGAGAGATAGTACCGCGGTAACGCGCGAGGCTCGCATTTAGAAGGTCCCGGGTTTGATTCCTGGTGGACGTCTACTCTGACCATGGGGTGTTTCTTAGTTTTCCCTGGTCGGTGAGGCAAATACTGGAGTGGTGTGTATTCTAATATGGCTCTCCTCCTCATATCCTCTAATTTCGTCTTCCTCCTTCACGTACATACTAACAGAACGATCCAGGATCGTGTCGGCCACTGGTGGGCAGATAGTGTCGAGTTTTGCGAGTTGGAACTTCTCGGCACCGTCAAATTATGGCCGTTTGAGCCTCCACTGCTGAGTTGAGCTTTTTACGATTCCCGCTGGACGAATGCCCCTGAGTCATCCTTCTGCATTTTGGACGGGCCATCACCGAGCGCCTTCCAGCCGAGTGGTCCAGCCAATAACTGTTAATGTACTGTGCATCTCTACCGCTTGCGTCGTCCGTTCCTGTAGTGTATGTACACTACCTGTCTTCATAACGGGCAAATCCTGGGGAGGTACCCTAAACTTACGCAAAGAATATTTTCATTTTAAAATTCCTTTCCCAAGTTCATTGCATGTATTCATCATCAGTGTCAACGCCGGTGGTACCAAGAACGTGCGTTAAAGACTACAAAGTAAACACTTGAGTTTGCTTGCTTCTTTTAAATGACATTTGTAAACCAGATCGTGCGTTTTCATTAAAGAACACATGGAAACTGGGGTCGTTAAACGTCATTTAAAGAAAAAAGTTAAAAGATACTGAAATCTTGTTTTATAGGAACACTTTTATGTAATTCTAATGGTATGAGGCTGTCAAAAACCGCCTTATTTTCGGAACTAGTGTTAAGCTCACAATTTTGATAACCAAAGGTTTGTGCTGAATCAACCACCACCAGTTTGACTTAACAAAGAAGTCAGCTGTCATACTTATGAAGAGTTTTGGAAGAACTCTGTACAGTCATCATTCAAGCAATCTGCTTATGTACACAGCAACCATAGTTTCTAAACGGTAACAAGTTGTATTTTCTGGCATCATTGGGCACATCAGCAAATATTATCTATAACTTTCCGTGTCTCGCTTCTGCACAATTATTGCCTCGAGCAAAATTCTGTTTGTTTATACCGACCTTATCAGTTTGAATTACTGTTGAGTGAAAAATGGGAAGTGGGATGAATAATAAATACAAGGATCTACGCCTAGCACTCGTCAATTTAAAAACAACATTTGTTTGGTCCCAAGAGACTAATGAAGAATTGGTTGTGAACTATCAGAAAAATCAAAATGAATAAAGTAGTGAAACAGTGTCCAAGCCATCCTTTATCAAGCAACTGGCTGAAATATTAAACATATGCAAACATCGAACCTCAAACACTTTTGCATACCGATGATATAATGTCAGATTCACCTAATGTTTAGGTATATAAAATGTGATTAATGAATGGTATGTAGCAAATGGCAATTATAATTAATACTCATGAAAGTAAAATTATGAGAGAGCTTTCCAGCTTTCCAGCTTTCACGGCTGGAGTCGGTATAACTGGAAGTTATTTCCGGGCTGTTATAAAATTATGAGGTTATCCATAAAATACAAAGAAAAGAAAGGGCTTAATGTTAAATTATAACAATAGAAAATTAAAGATTAAAGTAAACATAACAATACAGACATATAACTCAATAATAAAACTAACATTGCAAAGCCAGAAAAGCATAAAAGCAAAGTAACAATAGAAGAGAAAAAAATCTTAAGCAGAATTGCGGGAAATAAGAGAAGAGGGCTCGCCTCGGTAGCGTAGATGGTAGCGTGTCTGCCTCACGTTCAAGAGGTCCCAAGTCCGAATCTCGGTCAGGGTGAGTTACGTGGATAACGTTTTTTCCGGGGTTTTCCCTTATCCTTAGAGACAAATGTCGGGTAACTCTAAGCTCTATGGAACCTGGGCTCATTTGAGCATCATATCACCCATTTCATTCATCGTCCGATATGACTTGACGTTAAAGGACGTAAATTAAGAAAAAGAGATGAGGTAATATTAAATAAATTTTAGTGGTTTTTTAATATGAATGAAGGATGGTAGCGATTAACTGTTGCATAAA
The DNA here is from genome assembly GCA_030765055.1 of Mantis religiosa. Lineage (NCBI taxonomy): Eukaryota > Metazoa > Arthropoda > Insecta > Mantodea > Mantidae > Mantis > Mantis religiosa. The sequence goes on along the minus strand of CM060950.1, from coordinate 277,382,451 downwards.
TATGTAATATGCATCATATTTAAATCTTTCGCTCCGACGTAATTTTTAACTAAGGTGCGTCGGTTCTTCCAACGAAATCCTTGAAAGAAATGATTAAAAATTCCGTGACTATCGAATTCTTGTTATGTTGCTACAATACGGAGAATTGCTTTAGCTGACATTCTCCAAGGAACATGACAAAACACAGGCATTGCGTATCATTGATGACAATGGTAACTTAATTTGGAATGAAGGCTAACCTAAACACGTCAACACAGGAGAGATTGAGAATGCATATAATCAGAAACAATTACACAGTTAATAATTACCTTACGTGAATTAACAAATGGTAATATGAAACAATATGAATATATATATATATATGCATTTATAATCAAATATAACACATAAGTAATCATTTAAAGATTGTACGTTGATGTATTATGCTTCAAATTACTCAAGAGAAACAACTGGAGTGGTCTGGGCATATAAAAAGAAAAATGGAGGAAAGAAAAGTAGACAATGGAGATGGGAGTAGAATGGGAAAAACAGGAAGAGGAAGGCCAATAATTAAATGGGAAACTAATCGAAAGTATAGCATACAAACGCGGGACAGTGGCTGAAATAAAGATAATGTGTATGGATAGAGCTATATGGAAGAACTGAACCCAAAAAGTTGAACTCGATGCCTGACAGCAGAAGGCTTTGAAGAAGAAGAGGAGCAGGAGTAGGAGGAAGAAGAAAAGAACAATGAACTAGCAAGACGAACAGAGAATATGCAACGTTTTGCTTAGAGACGGAGCCCGTCTACCAACGACTGTAGAATATAAAAGTAAATGACCTCGTCAAGTCATAAACCGAAATCAATTGACACAGCACATGCGGGATCTGAATTATGTTATGCGCACAGCAATAAACAAACTCCTTAACACTAACACATTTGCATGACACCAATATAAAGCTTATTTCTATTCAAGTTATAAGCAAAAAGGGTAAAGGGTAGACAACATAGGGGAACACTTCACCTACACACAGATCTATTGTGGCTAACAGCGCCCCTCGGGAGGAAAAGAAGTGAGTTCAACACGGACCCACCTACCAACACTCCGGGTCTGGTGTCGAGAAGCGTCTGCTCACGCGAGGACAGCGCTCACACAACACTACCCAGTGCCGCAACAGCATGTACAATGCGCAAGCATCCGCGCTATCTGTCCGGCACTGTCAATCGTCACCAGCCTGAAAGCACACCTGAAAGATTATAAGAAAATTGAATGAAGGGAAATAATGGAAGGGATATCGTGACATGAAAGTAACCACCCCAGCATTCGCAAGTGACAAGGAGAAACCACAAAAATCCAAGACAGAGTGCGTGGTAGAACCCACAACCCCCCGAATGCGACTTGCAGATGTTGCCACGGCACCGGAGCGCTTGGTTAAATCATATTTAACACTATAAGGACACAGCACAGTGAAACTTCCTCATGTAGGTATATGAGTCATATAATTCATCAATTATTGTTCTTGATTTAGAAGTCTAGCTTTCATGAAACAGCAGTAATTTTATCCAAAGGCATTGCTATCCATTTTCCATGTTGTTTACATTATTCTACTTGCAATCTGTGATGCATATTTTGAGAGCTGTAGGGTAACCAAACAGCAAACATTTTTTGTTTTGTTTTGTCTTCATTGCAGTAATAAGTCCGACATAGCTTCTCGATTTTTGCGGTGTCTTTTCTTCGGCAGTTTCTCTGTTCTTCGCGCAATCTGTCCTAAAAGACATGCGCAGCCGTGGCCGTTAAGGCACCGTCCCGTGAACGGGAGATCTGAGCTTTAAGTCTCGCTAGGACCATCCTACTTGGCTGAGCTCTTTTCCATATTTTCCTCAGTCCTCACAACTGGCCAATTCCAGGGACATGCCCTAAATTTAGGTCTGGAGCGTCTCCAAACAGCAACTGCGCTATATTTTTAAATTAAAAGTGGAATAACAGAAAAAGAATTAGATTAAAAGAAAAAGAAGTGAATTAAAAGCTGCTAAATTGGACCGAAACCCTAGTGACGAACTGTTCGCTATAGAGTAATTTGCTCAGAGTCGAATTTGTTTGTAGTAAATCAAGTTAAAGGAAGAGAAATAAAAGTGTTCATGAATCAAACAGGTATTTCTATCCTTCATAAATGTGAATGGATTAACTGATGTTCTAAAAGTGATTCAAGTAATACAACGTACCCATCGGCTTGTAATATTATTGGAAACACTTAGGGAAATTAAGGATTTATCTTACATCATTTTTAGATAATTATGAAGTGATTTTTTGTTCATACAGTAAAATTAATGTTGTCAGTGTTCTGACCTGGACACCCCTAGAAGAGCTATGTTTTCTCAGGCACAATGACCTTCGCGCACACTCTGTCACGTCATGTAGATCATTAGACAGTGGGTCAGCGAGAACAAAGACTGGAAGGAGTGTCCAGAAAGCAGTTGTTTAAATAATGCAACTAGAGGAAATTTCCTGTTCCCTGCTTGGACTTCAGCAGCCACTCTAGCAAAGGCGCTCTTCGTTAACTAATTTTGTGCTAGAGGAAACCTGACTACCTGTCTCTACTTCGGAGATACACATTCATCTATGAATGACTCAAGTTAATGAGAATGCTTATTAGATTAAATTATTCCATTCAACTTCAGAATTCTTTGCAAGGTTCGTCGACATTCAAGGGCGAGAATACTCCGAATAACTGATGGAGCACTGAACCAAATGTTTATTTCATAAAATATGTAATAGGCTTTAATTTCAAATATAAGCTGGAATGCAGATGATAACACACAATGCACTGAGGCAAGAACTGCATAAAATTTCACACCGAAGGATGATTCCCAACTCTATATGAGTACTTTATCCATGTACCTAACAGGTTCAGTTGCCAGGGTTACGGTTTGATCCCCGTCGACCGCACGCTTTGACATGGGGTTTTCTGTGGTTTTCCTTGACGAATACTAGGGTAAATACACCCATATCGCGACTTCCTTTATAACTTTTCACTTAATTCCATTTCCTTATCATCTTTCAGGTATGCTTTCAGGATGACTGTGTATGCCGCTATTGGACAGATGGCGCGGATGTTTGCGAATTGTAAATACTGTTCTCGGCGCTGGGTGGCGTTGCGTGGGGCATGCTTTTCTTTACTGGAGCCAGAATGTTTGGTGACTGAGCAGCGAATCCTGGCGCCGGTATGAAGAACTTTCAACACTTGTTAGAGACTTTAGCGGGTCTCTGTCGTCCGCCTGCGATCCTGTGGTCTCCTGCGGTTCCTTCACTTCATCCCTTCCGCCTAGAGGATGTAAGTGCAATAGATCTGTGTGGAAGTCGCACTGCTTGAGGTACCTCCCTACGTACACTACCCGTTACCATTTTACGGATATGCATCGGAGAGACCCTCGTACACTTAGAGCTATTATGGCTACCAAAGCCCTGGAGGGAAGAAAAATGAAGTGAAGGAACCCCAGGAGGCTATAGAACGCAGAAACGCGCAAACGTCCCATTCATTTCCAGTTAAAGTCCTGTCCCACTGCATGAGCTGCTTTGAGAGGCTATTGAACGACCTCTCAACCAAACAGCTCTCTAGTGTCTACAGAGAGTACTTTTTCTTTGAGCAAGTATCCACGCCATCTGTCCGTCACGGCCATAGGCAATGAAACCTAGAAACACACCTGACATATGAAAAGGAATGCAAATCGTTGTAGATCAGAAACCATTCTCTCGTCCTGGGAAAGCCATGAAAAAATCTAAGTTGAAATTGAATGGTCATCGGAATCGAAACCGAGACCTCTCGACTGCGAGTCTAACACTCTATCATGGAGCCATCTCATTCTGTCATTTGTAAGGGCTGCCATGGCATTAGTGATGCCATAGCTCAACAGGATGTCCATAGTTATATACTCACCAAATTTATTTGACTGATCATTGCTTAGAAGAGAGTGTAATACGGGGTAGTTTGTCTACTTACTTCATAGGAAGTGGCATCGAGGGCAACACGGAGCACAATGGAAAGAGAGCCGCCATTTATCAATCTTGTGCTGCTATGCAAATGAACTTGTTGCTTTTGGTGCAACGGTTTGTCTGCACTACTACTACTACTACTACTACTACTACTACTACTACTACTACTACTACTACTACTACTACTACTACTACTACTACTACCACCACCACTACCACTACCACTACTACCACTACCACTACTACTACTACTACTACTACTACTACTACTACTACTACTACTACCACCACTATTACTACTACTTTATTATTATTATTATTATTATTATTATTATTATTATTATTATTATTATTATTATTATTATTATTATTATTATTATTATTATTATTATTATTATTATTATTATTATTATTATTATTATTATTATTATTATTATTATTATTATTATTATTATTATTATTATTATTATTATTATTATTATTATTATTATTATTATTATTATTATTATTATTATTATTATTATTATTATTATTATTATTATTATTATTATTATTATTATTATTATTATTATTATTATTATTATTATTATTATTATTATTATTATTATTATTATTATTATTATTATTATTATTATTATTATTATTATTATTATTATTATTATTATTATTATTATTATTATTATTATTATTATTATTATTATTATTATTATTATTATTATTATTATTATTATTATTATTATTATTATTATTATTATTATTATTATTATTATTATTATTATTATTATTATTATTATTATTACAACTATTTTCTTTATGGCTCTATGACGTGGACCGTAAACCAACCAGCTTTTCTGATAATCTGCAGTAACAAAGTGACATTTCTTTTAAAATTTCTGCGTTCTGTCTTGTTAAGATTTTGATGATTGTAGTGGCCGATTTTCTTCCGTGTAATCCATTCGGTCCACGAAAGGGAGCCTGTCCAGCAAGAAGGTAAAGAATAGAGACATAGGAACTTGTATCATTATCAAAATGATTGTAATTCCAACGTTAACTCTTATCGTTAGTTGTAAGCCGTTTTACTTGTCGGAAATCTAACCGAAAATCTTTAGTTAGGGCCAACATCGTAACACCGAACACCTTGTATCTTCCCTCCAGTTCGAAAATAGCTCTCTGTCATGAAAGCACGGTTGATGGTGATGGGATCCATGCCGCTGATCACTTCACTGAGCATCATGCGATCTCGTTTTAATTATAGTATGTTCCAACCGAATCGCTTGATCTCAACCTGAAAAAGGTTCATTTTCATCTTCCAGATTTATCTCTGGAGGCGCTTAATCAGATCGCAGAGTTGTGCTATCTCCTGGAAACTTGCTTTCTGCTAGACAAGGTTCACCGGCTGCTAGTTAGATCATACGTTTAAATTTAGTGGCGAAAAGTTTTCGTTTCGTCATCCAACATTTATACCACATGGCTGTGGAGTTAACTCATCTGTGCAGATTTTGTTTGGATCTGATACTTGATACTATGCATGTCATCATGCACATATTTTATGCACGCTCTCTTTTTAATAAAATTACAAAACAAATAAAGGAGGAAAATATATTTTCACTTGTGGAAGTCTGCAGATCATATAAGTGCAATCAAAGAGCAGTTTTACGAGGGCTTGCCAGGAGTCAAAACTGCCACTCTAAAACAATAGCTTATCTCCGTAGGGCTCTCTATTAGGGCAATATATGAAGTCTAAAAAGCCACCTCCAATTTCAGGGTGGAAAAGGGTATGAAACTTACGGACGTCAACCCATCGGAAGGCATCTAGCAGACCAACTGCTAGCTCTCCAGGCTAGTATGGAGAACACTAAATGTCTCCAGGGTGTTGCCAGCCAGATATACCCAAATATCCATGGGTTGCATTTAAACCCCGATTTTAATAGCATTGATCCTCTCGGCGGCCTTCCTTTTGGAACACTTTGGCTATCGGCAATATCATTAAGTGTCTGGCCTTTCTTTGGGTTTTTACATTATATTACCTACACACATTCACACTCTTAACTTATACTTGCAGATCACTGATGAAAGAAAAATTATCGCAAAACAATTATCTGGAACCCCTCTCATAGTTGGCAAGTGCTTTATCTACTGAGCTATGAGGCCAGGCTTATTAAAATTATAATAAGCGCTGCAAATATCATTTCAAATTATCTTGCTGTAAAACGAACATAATATTAATTTTCTGGTAGCCTTTTAGCTATTTTTAGGCCAACAATACCTCTTCCACGGTTATCATTCAACCTGTGTCTAGGTAAAAACTACTAATTCCTAAATAACTGGTCGTAAGAATTCCGATCTCCCACGATAACTGAATCCGGGATTTCTGCATTAATAAGTTAGTATACTGACCACTTGACTACGGTAACCATCAATTCACATGTTTATGTAACACATTTATGAGTGTTCAGTGTCATATCCTGTTGTGGTATGAGACGCACTTTATAATAATCAGCACATACTCAGTTTGGGATAGGTGGTTGTCATTACAGACATCTCTTATTAGAAGGTATCTAATACTATTCGTAAACAATACAGAACTCCAAAGGTAGAGTCGGAAACTGTAGGGTATGGAGATAGGGAAGAAATCTGTACACACCAAGTTACCATAGTACTTCTTACAATACAGCGGTGCATTATTATACGTGCCCTGAGATAGAACTCGCAAGTATTTCAAACATTTCTTGCAGTTGTAGAACTAATAATAAGTATGAACACGCACCTATGAAATAACCCATTAGGTTTTCTAAATCCCTTCCAAAACCGAATTCTTATATTTTTGAGATCGCACAGAAGATAAGGTATGCGAGAATTGCGCCGATATTTCTCACAATATGAAAGATTTTAACATATTAAGTGTATATTCGGAAATTGAAACTTTTAAGTATTCCGTTTATTTTTGCCTTCTCTACGTACTTAACAGAAGTGGAGGAAGTATTGTATTGCAGCCAAAATTTCGATACTGAGATTTCAATAGAAATAAGCATTTTGAGACTTCCTGAATCCAAAAATATCATTTTTAGAAAAAGATGTACGTACGCGCGTGTGTGTGAATAGCAGAAATCAAAAAAACAAAAAGTTGATTGAATGCAAAACTCGGTATTCAAGGGACGCGCGGTAGCCAAGTGGTTTGGTTAGATCACTTGACTCTTGCCAAAGCGGCTCGGGTTCGATCCCAGGCGACCTCCTGTGAGATTTGTGGCGGACAAAGCGGCGTTCCTCCGGGTACTCCGGTTTCACCCGTCATCTCATTCCACCGGTGCTCCATCTTCATTTTACGTAGCATCATTGTCACCGCAAGTAGCAAAAAACGGGCCTTAAACACTATTTAAGTTTAATATCTTCCAAGGATGAGATATAATGATTAATATTCCTATGAAATGGCTCTAACATTTGGATTAAATTATCACATATTTAAGGCATTTTCAGATAAATCAAATGTATATCTTGGATTTTCAAGGTATAGCTTCTGAAGTCTTCCTCATTATGGTTTCATAACTGGAAAGATATGAGATAGACAAATCTTCAACACGAAAGATGTAAACTCGTTAAAGTGCACAATTTATGTTTTTTTTTTCCGGATTTAATATTTCCAATAAGTTTCTTGTTATTATTGTGGGTTTTATATACTCACACTTATCTCAAATGAGAAGTCATTCTTTCATTTCCTCCTGGCCATGCAAAGAGAACGGAATTTTAAAACAGTCACAAAGCTACTAGGTTTTAAAATATTTGACTGTCACTTAAGTTTACTATATTCGCATATTCCCATTTACTTACAAAAATATGTAATACAATAATTTCTACAAATCTTTATCTCTAAAGTAACGTGTAGTAGATAGAAGAAAAACAAAAATTGCAGAATATAGAAGTTTTAAGAATATGCTGTTCAAGAATGAGTAGAGAAATGTATATGGATACAACATATCATATTTTCTCCTCATATTTAATGACCGGTCGCTATATTCTAAAAACAGCCTGTGCAGTTACATTGAAGTTTACAGGCGTAAAACAAAACTTCTTGGAGCTAACTCCCAAGAGAGTACCAATCCCAGTTTTGCAGTTCTGCCCTTCAAAACTCGATGTATCATTTAGTTAAGCCTGTATTTTACAACTTGGAAACGACACATCTGTATTCTGACCGTCGCTTTATTATCGTGAGCTAAAACGCCCAAGAGGGACTCGATAATGAGGTAGAAGAAAACTCGCGCCATACATCTTCCGAATTCTATGCGAAGCTTTCCGTCACGTTGCCCCCTAGGAAGTCATGTTGTCCACCATTCACAGCCCAACTACTGGCTTCAACAGAGAACGTCAAAGCTTGCTCCCAACACAAGCCTCTTAATTCAGTTCACCTCGTTCAAGCTAGCAACCATAATGCCTGGATAAATTGCATCTACAGTCAATTGACCTAACCTTTGTTGGGGACGAGAACCTTAAAGAAACCTGCGCGTTAATTTAATGATCATCTTCTTCACGGATTAAGCCTTCAAAGTTTTGGTATAACCTCAACACCATTTCAATAGATTCTTAATGAAGCAATAATTTTCTTTTATGTCTGTCGCCAGTTTTCTGTGCCCTCTTTCTTGGGAAAGAAAGAAGGCACAGATATATTCTTAATACGTTTTTACTGACAAGGTTTTATTTTATTACTGCTAGATGACCTAACATCCTTACTGTAATACTGAATTCTAGGGTGTAGGGTCTAGGGTGTAGGGTAGACAACAAAGGGGGACAGTTCGTGTACTGCGACCCAAACAGATTTATTATGGCTAACACGCCCCTCTCTAGGAGGAAGGCGTGAAGAGGGGCACTGCAGGAAGCCACAGGGACGCGCGAAAATATTGAGAGTTCTTTATCCCGGCTCCCAGAATATCCTTTACAAAGCGCAAGCAAACATCCGCGTCATCTGTCCGGCACTTTTATATACCACCAGCTTGGAAGCACATCTAGATGTTAAGAATATAGAAAGAAGAAAAATTGTGGAAAGGAAATCGTGGCATAAAAGAAGCTACCCCAGCATTCGCCTAAATGACAGGGTAGAGGCTGCGAAATACCTAAGTCAGAGCGCACAGTCATCAGGGATCGAACTCGTGAACTCCCTAATGCGAGGTGTACACATTACCGCGCGCCATTTCGCTATTTATATTCAATGGTATATAGAAAAACCTATATTGTTATATGGTTACATGCAGTTGTATTTATTTGGCTTCTCCTATACTCATTGCTGGAGCAATGCCTCTTGGGGCGTTGGTGATAATTTAGGAACATTTAGGTGGTAATTTGGAATATCTAGTAGAAACCATCTTTACAATGGATTCAGGCTACATATGGCGTTATATTAACAAAACCTTATGTTTCTATCTACATTATGTTCGTCGAGACAAACATTTGCAGGAATAGTTCATTACACTTTTCCTTGTAGGTGCAAAGGGATAGAGTTTATCAGTTATACAAAAGAATACAAAATGCATTCAGAATAAGAAGACTGCAGAAGCTATTCGCAAAACATTCAAGATTTATATTTTATTTCTCATGAAGAAATCTGAAACATACGATACATATTTCCATCAGAATAGTTAAAAGTAAGTTAGCAAATCACAAACGAAAATGTTTGCATGTAACGGATAGTCTGGGGTGGAGGATTTTCTTGAGAATTCAGTATTGCCCGCTTGAAAAATGCTGAATTTTGGTTATGTTTGGACACTACTAATTTTTTTTTTTTCGGATTTCAACATGTGTATTCTGGTGAAATTTGGATGTCGAATGTTTGGTTGGATTGCAATACTTCCTCTAGCAAGCAGCAGGAAAGCAAACCTCAGATATATGAAGTGTTTAAAGATAACTCCAACAAGATTAAGATTTTATTGCCATTGATCCAAAGTGCCATCCTAGTGATTGATCCAACGTCCAGTTTGACAAGAGTAATGATAATGTACTGTCGGCACATGGGGAGGAAAAGACATACCCTAGTCGCAGATGGTAAGATTTCTCTTAAAAGCTAAATAAATAAATAAATAGATAGATAGACAGACATATAGACAAATAAATAAGTAAATAAATAAATAAACAAATAAATAAACAAATAAATAATAAATAGTTCTATGACAGCTTTCTTCAACACTTCTGTATCACCTCTACAAAATTAATTCAAGAGATAGGCACTAATACTGCTCAAGATTCTCTATAGCTGCATGTGTTTAACTCTTTATAGGAAGATACCTCTTTCTTTTCTTAAAGAAATCCTGTAAATCCTATAAAGGATTTTAAGTGTTACAGCGTTTTATAAAATATAGAGTTTATGCAACTTTCACGTAAATTAACATAAATTAATTGAATGAAAGTATTTAAATATATAATTGCATTTTTACAATTTACAGTAATAATAAAGGCAAATATATGAAACCTTTCCAGTTTTATGTGTTAGTCTAATATTATTGTTTGGATTTTCATATATATTATTGTTGAAAACCGTACTTTTAAAAAAAATAATCGAGCTGCAAATGTTTAAAGGTATTTTATTGGTGTTGTCTTGTCATGGGGTTTGCTTCCTTTTCAACATTTATTTGCAAAACTATAAATAATTAAAAACTATGTTATAAAACGCTGTGGAATTTATTATTACAGAAGTCAATGTTGCGTGAATATATTGGCTACATGCTAGAAGGCAAATTGACTATTGAGGTAATATGTACCGTGAGGGCCGGAAGCACGGAGACATAGTTTTGAGAAAAATAGATGTTTTTAAAATCAAAATTTGCATTATGAAGTACTACTTGCGATCGTGATATAAAGAGTAAATTGTGTTGGGAACATTAGATAAAAATTGAACAGTGCAGGGCAAACAAACTGATACTTTATGTTTTGGGCTGAATATCAGGAAAAACTGGCGAGACAGCTTCTTATGAATATTTCATTAAATCAAAGAAGGCCTAAAGTACACATACACCTGGTTGACCACAAGGTTGGCAACAGTCAGGAGCATGCATAGGGTGAATATGAGCATGCATAAAAGCTCAAAGTGGACGATGTTGTTCTATAGGCCCTTATGATTCTAAGCGCATCAATTATTTTATTTATTTCGCTTATTGAAAATGTTTATATATATTTCCTATACAGTCTTAATCCCTTCATGTATCTCTTTCATATCCGTGTTTATAAATATATTTAGGTAGTTTATGGATACAAAGTATTATAAGAGTTAAATTTTGTGAATTTTAGGTTTCTTTTAAGGAATTGTTTCACTGCTGTTTTTCTCCAAAATTAAGAATTTTCTGACTGTCTCTAAGTGGTCAGCACTCTGAGATTTTAACCCAGAAGTCCTTGTTTCGAATTCATCCTGGATATTTTTCTTCAATTTAAGTCTTTCTCTGTCCTAAACGGGCCTGGAAGTGTGCGTATGGGAGTGAATGTGAGTGCGTTTCAGGTTATGAATGACTAGAATTCTATGGTGAAAGAAACCTACAGTTACCTTCATACCAACCCACCCCTATATCATAATTAAGGAGAGCGATGAATTTATTCAAAGAGAGACCAAGATAAACACGCAAAATAGCTTACCAAATATAGTTCCACATCACGCCTAATAAATATTAAAATTATAAATCAATAGTACAAATAATTGGGTTAACAGTCTCTAATTGTGAGGCAGATTGCAAGATGTTCTAGATCTTCGGTTTCTAGTCTTTGTTTTACTGCAGGAATGACTGTAATTATGGCCCAGCAACTCTGAGAAGGAATAGGAATTATAACAAAACAACGACGTATTATTCCGCTCAGAAACCCATTAATACACATTTCCAGTTTAAGTGATAAATATTAATTAAATTAAAACTTCCGGCCAACAATTATGAACCCATAAAAAGAGCTGATACAGAGATGATAACAAAGAAGACGTTCACAAATGTGATTATCAAATTCAGTTACATTGCACATATAAGTAACAAAGGTGTAGAGAAACTTACCTAAAGGCTCACCGCGCTAGTCAGCACATCGACACTTAAAATTATTTTAGAAACTGAGGATGATCAGAATCCAGGAAGCAGCGGTAACGCTACCTCTAACCCAAGAATAATCAAAGGTGAGGGAAACACGTCAACCCCAGGTAGCGAACCCGCAAGCTATTAGGAAACGTACACTGGACCGTATGCGAGAAAGTAAATATCTACAGAATTAAGAAAATTCAGTACACAATCAACAAGTTGTGTCTCAAGTCAAAACCTTCCTTAAAAAAGAGGCTGTAGGTAATTGGATTGCGAGCACATAATTGGCTGACGATTGTCCCCATGTTGCACCAGCTAGGGTTATCAGGAATCGCCGAGTGAGGGCGTACACGGCTGGACATTTATGCCGGAAACGTTTGCCATTACTCTGGCTAATTAGGAATCTGATACTATCTTACTTGAATAATGAATGGGCGAAGCTGTGGCTGCGGGAAATGAAGCAACAAATGTGCATGACGTAAACTGGGCCGATCGGGTGGGACAGGTTAGAACCTTAGTTTTCTAACACAAATGTTGTTTCACCACTGCGAATAACCCGAGGTCATGACTTCGAACGCTGATGCTTTTTCCGATCAACGTGTTGATTGAGAGCACCATTTGCCAGTTCAGGGGTATACATATGGACCCCACTATCGCCACATTGCATTGGATAACATTTGCAAGAATTCAAAATACTTCAGATACTAAGCCATTTTATTTAAGATTTCACTTATTTAAAGATACCTTGTAGATCAGTATGTGGCGAACAGTTAGGTAATTTTCCAGGTCTCGTCCCTGTGCAACATATGTACCAACTTGCTTCGTATCTGGTGTCCACAGAGAGCTTAGTGCTAGGTAAACTATCTATGCTTTGTGAGAGGCAGATGGCACATGGCAACCACATCCTTCATTGGCTGGAATAGAGTTTGTTGCTACCTCATTTCCATCCAGTAGGATTCAATTCATAACTAACTTTAGCCAATTAGAGGTATCAGAATATCTTCTCCACGTAGAGTAATCACGTGATAGGATCTGGTTTCGATTTACTGCTACGATGTCAGTCTAATTATAAAATGAACTATACTCGAGGTATAGATGGCCTTCAACGAAAGGGTGTTGATAATAGTTTGTTGATGATGATGTTAATAATTAATAATAATAATAATAATAATAATAATAATAATAATAATAATAATAATAATAATAATAATAATAATAATAATAATAATAATAATAATAATAATAATAATAATAATAATAATAATAATAATAATAATAATAATAATAATAATAATAATAATAATAATAATAATAATAATAATAATAATAATAATAATAATAATAATAATAATAAGTTAGTTAGTTACTAACACTCCCCACATGGCAACCTTGGCCTTCGGGGTAACCTCACCCCACCAAGTGATGACCGGACCCATTTCTCAGGTGGAGGCACCCAGAGGGCGGTGTCCATTACCTCCGATGATAGGGTGATAGTGAAGATGGCGGTGAGGTGAGAGGACCTACAGTTTTTACCGTGGACTCCGAACCACGTTGGGCATAGGGGATACTTCACGTGTGCTAGACAGGGGTGAAGGCGTGGATAGGGCCGACTTAAAATCGCCAACCCCAGAGCCGGGAATCGAACTCGGGACCCTTAGAACGGGAGCCGCGAACGAAACCACCGCGCTACCCCGGCGCCCCTTAATAATAATAATAATAATAATAATAATAATAATAATAATAATAATAATAATAATAATAATAATAATAATAATAATAATAATAATAATAATAATAATAATAATAATAATAATAATAATAATAATAATAATAATAATAATAATAATAATAATAATAATAATAATAATAATAATAATAATAATAATAATAATAATAATAATAATAATAATAATAATAATAATAATAATAATAATAATAATAATAATAATAATAATAATAATAATAATAATAATAATAATAATAATAATAATAATAATAATAATAATAATAATAATAATAATAATAATAATAATAATAATAAAACAATGTCTACAGCTATATTTATGTATGAATTGGTACACAGATATAGACTAGAGTCGTTAAGAACAAAATCCAAGCAGGAAAGATAAACTTGTCACGAAAAATCAAGTGGAATATTTTCACATAAATAACTAATTAGAGAAAAATTTATTAAATTAAGATATACTGAAATACGAGTACACACTGTTATATCATTTGGACGATGAAAAGATGTAGGCAGAATATGAAAGGATTATTCTGAAGACGGAATATACGTACAATCGTGTTAAAGATTTGACGTCTTTATCTCCCGCAAACAAGCGAATGACGAATTGCAAACACTGCGCGCAACTATGTCCTAGTTCTGTATGCCAGCAGTAAGCTGTTTGTTTTCTTATGTTATGGAGAGACAAAAAAGTTGTAGTTTATTGTTCATCACTAACCCTCAATAGGTCCATTCTCGACTCTAGGGAGCGGCTTTTAGTTTTAACTCACGACTCTTATTTTTACAGGCCAGTGGTACTTAAAACACGAGAAAGTTTATAATCACACAATATAAACGAAGCTGGAGTTTTGTGGTTTCATAGCTGTTTCTTGAATTCTTTCTTTTAACATTAACAAATGTACTTATTTGCATGCAAAACATGTAGACTGTGCAAACATGTGTCTATGTACAGTGTTAATCCAATCCTTTTTTGGTGTTAGACTGGAAACCCTTTCGCCTTGTCGCCTTAATGGTCTGATGCACGGATCAGATCAAACATTAAGGTTAACACCTTACTGTGACACATGTCTTGTTGCTTGGGCTACAAGGCTTAGGGAGGATGCACTTTCTCCAACTGAGATATCGTATCTCTGCCAGAGGCTATGTGAGCTAATCCTCAAACCTTCTGTACCTGCAATGGCTTATTAATGGACAACATTCAATAATTTAAATAAATGATAAATGGTTGCCATTTTTCTTCTTTTCATGTTGTACTTTCTTTCTCTCTTCCTTTCATTATTTCCCTCTTTGTTTTTATTTATTTCCTTCTTTCCCTCTTTCTGTTTCTGGAATGTTTCAATTTTTTCTTCCCGGAGGCTTATATTTCGAGGTGAGACTTCGTAATTTACATTATATCCTCAAAATTACCCAGAAAATATTTTTCAATCAAACGAACATTATTGACTATTTTTCTGTTAGGAAATGACTGCATTCGTGATGCAAGTACCAGCTAAAAATTCTATAATGAAAGTTAGCCTAAAATGTATGTTTTAAGGTCTCTGAATAATAAAGAAGATTTTTAGGGAAAAATGGCCCACATGCATGTCCGTCTGCGTGTGTGTTTGTGTCTTGGTCGTCTGTGAACATACCTGACAACAAAACTCAGAAAAGTCGAATAACAAGAGTATCCTCCAAGGATTTGATATGAGACTTTCAAGAAAATCTTCCAATATCAGAGTACCGTTACTTGGAAATATTTGTTATTTTTGATTTTATCAAAAATGGCTAACAATTGTTATGTTTAAAACATCTAACTGATAAATGCTCCATCTTGAATTTCCCGCGAATTATCCGTGAAATCCACTATATTCAGAATAAATTTTATGTAATTTTGTAAAGCTAATCAACCGTAAGAGAAGGGAGAAAGCTTGCTATGCAAAAAGGGAAATCTCATTAGAATATACTACATTTCAAGTAAAATATTTTCTTTTTCTTATATATGTATTACTAATATGTTCGTTGATATATATTTCTAATTGTTCCTCAGATATCATTGTTCCTCAGATGCCATACAAAGATTATTAAATTCAACACTGCAATATAGCCACCCACTTTTTAGAGATTTGGCTATTGCTTCAGCTTCTGGCATGCCCTTTGTGTCTTTAATGAAACGTGTCGTGAAACTATTTATGCAAAGGTTTATCTAGATAAGGATTTGCCAAACTACGGTCTTAGGGTACCTTTTGGGAATGGTAATTAAACATATTAAAATTAAACATTAATTTAAATAATTATTAAACATATAAATAGTAGGGAATTATGCACTGTATTAGATTGATTTATTCACGAATGTTAAATAGAATTAAGTGCTCAGAGTTTTAATATAAGTGTAATGAGCTATTGAAGAAAAACACAAGGAAGCTAATTCGTTTGATTTTCACAACTGTCTGCTAAGTGAAAATTTTCTTTACTTGAAAGATATATTTCAAAAATGAAATGTGCGGAATCTATTTGATATAACTGATGATCATTTGGAATCCAATTTGATGGCAATACAAAATTAAAATCACAAATCCCTGCAATAATAACAAAGAAAAGTTAGTTTCATTCTTTTCATTGTTTATGAACTGTCATCAAAGCAAATAATGCTTCATTTAAAATACCGCATGGCTATAGGTTACTTTCTCATAAGACTATGATTGAGACTGGTGATTTGTTTAGTATTTCACTCCATCGGTTGTTGATCTGTAAGTGAAGCTTTCAGTTCAGTAAATCACTGTGTTCTCATCTTAAACGTGTGTGTTTTCACCCAGGATTCCTTCTCTGGTTTTAATGTTTTTCATTATCAAAAGTTTGGTAGGCCCTGATCTAGATTAACATGAAGCGCGTAGAAACAAAGTATTTTATAAGAATAGTTTCTGGAAGCTAAATAAATATAAACGGGTAGAACTGGATAAACTTTTGAAAATGTGTCATTCTCTCCTTAAATTTTGATAACACATTGTAAGTCAGGTTACAGCTATGGGCGAGCGAAAACGTGAACACAGCAATGGCAACAAATCTTTATGCAGCGAATTAATTATTAATTGACTTAAGTTTCAAAGATCGATAAAGCACTTGGTAGTGCATTTTATTTTAACTTCTAAACTTGTGTATTATAACTTTTTGCAATAACAATGTATTCCTGAGAACCAAGATGCTGCACACTGTACTGTGATCTATTATCCACTATTTTAAAAAACAGAGAGGTTTGTACTGAAAACGACACGAAATGTGAACATTGCTGTGATGAATCCAAGATTACTAGCATGCCTCTTTAAAGTTGTTTGCAACGTATTCACCAAAATCTCGGAGTCTTGCTGTGTTGTTACATCCAGACGGTCTCAGTTCAATGAGACGAGGTCGGATGCAATTGCTGATCCTCCCAACTGTAATCGTGTCAAGGTTAACATATGATGGTCTTTAAATTAGATTAATCAGTTAGTAACGGCTGTGTTTCCACTCCTCTATTGGACAGCGTTACATGTGCAGTTGTACTGCCATAGGTACTTTTACAACACTCTCTGTCCATAGCATATAGTCTTACTTGTCCACTTCTTTTGAAGTGCTTATCAGAGGAACAAATTGATTCATAAATTTATGAATACGTCATCATTCTTCAATATATGCCATCAAATTACGAATTGATGTGAAATTCTAGGACAAACTACAAGCAAAGGATTTTGAAGAAAATGCAGCTACAACTTCTGTGAACGCACTTATAAATTGCTATATGACCAAGATTCAGAGCCCCCTCCCCCTCGAACTGCTTATACTGCCCACCTTTTATGCTTATATTCCTGATAAGGAACCCACAGAGGAAGGATATTTAGGGTGGCCAAACTTAAGGAGAGACGACGCAGAGAGCGAGTCCCCAACAGCTACCTACAGACTGAAACTACCCGGTGGTGGCTCGAACACTGGTAATTCGGAGGATGTAATTACCCTTTCCAGCATTCACCTACCAATATGGGGAAACCACCGGAAAAAAACCCAAAGTTCAGGAAAATTGGTCACGGAAATTGAACCGGCTACCTCCTACATGTGGGTCACAGACGCTACCACTTGAGCCATCCTGCTTGGTTACAAATTGTAGAAGTCAATTAGCTTTTTACTACCATATACCTTTTATTATTATTATTATTATTATTATTATTATTATTATTATTATTATTATTATTATTATTATTATTATTATTATTATTATTATTATTATTATTATTATTATTATTATTATTATTATTATTATTATTATTATTATTATTATTATTATTATTATTATTATTATTATTATTATTATTATTATTATTATTATTATTATTATTATTATTATTATTATTATTATTATTATTATTATTATTATTATTATTATTATTATTATTATTATTATTATTATTATTATTATTATTATTATTATTATTATTATTATTATTATTATTATTATTTTATATGACAGTTTTACATACAAAATGGTATGACTTACATATTTTCTAGATGAGGACGCCGCAGAAGCTTAGTGGCTTTATTCGATTCTTGACTATGGAGCTGATTTTAAGTCAGCCTTATCCAAAATGTCGTCTTTGACTAACTCTTGTAAAGTATCCCCAACGCCAGGTTAAAAGCTGTAGGTCCTCTCATTCCACCGCCGTCCTTCCCTCGGAGGTAACGGATTCCGCTATCGGTTGCTTCCGCCTCGGAAATGAGTCCAGTTTCCGCTTTGTGGAATGAGATTATTCCCGAGGGTTATGGACCATAGGGAGCGTTAGAGATGACTGATGAAGATCTAAAGTCCGTTTAGTTATAGGTAGTATAACATTACAACAAATATTTATAATTATGACACAAAAGCATCGTTTTTTTTCCACGGAATAGGAAAAATACACGTAATAAATGTATATGTGCGCGCGCGCTTTGTCTATCAACTGCATTGTCATCAAGCTATAAATGAAATACTGTTAATTTTTTAGACATTTAATTACTTCGGTAATTAATATATTTGTAGATTTTATTTCAATGAAACACTTTTTTAGGGGGGAAAACCGCGACTTTATGCTGCATATCCTAAATTTAAGTGGCTTCGCTCGTGATTCATTCCCTTACAGTTGATATGGCCCTCTTTATAAAAAGTTTGACAACCTTTGACATAACAGTTTTGGTTTAGAATATTTTGTCTTCCACTAAACATTCCTGGTTAGCCCATATATTACTTTGGAATCTCCTTGCATTGTTTAATCTTCAGAGGCAAAGACCGAAAACTCACCGGAATTCCGTACATTTCAAACCTTGATGCTGTTGGTCCATTGCCAAAAGTCTCGCTGTAGAATAAATCCAGTCATAGCCTCCCACGAACGCTGCACAATGCAGCCTCAAGACAATGGACCTGCTAAGTTCACTGGAACTCGCCACCGAGATTCTAGTTCGTGAAGTTGATAGCATCTTCTAACCGACCGCGCCGCCGTGGAACACGGGCAAAAATAACAAATAGGTGAATTGGGTGGGTATTGCTGCATCTGGCCAGATTTCTTTTGCTTTTTGCCTCCGTAGTATAAAAACACAAGCGATCGGCTGGGAACACCTGCAGCTGTGTCGTTAATAGTTTTCTTTGAAGCGAGCAAAAACATTGCAGCCGAGCCTTCGTTGCATATAGGAGTATCCATGCTGTACACTTCCAGTAGCAGACTGATAATGACGTACTGTTATTTATGTGCAAAAGTAAACAACGCAATCTTTCAAAATATTACATCAAATCTAATACTTCAGATTGCATGTTTTTCTGGCCCATACGATTCCTAAAAAATATATATTGCTACTCCTGTACTACTTAATAAAAATAATTAGAGAAATCCTGTATTCCGTTAAAAAGTTTAAACTTAAAACATTAGTTAACACTTTTATTTCCTTCTTGGAAGGCAATAAGATTGTTCTGAGATTAGTTGTTAGTGGGATACAATTTTTTCGATACTTCATCTTTTAAAATGTTATCATTTAATTTTTTCTAGCAAAGTCTTGGTAAAGTGATATTCAAAGCCAAGATATAGCTTTTTAAAAAATGTGAAATGGAACTACTTCGGTACAGAATGTCTTTCAAACTTGTTTAAAACTTTCCGAAATAACTGTTTTAACGAAATAAACAATACGGATCCTATCTCGATTCCTGCAGTTTTTCTGCTTTATTTAATGTCACTACAATGAATGAACGAAAAGGAGCTCTTTCGTAAATAAAAATTTTTGTTCCAGTTTTCCAATTACCATAATAAATGAGCAGTTTCAAAGCAGAAAGTCTGTTAATTTCTGTTTATACGCATAATAATAATAATAATAATAATAATAATAATAATAATAATAATAATAATAATAATAATAATAATAATAATAATAATAATAATAATAATAATAATAATAATAATAATAATAATAATAATAATAATAATAATAATAATAATAATAATAATAATAATAATAATAATAATAATAATAATAATAATAATAATAATAATAATAATAATAATAATAATAATAATAATAATAATAATAATAATAATAATAATAATAATAATAATAATAATAATAATAATAATAATAATAATAATATTATTATTATTTTATGTAATTTACATCCTCCAACGTTAAGTCATATCGGACGATGAATGAAATTGGTGAAATTATCCTCAAATGAGTCCAGGGTACATGGAGCTTAGACATTCGTCTATCAGGATAAGGGAAAACCCTGGAAAATCCTTATCTAGGTAACTCGCCCTAACCGAGATTCGAGCTCGGGACCTCTTGGACGTGAGGCAGACACGATACCATCTACGCTACCGAGACGGGCGAGTATTGATTGTTATATGCAAAGCTTCTGATTTATGTAACTCCGCACTTTAATGAAGAGGTGCACTTTAATGAGGTTCATTATACTGCAACTACCAAACTCTTTCTATTAAAGTGCAACAAGTAGACGTACAATTACTATATTTCGGCACAATCAAGCATAAAGTATATACATTAATATCGGCAAGGTTAACCCTCTTTTTCTCTAACTACTTTTATTTATTTACTTTTAAGAAGGTGATACATTTACGTATTTCCGTTTAAGCACAGATATTTATAATTCAAATATATGTTGTAGATTAAAAATATAATACTGATATGAAACATTGACTTTGTTGGTTAAAAAACTGAAATGAGTGAGTGAGTGAGTGAGTGAGTGAGTGAGTGAGTGAGTGAGTGAGTGAGTGAGTGAGTGAGTGAGAGAGTGAGTGAGTATGTGGGTTTAAGGGCCTGTCGAGAGCTAGGTCATTTGGGCCCGATGAGAAGGGAATAGAGAATCCGTGCCTGGGCATTCGACTCTCAGTCATTAGCAAATCTGACCAGAACCATATGCATTTCTACTTATGGTACAACTAAAAATAATACAGGTTAGCATTTAGTACACTGTGAAGCGTCAGCGATTGCTTGCTATGTTTTCCGAACCGGATTTTGCTTCTTGTTCACCTAGCTGAAGAACGTAATGTACTCGAAAGTACGTTAGTATAAATTCTGTATCGTTGTTTGATTTATCTTGAATCATATTCATCGCCATTTATGCAAAGTGGCTTCGTTGTGTTACTTCAGGCCGCAGAACCATAGCAGTACCGCAAAGAGAACTGACGAAGGTTATTACCATCTTCATTTTCAGCAACGAATGGCGATAGAAATCATGTTTGCCAACTCAGTTTAGTCATGTGGGAGAGAGCAACTCTCTTATTTAGGCTTTCCTTTGTTCTTTCATCGCCCGACTTGATTTACCGTTTGCAGCGGCGGCTTTAACTGTTACACTGCTAAATGTTTGAAACCGGAGTATTATGATTTATGAACCTGCTCACTAAAAAGAAGCAAAAGGCTGGTCAAGGACCATCGCTTAATCTCCAGTGCAATGCGTTTGGTCATATTTTCAGATATACCACCTGTTTTCATCAGATATGCAATAAATATCATACTTTATGGGCTTTTAAGCGAGATTAGGGTTGTTCGACTTCTCCAAAAGGTAACGTTGTTCATAAAGAGCATACATTTTGAAATAATCTGCTAAAGGCAACGCACAAAAAATTTGATTTTAATTTCTTTATTTTTACGAGTAAGATTTTCGACTCTTTGGGACGCAAGAATTTTTACTCAGCAAGTGCGTCTAAGCTGAACTTACAATAGACGCCTTAAACTTAAGTAATGTGTCTTGTCCAACCGATAGGGATATAAAAATAATGACACGTACAAGACATAAGACTACACTGGCTATGCTAATTTATAAAGTAACGTCAGTTCATCACCAGAATGAACTTGCTCCTCCCACTCATATCTTAAGATCTAAATGAAAAGGCAACTTTATTATTTTGAATACATATTTTAAATCTAATTGGTTTTATTACAGATCTCCTTATAGGTACAATGGGGATAAAGGAATACAGTAGGCTTAATTCATAATCAAATCCTTTAAGAATTCGTCGCTATTTGATGGCTTTGACATTCCATTATATTTGTACGATCAGGATATTAAAACAAAGAGTGGCTTTCTGTTTGAGAAAAGTCTAACATTTTGAGAACTAAAACCAATAAAAAGGAATATCTCGAAAATATTTATCTTCACAGAAGTTTTATTTGACACAAATTGCGTACTTTAAAAAGATCCACATTTTTGTGCAATAAGATATTATCTATTTCTTACAGTTACCCAGTTATGTAAAAGTCATCCAGATTGAAGAGGACTTAAGAGGATATTCCCAGAGAATTCAAGATATGCATTTCATTTGTCTTGAAAATATCCTAAGTGCATGGTATTTTAATCAAAGTCGTTAGGGCCATTTTTGAGAAATTCACAATTTTTGAAATTTTTTCATGCAAAGGAGAGTTTGCGATAATACCAAGTTTGGTGTTTAACCGATCTTTGCTTTTGAGTTATGCTGTTCACAGCCAAATGCACCACGCGCGCGCGCACACACACACACACACACACACACACACACACACACA
Source organism: Mantis religiosa (assembly GCA_030765055.1). NCBI lineage: Eukaryota > Metazoa > Arthropoda > Insecta > Mantodea > Mantidae > Mantis > Mantis religiosa. The sequence goes on along the minus strand of CM060950.1, from coordinate 277,359,688 downwards.
CACACACACACACACACACACACACACACATAAGCACGAGCGCACACATTGATCCTACATTTTGGCATCAAACTTTTCTGTGGAATATAACGCTTTATACTTTTTAGGAAATTTGTGTGTATGTGTCTATGAACAGTATAATTCAAAAACGAAAATTTGGATAAATCCAAACATGATATTTAGCTTTAGCATTACCCAAAGATGCCAAACGAAGATTTTCCCAATAATTGAAACAAATCGGTAACCCTAAACCACCGTTTACTAGGAAAATATTTGAAGATCTGATTTTCTCAAAAATAGCTCTAACTTAAAAGTAAAGGACTTCATACAAGCAGTTTCAGCGCTCTCTGGCCAGAAGCTGTGGGACAGACCGATTCATTGAAGAAAATATACTTAAGATTACACATAGAAAAACGAGTACTTCAATGGTTAGCTGCCACAGCAAGCTAATTTCCGCCACAGAAGCAACATACGAGCTTGCCAAGCCAGAACCACTCTTATGGGGCTATTGTAACATGGACGTTCGGATTAAAAAGATAGCTGGCAGTTATCGAATAGGCGTATATGGAAAAGGCAAGTTCATATCCATCACAAGTAACAACGATCTGGGCGATAACTACATCTAGAACGTGTCTACAAACGACGCCTAATCCAGAATGTTGAAAATGAGCTATATGTGGCAGTAAAGGGTAAAGGCGGGGCAAACGGACAGGTGAAGGGCATTTTCAAAATGAAAGACGTACGATTACTGTAGAAGCACAAATTGTTCTTAATAGGAGCAGCGAATATTAATTTGAGCAAAATGAAAATCAAATCATCTTAAGGAATGGGGAAAAATAATTGAAGTGGTTTCAATATCTGTTTTCCCCTTAAAGTAAAAAATATCTATACTGTAAATTAAACCAAACTCGTTTTACAAAGATTGGTGAACTCTGGGAATGTCCCTCTAATATATAGTCGTTAATATTAGTTTCCCTGCCGCTTACTCACGGTAGATGAAATGAAAAAAATTATCACTCAAACGCATCCCTTGAACTCATAAAGTGCTTCCTGGGAAAATGGGACCAATGCATAAAATGCCTGATATTAGCTTCTTTTCCATACCATGAATGCTGAAACAGAAATTGGAGGGCGGCTGCATGGCTTGTCAGTTATAAAAGTCACACCGACATCTAAAAAATACCATAATATCTAATCCATAGCTAATCCAATGGAACTCGAAAAACAATATTTAGATAGCATCTGTTAGAGCTAAATGTCTTTCCTCCCTTTCTTTATTTTCTTTATCAGTAATTTTTACGAACTCTGTATTCTCAACACTTTCGGCAGGAGTACATCGCTTTGACACTTTTCTGTATTAAATTTAATTATATTCAAAGTTGTCTAAGAATATTTCAATAAAATGACGTTCCTTAAAGAATCCAGGATCTCTAAACAGATTATATAAATAAGGCACAAATTAAATTTAACTCTTTGTATGATGCATAACAGATACTACAAATAGAATTTTAGCAATAATAATAATAATAATAATAATAATAATAATAATAATAATAATAATAATAATAATAATAATAATAATAATAATAATAATAATAATAATAATAATAATAATAATAATAATAATAATAATAATAATAATAATAATAATAATAATAATAATAATAATAATAATAATAATAATAATAATAATAATAATAATAATAATAATAATAATAATAATAATAATAATAATAATAATAATAATAATAATAATAATAATAATAATAATAATAATAATAATAATAATAATAATAATAATAATAATAATAATAATAATAATAATAATAATAATAATAATAATAATAATAATAATAATAATAATAATAATAATAATAATAATAATAATAATAATAATAATAATAATAATAATAATAATAATAATAATAATAATAATAATAATAATAATAATAATAATAATAATAATAATAATAATAATAATAATAATAATAATAATAATAATAATAATAATAATAATAATAATAATAATAATAATAATAATGGGAATCTTATTTGATTTTTTGAGAAAGCAGCACCCAGCCTTTATGTCAATATCGGTTTACTGTGATAATAAGCTGGGCATTATTGCCGTATTGTCTTAAAATCTTGGTGTTTATTAAGCAGATGCAAATGGGAACTAGATTTTGTAGAGATTCCTCTACTTGTGTCATATATGGACCCCTGTAGGTGCTTTATCTTTGCTCGTTTTTACGCCCTTCTTTCTCTTATGTCGCTGTATTTTCTCGCTATCCCTTAACACATTTGTACCCGAAGATTCGCTAAGCGAGGATGACACGTGGACAGTTTTGCTGATATCTAATACTACCAGAGAATGCGGCTATTTCATACACTACATTCCATGCGGGCGAGAATGCACATGCACAATAAAAGAACTAGTTGTGTTATCCAAGCCTGAGAGTTGCTCATTTTACAGCGTCAAGAAATACAACTTTGGTGCGCCTACCTACTGTATGACCACCAGAAGAAGGCGAACTGAAAGAATGTGCTACGTAGGTAAACATTTTCTACCGTCCCCATCGAATTTATGCACTCTTGTATAATATACAATAAACAGTGTTGTCAGATAGATAGGCAATACATATCGCAGCAGCTATACACTCTAGACCTCTACAAAAAAAAAAAAAAAAGTCTGAGTGGTGTTCTGCTCCCTGGAGGGGTAAGGGGTGAAAATAGCACAAGACAGCTCACGACGGGGTCATAAATACATCTATCTAGACTGAGTTCCACTCTGGGAATGTGAATGTAAGAAATGTATTTCACATCAACAACTCTAGTGTTTCCTGAGAAAGACTGCGGCTAGAGTTTCATTATGCCAACAAGCTACCCTTGGAAAACACATGCTTTTGTGCAAGCAGTACTGGGATACTAACGTTGTTTTCAGCAATAAAGCATTTAGGTGTATGCACTAAATAAAATCTATTACTGATAAGGAGCCACGTCCATGAAACACAATTACAGATCACACGTTTACACAACAGAGGAGGATAAATAATTTAAGAAAAGCAAATAAAATATAAATATCTAAGGCACTCTGCAGGATTTTTGTAATGAAAACAAGAGAGTATTGTAATTAGATGTTGATCATCTCTGAGCATCTTTTCCTGCAAGAGCATGGACGTTCTTAATGTTGTTTGGAGAAGGTAGAGACTGTGTTTAGACTTCAGAGGGAGGTGGCGGATGAGTGTAAAGAGGAAGGACAAAACACTATGCACCTTGCAGCTCCAGTGACAGGGAAGCCGGTGTTTCATTGTCCGGGACATCGTCTGAATGGAAACCCAGCAACTGCCCTGCGACAGCCTTTGTGCGTACTGTCACCACTTCTCGTAGAATAATAATAATCCTTTTAATGCTACACGGGCACAACTCTCTGTTCGACTTTAATTATCATCATGTAGCCTACTTGCTATGCACCTTTAAAATCTGCTCTATTTCCAAGGAATATTTGTAGGGTCACATTAGTTTCGAATCAAATCCATGGCTCTCAAAAGAGACGTTGGAAAATAACTCGTTATTACTCACATATAAAATATATAGAAATACAACATAGAAGTGATATATGTTACAAATTTCACAGTGATAAAAGAAATCACTTCGAAGGATATTCATAATGGAAAACAGCAAAGCGTTGTTAAAAGTTAGAATTAACCGAGCGAAATGGCTGCAAGGTTAAGTGCAATACTCTCATTTAGCAGATTCCGGGTTCGATCCTTGGTGGCCACCCACTCATCTGAGATTTTCCCTCGGTTTTTCCTATTGGGGTAGGCGAATGCTAGAGTGGTATCGTTTGCCACGGTTCTCCTCATTCGTGTTTCCTCTTACTTCGTCTCTCTTTCATGTCATAGGACGACTCCGGGGATAGAGCAGAGGCTTTGAACTTCCCGGCTATGCAAAAATTTGCCCTTTTGAGCCTCTACTGCTGAGTCGCGCATTCCACTGTTCCCACTGGAGGGGAACCTAAGAGCCACCCTTTAGCGGTTTGGGGAGATCGTTGTGAGTTGCTCCCAGCCGGGTGGTCAAGCCAGTAACTTTTAGGGAGCTCTGTGTATTTCTGCCACGTGCGTTGTTCGTTCCTGTCGGGTTGTACGCAAAGGGATCCAAATGCGGATTGAGGTGCTGGATGTTTCCTCCATTACCTAATTTACTTCTACCTACCTAGAAGTTAGAATTGCTTTTAAATTTCATTTAGAACCCTTATGTATAAGGATTTCTATTAAATGTAATATCTTCAAATATTAGCGCCAGATAATATAAATGTTCAAAATATATTCAGCAAGCTGGTATATTCTGAGCTCCAGTGTTAGAATAATCCTGTAGTAATTTTGACTGCATGATAAGCAATGTTAATAAGCACACTTGTAATTCCAGGGACAAAATAAAAACTGACTGCAGAACGGCATATAAATCTGTTCCTCCAGCCTAACGGGCCGCTTATACATGACTCTGAAGGAAGTGAATAATTTGAAGTCCTGCATTTTATTCTTCTATAACCCCAAACCTAAATGTGCGATTTAGAAATGAATAATAAGACTTGAAAGACTGATAAAACTGAGAGATCCTTTTTATTTACATTTCCCTAATCTTTCTGCATCAGACCCGACCAAAATTACTCTTAAAATTTAAACTCAGAAAGATATTGTGTGGGAAAGTTTATCTAGTGGTTTTCTTCGATACACTAGCTTAACTAATGGCCTGTGCCTGGCATAAACTGCATTGTTAAAAACTTGCATTCTCTGACGAAATTTTACACTGAAAGCTAAAGACTGTAGCTAAGGTTTATTATATTATTCATTGATTTGAACATACTGATATTAATAATTGTAATTATTTATCTAGGCCATATTATTTCCTTTATAATGTTATAAATCTTGATCGTTAATTCGTGCTTCAGAGTTCTACTTATTTATTTATTTTGCATTGTCCCTGATTGACTGTGTTGATGAAATTTGTTATTCATCAAACTGAATTACAGCATTAAAATATTTTCTTTTTAACAAAGAGTAACTAAGCAATGAAGTTTTATTAAAGGATTAAATTATTTTTTAAATATTTCCTGCAGGCTTGGCACAGTTCACGTTTCTCTTCTTGGTTGGTTTACTTCGGTGTTTCTTTCCTGTTCCTTCCTTTTATTCACACTCACATTTTTCGTTTTTCCAACGTTTTCAAAACATTCTGGATTTCCCAAAATCTCAGATATTCTCATTTCCTGCGAATGTTGGATTTAGACTCAGAACCTCAAAAACCTGTAGAGGATGAAGAAGGAAATCTTTCGAAACTTGCTTACCAATTGTGGTTTATATAGCTATTAGCCCTTATGCATTTGTTAAATAATATTCGCACATTTATGTCAACCGTTGAGCGCAGGGTGTGTTACCGCGTCGTTTTACTGTACAAGAACTTACGAACACATTTACTGTTTCTGTAGCTCCTGTCTACAAACTTAACAATCACTCACTTTTCTCTTATTCCTCACTAGCTTCGTCATACATTGGCTGATTCCTGACTAAATGTCAGATCGACTGCTGCGACGTTTTGAAGCTTCTCTTCCAACGACCTTTTGGATTAGGATGTTCCTGTGTAGGTAACCTCCTGGAGGTGATTCTGGGAATCTGCGGTTCGCTTTTACGAGACAGTTTTGCTCGTCCAACCAACATAGCAATGGGATATACAATGCGGCGATCACTCTGTTACATTATTACAATAATAACATGAATACAACAAGTGAAACTTTCCACATAGACCTTAATGCTGACTTTCATCATCACACTTTTTTGAGAATTTGGGAAGAATACAACCGATTAATATCTTACAGTACTCAAATACAAGGCAAAATTGATTTTTTCATACCAAGTAACACAATAATGAGCGAAATCTTAACAAAAGGTTCCTTTCCATTTCGGTATAATTAGGTCCATTACTTCTCAGATATCAGACTTGACAGATGCCATCAACATTTAATATTTATTTTTAGCTGTGATAGAATAGTGAATAATGCGCTTTAGCTTGTATAATGAAGAAGAAAAAGACTCACTATTGTCAAGAGTTTTAGCGCCCTGTGTTTCCTTCTTGTTCAAGCGATAATCAACCACCGCCAGAAGACAACAGCGGCCTCGGTTGGGATATGAATTTATGACAAACAAAGAGGCAAGGGCTGTCCTTAGAGTTTTCAACTGGTTGACTTGACAGTTTACTACCGCCCACCCTCCCTTAAACCCCAGTACTGGTCTGAATTGAAGGGAAAATGCTATTTACTGGATGTCCACGTTTGGACTGATGAGGGTGTTGTTGTGCTCCCTTCAAGTCCTTAGACACTTCAACATGTGCCTACCACTATATGTAATTATGGCAAAAGTGAATAAATTTAGAAAGATTAGAAATGTTAATAGCCTGCTTCAGAACTAACAAAGTTTGTCTGTGCAGGGCCTGCAGAACGGACACTGTTGATTCTAGTGTTTCTGACTAAACGGGCTGTGAAATGTCACTTGGTGTTGCTTCCAATGCAGATAATTTAACTAACACAGACTGAAACATTTCATCTTATAGGATGAAGCATGCAGGAAGAGAGTTTAAATCTGCTGAATCCATCAAAGCAAGAGTGGCATGTTTTGTTTTGTAACAATGGAAATTGCAAAATTCTACTCATAATGCATGAATAATAATTAGGCAAGTTCTATAGCTCTGTGAACGTAATGAGCCACATACCTGTTCTCTGAACTGTTATGTGCACTAATCTTCACAGACTGCTATCGTGGAATAGGTTGTTGTGTGATACAAAGTAGTTTCTTGCTTAACATTACCATTTATCGTAACATATTAGAGGAGAATTGTTACATTTACATTTTCGCATCCTTATGAATAAAATATATATTACGTAAATATGTTTCTTTGTAAATGTATGCAAGTTCTTTTTAACAAGTAGGTAGGAGGATGCTTCGGTGTATACCTGCCACTCAGGATGACTGCGTCTATCTTTACGGAGTGTTTTAATTCCTTTTATTAACTAATCTTTCATTACACAGGACTTGCTTGTCGCACATGGCCATTCAAGGTGTACATTAGCTAATCAGGAGGATAGTGGAAGGAAGATAATTGTGGCGGAATACATGTGAACAGGGCAAGGTTATATGAAAAGTTCTTAGTTCATAGCTTGGTTCCTTTTTTCAGTGTACCTACAGTAAGAAACTATCGTTTGAGGTGATAAAATCATTTTTTGTTGTGAATGTGAAAATGTGTATTTTATTTTCTGATGCAGCTTAACATAACGAAGATACATGCTTATATTGCGAAACCTTTACATCTTCAAGAATGAATTTTTTTGTATAAATTGACACTAGGAAACACATTGAGGTACACTACCTTCGTTTTACGGCAAAGTCACGGGTCGAGTGTTTGCATGGTTCGGCGGTAGTGCAGCGCGCGGAGCTCGCGAGGCGGTAAAACGAAGCTTCTGTACATATTGGCAATTTTTCTTGCACAAAATACTTCATGCATAGCTAGGTAGAAGATGATTTACAATTTTGTTCATGGATTAAAAATAAAACGTAATTAGTAAGAGTTAAATGAAAAAGTTGTAAACGTTTATTTAAAATTAGCTAAGCTTAACAAGGTTTTTGAGTTTTCTGTTCCATACAGTTTCAAACTATATGAATATTATTTTCTAATGATGATTTATAAGTCAGATACTATAGAAGTTTATAAATAAATATTTTTTATCTTCTTCGCTTAAGAAAGAAATAATATAGTAAATACTCGGAAATAGAAGATATTGAAGTTTAGTGAGTGCAGTCTGATTTTTTAAAAGAAGATACGTGAAGGTCGTCAAGCAAGGGACGTAAAGGGTAAGAGGGGAAGGTCGTTGCTATGGAAACGTATACAAAGGCTGCCAGATTGGTTACACTGGTGAATCACACACTCCTCAGGTCAGTTATCGCCAGTTGTGTGCGGGAAACAGAGTTTGCTTGAGTGTTCAGTTGTGCTCTGTATTGTTAGCCTACTTTGTGAAAACACAATTAAAGTACGTTGTTATGGAAGCAAGACGTAGTGGCGGTAGGGTTAGAGGTATACCAGAGATTCATGGCCCGAGGCAAAAATCAGCTTATGGTCGGGGTGTTACATTGCATAGTCAAGCTAGAGAATTTGTCTGTCCTCTTAGGGAATCCTTTGAACAGGAAGGCGACAGTTTGCTCCTTATCAATGAACAGCTTATTCCTTTCAACCAAGAGCGACAGCCCCATGTCAGTAGATATGCTTGCATGTCAAAGAATTCCTATGGGTCAAAATTTTGGCATATCGGCGGCGTTGATAAAAACATGGCAACTGACAAATTCGTTAATAGTATATTGCTATACTAGTGTGGTAAGCACTTTATACAGAACGAGGAAAGGTTTGAAAACACGAGGCGCTTGCGTCGAGTTTTTCAGTTTCCGAGATTGCGTTGGGCTTACCACACGTGTATTGCATATTATATTTTGCACTATGGGTATTTATATCAATCTGAATTTTAGTAGTTAAGATATTAGCTGAAATATTAATAAATATAATTGAAGATAGATGTTAGATTTTAGAACGTGCATCGCCTATATGTACTGCTATGGAGAAACACTTACCGCATTAGTGCAGGAATATCAACTTACGATGCATAGCAACAATAACGGTAAGCATGGAATATTAGTTACATAGTGCAAAAATTATTTAAAAGAACGCACACATGTGAAGACGCTACAACGCAGGGAATGTGTGAACAACTTATTTTTGTTCTTAAAGTATGGTTAAATATGCATTTTTTGTTGAGATGTGATAACCTCAAACACTTGTTTATATTTCGTGTCCATAACAGCGCACAGGTAATAATTAATACTTTATAGTGCCTATATTTGAAAATGTAAGTCTCATTTTTGAATCGGCTCCAAGGGAACTAAGTTTTAAGTTGGGCAAAACGCGTGCGCTAAAATACAGGAGTGCGGAAAAAACAAAAAGTCGTTCGCTGAACTTATTCTGAACATACTTGCAGGCATGCCTTTAATGCACCTTCGAACCACTTATCCGCATATGTCGACATCTATATGTAACTATATTATTGTGTGGCATTTTAAAGTCATCGGAAATTACTTGTACACTCTTGAACAGGAAATGGGAGAGGCCTCAGACGTGAGTTGAACTGCATATGTATGCAATACAAGGTGAAATGCACCTTGTGACAACATCCGATGAGTGATTCCATATTTTGGATTGGCTTGCATCATGTTTTCATTTCATGCGCATTAATGATACATTGTTATTATTTTAGCTTCAATTTGTATCCCTTGCGGATTAAATTGCTATAACTTTATGAACCATGCACCTTTTCTCGAGATTTTCCATTAAACATCACCATCAACAAGGCTGACTTTAATTGACATGTACTATCAACAAGGGGAGATCACAGTGGTCAAACCATGTACTTTTTAAGTCTGTCAAATCCTCTAAGACCCTTTTTATATTTGTACGGTATTTTTGACAGATTCTTTGTGTCCATTTTGAGAACATATTGCAGCCACCCAAATATTCCCTCTTAAATCATTTTATTACAATATTTAATAGGTTTAAAATTCGATATCCTGCCATTTCTTTTTTTTAAATGCAACGGATTGGCCCATGACTTCTGTCGAATATATACTATAAATGACAATTTTGCGTGCAAAAATAAAACGTGTTGGTAATGCGTTTTATGTTATTCGATAGCAAACTATGTGCTCTACAAAAACATACGTTTAGTTTTTGTATGCCTATATGCTGTTGTACTTTTCAGTACAATAAAGTGCGGTATTAATTCTTCAACAAAGAACATGTTCGACAGTTATTTTTTGTCGACTTGAAGCTCCATTTTACTAGAACAAATAGTATATTAGAACAAAAGCTAATCATGATATCTCATAGTATAACACGCATTGTCAAAATATTTGTTTTGGAAGCAAAATCTTTACCTAAAACGTTCCTGGACTTATAAGTCAACTCATTATGTTTTGTATACCTAGAAGCATTACCACCCGAATTACTGAATTTCTTAACTTTCATAAATTAAGTAATCTAACAAGATGTTATGCTATTTCGGAGAATATTCAAATGACTGCAAGTCTAAGGAGTAAAATAACCTAGCGTTAGATTTGGTTTGATAATTTTAGGCCAAAAATAAATCTAAAACTAGCTAATTATGAAATATATTAAAAAGCCAAGGAATCGTCTCAAAGTTTACTGGATTGTTATAAACAGCATCTCTTTACAATTAAATATCATTGGGTGTATATAAAATGAAATATTCTTTTTGACCGGTAAATATCCTTGGCGTTCTTAAACGTTGTTAATCCATGTCATGCTTAGCCAAATAGGTGGAATATTAAATCATAATTTTTGTTTGAGGTGCATTTTTTCTCACGAACTATAAGATTTCGTTTTGAGAACATTTTAGTTAAGGTGTAAAGTTGCCTTCCAAGTTCTCTTCGTTGCCAGCTAAAATTACCGTGCTGTTAGTGAATAAAATCTTACCGAGGGTAGAATCCTAAATTTTAAGACATCCTATGAATTCTTTGTGTGACTTACCAACGGAATCATGCTATTTCTCAGCGTCTTCTCTGCGATTCTATATACAGCTTTGCAGAAAAAGACGTCAGAATTACCAGCAAATTTCCAGAGACCAAAGGGGTGTAGTATTTTTATTTACAAACGGCGTACAGAGGACATGGTCATGCAATGGAAGAATGCATATTTTAAGTACATTCGTACAACTATTGACATGCTGAAATGAGATTAATTAAGTTTTCAACTGCATTAATGGGTTTCAGAAATGGGATTTAATCAGTAAAGTGCCACCTGAATCTTAAAGAAGAGTAAGCATGGTTATATCCGCTGATAAAATACATATCAACCGCATAGACAGATTCGTATTCAAAATGCTGAAAATGTTCTTTTACTTTCGAATGGACTGGCGAACAAGGGTTAAGCTTCTGGACATCAGCAATGAAAAGCAGCGTTCATCGAGCTCTTCTTCAAAGTTGGAAATGTAGAAGTCGTGCGTCGGGTCTCTTGGATGTAGTTTGGGTGGTCCAGAGCTTTCCAAGGTGGGCAATGGGTGATTTACCGCCTTTGCCGCTGCGTGAGGTTTCAGTGTTCTTATGGGAGTCGGACACCTTGAATTCAGCTAACTTTCTTTTAGCGACGCTCCTCGGACTTGATGGCGTGTTTGCATAACACCTACTTGGCATCACTTCTCCCGGGCTTACTGTTATCTGCTTTTTATTGTTATATATGCATCCGTAATGCTATTTAATTCTTTTTTAAAACTGTATCAGACTGACATAAGTATATTTTAATTTGAAGACATTAATATATATACCTATATACACCTATATATACCTATATATAATGTATATTTTACTTACGTTATACCATGATTCCATTGGGAACCACCTCTATAAACACCCATTAATTTTCTTCCACCAATCAGCAATCTAAGGGCATTCAGCTAAGGTATCTCCATCTCTCTCTTTCTCATTTCCCATAACAGGATTATTGTAGTTTGAGACAGATTATAATTGCAAACTTTCTTTCACTTAAGTCATTAGTGCCATCCCCCACGCTTAACATCATAATTAAACTTCTTGATGAAATGCTCTCTAAAGTTCCAGGAAGGCAGCACAACCTACCTTTCCTCTACAATGTGCTATAAGTAGATGCTGTACCCCCAGAGACTGAAGTAGGCTGTAGAGCAACATAAATGCACATCTTTTAGCATAAAACCACCAAACTGACAATCAGAAAATAGGAATAACAGTTGGATGTAAAATTATAACACCATATCTATAATCCATTTTATAAATTAGAATATTACAACCAAGATGTTCTCATCACTAAAGAGAAGTTAGCTTCTATCACATGATTTGCTTCACGTGGGGAAGATATTCCCATGTCTCTGATTGGATAAAGCTACATATGAATCGATTCCTGCTGGATGGAAGTGGAGTGCTAACGAACTCTTCTCCAGCCAATGAAGGTTGTAACCCATCAAAAGATTTCCATTTCTTAGGACGTTAAAATTATCTGAAGGCAGCATACAATCAGCGCATTGTCTAGTATATGTAACCCAATAAAGGTATCCATTACACTACCCAGAAAACAGCTTTTTATACCTCAGTGGTACAATTAGGTGATTCTTAAAGAAAGAGATGTGCTGATTTTGAAAATCTACCCAGAAATCTCCAATCAAGTCAGGTTAAAAAGATACGAAGACTTTAGGTCACCTACGAGGTTTCAGATAATATTAGATCTATTATTGTGATATAATGATACATGGTAGAGTACTATATGTCATGGTGAATTAATATTAATTAAAAAGTTGTTTTACATGCATGCAATAATATTTCAATTATATATTTAAGGGGCATAGCTGTAACTCTGCTTAAAAGTGCGTTATAACATGTGATTTTACTCCCATCTGCTTTACGTCACAAGAAACCAACAATAGCCCCTCCCCATTATTACTGGGTCCTTACGACCTGAGTACTCCTTCTCCAAGACGGAAATGTCCTGATTCCCCTTGTTCATCACTAACTTCAGCCGGATTTTCCGGAAGATATATATATATATATATATATATATATATATATATGGAGGAAACGTATTTTCAAAGACATTCTACAACCCATGTCTTTATAGCACTTCAACAAACTTGATATCAAAGTTTTGTAGCTTTTATTTGTATTTCCGAGAAACCACGCACAAAGTGGTAAATGATTGCCAAACTGCTTATTCCATAGTTTGTAACATTTTTTTTTTTTTTTTCTTCAAACATTTCGTACTCCAAGAGTTTTTAGATTTGAGGTCCAACAAAAATTCCTTCTTTTAATTTTTGTAATGTAACCGTGGAAAGTTGCTTTGCAAATATGCAAAGCCACTATCGTCCTTGCCGAGTGCCTTAACAGCCCAAGCTTTATATGTAAGGGAGGGAGAACAATCTTATCAGGCTGAACCAATGGTGTTTGTTTTACATTTTACATTACTCTCCCCTGGGACATATGCTGTTGTTGTATCACATAATATTTTTACTTATCACGGCTGTCCCATTAATACAATAAACAGCAATATTTTGTGAATACTCCTTGATATTTTCCAAATATGAACCTCGTATTTTAAAACTTAAACAATCTTGTCCTTACTTTCATAACTTTACGGCCTAAGAATGAAAAACCGGAGCAGACAGAAGTTTGTTACCTTATAACACAGCTTTTAAGCTGAACTTAGATGAATCTATAAACTAGCGCCAGTCATCTGGATTATGCTCAATTCCTAGATCACTCATTACACCATTGATGTCTATACAGAACCAAGTATTCTCTTTCATATAAAAATATATTCCAAATTTTTATGTCTGTTTCGAAACTCTTAGGAAAAGAAGTGAACTAGATCTAAGATTTAGAAAACTGTATTGGCTTCTGGGACATTACTCAAAATTAAGTAAACACAACAAATTATTGATTTATAAACAAGCGCTGAAACCTGTATGGATGTACGGCATACCTTATGGGGTTCCACAAAGAAAACGAATGTCGAAACCATTCAGAGATTTCAGAATAAGGTACTAAGGCCTATAGTAAAGGCACCTTGGTATGTAAGCAATGACAATATCCACAGGGACTTGAATAAAGAATTTGTCAGTGAAGAAATTAGAGCTGCTATAGTTAAGCACGTGCACATGAAAATGCAGATGTACTGCGTATGCTAGCCAACAGCAACACAGTACGAAGGCTGAAAAGAACCAAGCTCTTGGACTTAGTGTGTTAAAACTAATGTAATGAAGCTGTTGTAATAGAATTACTAGTAGGAGTAATATCTAGTAAACGTGATAATAACAGTGAAGACTAAACTATTAGATAAGTGTGAAACTTAGTTGTAGTTATTAAAAGAATAAAAATAAAACAAAATTAGAAACTCTGTAATTATTGGGCACAGTGCCGAATCCCCTCTGAAAAAACAGTCATTATTAAAGGCTTGATTAAATTGTACAAAAGCTTTCATCTTTACATTATGTAAGTACCTCCGTAAGTAAAAGTATAGGACAAGGGTGGGTAATCCATGACACGCGTGTTACCGGCTGGTACACGAATTCATTTTCGATTATGTACACACATATCCAAAATATATAAAAAGTGTGATATTATGTGCCATTTTAAGCATCATTTTCCGAAACTACGTGTAAAAATGGACTAAAACCACGTATTATCTTTGCGGTGGCAAATTTCATGTTGGGTAGCGTCATCACTTATCAGACAGAGAAAGTAATTATGCAATAGGCTCACCTTAGCTAGATGCAAATGTAAAAGGGCGGTTTGTAAAGAATTTTAGCCCACACGTACACAAGTACACCTAAAATTAAGTCTATATACGGGGCATTTCATCAGCTGATGTAAAAGGGAATCCCCTGTGTTGCAAATAGGGCAGCTTTGGAAGATAACCAATTTAGTTTAAAGTGATATAGTGTATATTCCGTTTGGAAAATTCCATTGACAATCTCATACGTTACCGATATTCATACTGAGTTAATCTGCGAATGCTAAAGCACTTCCAAACACGCTTGCATGGCAGTTATGGGTAATTCATTTTGGGAACACAAAGCTACCTGCAGCTTATTCGCAGCGCATAGTTGAATTACAGAGGTATTTACTAATTAAATTTAAGGAAAATATTTCCAGATTCACTGGCGTGGTTGTAATATTTGTAGATATTCTTCTCCCTCTTTGCATCTCTGTCTTCATACATAGGATCTTAAAAGCTAAAAGTACCAAATATGAAGCTTCCATGAAGGAAAGCAACACAGATGTTCCAAAAGTTATTAATTACCTTTATTTTAATGGCCAGTTTCTCTTAGGAACCTGTTTACGGCAGCAACATTTTCTTTCGTCATTATTGTGGTTGGATTCATCTGGTCGAACTGCATTTTTATTCAGCTGTGTTGCCCAGCTGTACATCCTCTTTCCTATTTCCATATAAATTAATAATCCTGTGCACTCCAGAGACTTTAACCAACTAATTTATGGTTTATATAAAACAATACTCTTAATAGTTTTACTTACGCATGCACCTATAGGACTATACCTGTAGAGAATTCTCCAGTTGACTCGTTTAGCACTATCAGAGAATTAGCATTTCAAGAACTTCTTTTTTTCATCAAAATCACATCATTCTTGTGTACGTTTTCTAAAATTGTCACTTTCGGAACGAAACTCCTCTTAGCAATACTTTAGTAGACTTCATTTCCACTTTGACTAAAACTATATTGAATATGCCTACGGAAGGGACAAACAAACAACAGTTCCTTACAATCTTGAAATTACAGTCACACTGTTTGCTTCACTCCATTCTTTGAAAAAGTTGTTCTTCTTTCTTCATTGTGGCAAGCGATTGCAATTATATCTCTCGGTGAAACAGATATTTCTTTCACTTTAACCCTTTACATGAAAATGTAATATTAATTTCGATAAACGAATTTCCAGAGTATGTTTCTTGCCAACTGCATATATGAAACTATGGTAACAAATGAAAGCAAACCGGCTTTTCATGAAAATTAAGCTTGGGTAAAATAATCACTACTAAAGATTCATTTTATACTTGTCCTTGTCTAATATACTGGACAATTTATGACGTCAGAACTGTCTGATGATCCATTAATCTTCAATGTTTATGATCCGTACGCAAGGTGGCAGCAAATGCTACATGAATAGACTATGGGTTGGAAGGAAAAGGGCAAAACAGTGCGAAACTTTGAGTTGATTCGTTGTATTTTTCATTTTCGGAAGCAATAATTTTCTTTGATTGCTGAGAAACAGGAAGAGAAGATAAAGTAACATTTCTTTAGCTATTTTGAATAGAAACTGATTTTTAGGGAGAAAAACCCCCCAAATTCTTATACATTTTGTTATAATTGAATAAATGAGTGAATGAATGAATTAACTAATAAAATGTTGTGGCGAATGGTTGAAAGTGTGAATGATTCATTCCAGTGAATGCATGACCTAACTCGCTTGAATTAGGTTGTGATAGAGCAGAGTGCTATAATTGCTAGCTAGTGTGAATAACTTTTTCAGCACAAATCTACTTCATTTCTGCAACCTCTAAGGTGAAACTCGTGTTAAAATAGTGACGTAATTTAGGACAAGTGAACTATAGCAAAGTTAATTTAAAGTAAGCGCTCAGTATTTGGTTCACAATAACTAGGAACGGATATTAAGACGCTTAACGGGAAACTTTCTCGAGAACGCCATATTATGCATATTAAACTCTGATCGTGAACTAAAACAGCCGCTAGAGCTCTCTCTAGTCGTAAGCTCAAACCGAAGATATTCAGGCAAATGGGCAGCTTTATTCCCTCAGATTTGCCGTTGAGAACTAACCCATTACACTACATTACCAGACATACTTTAATGTGCAATTTTAATAAGAAAGTGATATTTGGTAAGACGTTGTAGCTCACAAATCGGAAATAGTAGTGGATCTGTGTTGAAAATGGTTTATTTTCTCTATCAATTTTGATATTAGCCAACTTGCTTTATTCGGGCTTAATTGGAACCAAGCAAAACACTAATTGTGCAGTTACAAATAAATGAAAAGCAATGCGCCAAAAGCACTTTCTATTTTGCTATCAATATCATTATCGTTATGCATTTTGGTTCTCGATCCCTGTTTATTGTGATCCAAAATGTCACTTTTGCTCTTTGCTTTCTTGTTCTAGTTTTCGTACTTATTTCCGTTCACCCGCTATTGTGAAACGGCATTTATTGAGCCTTTTACACACTTCCACTTTGTATGTAGCACGTGCCCAAGGATTTTAACGGACAAATTCGGCTGAGTTTTGATCGTAAACATCCAGATTCTTCCCCTGAATATCTTCTTTGTGAACTAGTTACCTAATAAATATTAAACAAACTTTGTCTGTTTCTTATGCTTACAGCTCTTGTTTCCTGAAGCAATTGATTTTCCCACACGATTCATAAAATGAAAGAAATAGTAGAATAACATCTTAAAAGCATTATCTTTGTAAACTTAAATGTAGCATCTTCACGCCCAAATAAACTCTCAACAGTAAGCGAGATTTTTCCACGCTCTCAGTTTTCTGCCCTATTACTTGTAGAAGCTCGCTAGCTACGATAGCTTCTAAGTAAGTCGGAAGATATATGACAAGTTACATGAAACTTTCGGTTAGCCATGGTTCAGTGAAAACAACGTATGCGCACACAAACACGTATTTTATATATACTGCACATAAATAAAAGTCTGAAACCCAATTGTGTACCCGATTTGCGATTCAAGTATTTTTAACTCATGATGAATTTATAATGAACATTTTAATTCATAATGAATTCATAATTCATTCAAGTATTATTTATTCAAGTACTTATTTAACTTTTTCCCTTATTTTGTCCCACCTTTTAGGCCATGCTAATGAATAATGCTTTTAAGGCCTAATAGTTATACAGTTAAGCTTCATTTTAGCACAATTCACTTCTATATTTTTCGGAGTTGTCGCTAATTGTTTTAGGCGCCCAACTTTCTTATCAGTAACTCATTTAGCTCATTTATATGATATTTTGTCATTAATATGCTACATTTTTCTGGTTACCATTCACGAAATATATTAATGCACTTATTAATTTATATGTTATGTATATGTTATGTTAACATACTGTGAGTTTGTGCAATTTTTCACAAGATTTCTCCAAATACTCGCTGTCACTTCACTAATATGATATAGTTCAACTTTTTATTGTCACTTTACTTAGTTTTCACCGTTACTTCACTTTCTGCGTGACGTAGCGGCGTAATGAAATGCGCACGACGTAGTTTCTTCTTTCGGAAGTTTCAGTAACTGACGAGTTCAACACAGTACTTCTCTAATATTTTCTTGGTGCACGTCAGAAACTCACTCGGAGAACAACACTTTTCATGGCACCAAAACACACACCTGCTAACTCGCTGTGAAATAACTTACTCTCGAGAGCGCTCACTTATATAGGCGTTGGTTTAACTTTCAGGACATTCTAGAGGTGGAGAGAATGTAAGTTTCCAGAAGATTCTGGTTGTCTGGTGTTTACACTGGGTGAGGGCGCTACTTATCTCTCTGACTACCCGGCGCCAAAGCCCCGAGGCTTAGGCCATAGAAGTTGCGTTGTAGTATATTATGCATGGATTCGAACTACTGTATACTTGTCACAGCAAAAAGGAAATGACGACAGCACTGTTATGTCTAATCAACTAGTATATTTCTACGTAGGAGAATAAAAGGGCCTCCTCTCAAAGTAATTTTAACCAGTGTAATGCACCAGTTGTCTGAATTTCGTTTATTCATTTGAAATATAAATAACGGTAGATATCTACTGGTGTACATGTAAGTAGGTAGTCTAAATAGAGCATTTTGTGTATTATTTGCGTTTAATTTATTACTTTCTTATATTAAATAATGCATAATTAACTTGAGTAATAACTAAATACAGTTTTAGTTCCATAACAAAATTCACTTTAACGATTTTTCATTTAAACATTATATTAACAGTTCACCTTTGAAAACGTATAACTGATTTTTGTGTGTGTAATTTACATCCTCCAACGTTAAGTCATATCGGACGATGAATGGAATGGGTGAAATGATGCTCAAATGAGCTCAGGGTCCATAGAGCTTAGAGTTACCCAACATTCGTCTTTCAGGATAAGGGAAACCCCCGGGAAAAACTTATCGCTCTGACCGAGATTCGAACTCGGGACCTCTTGACACGCTACCATCTATGCTATCGAGGCGGACAGAAACGTTTATGCGCTGGGGTGGGTTTTCTCCGGGACCTCCGGTTTCCCCCGCCATCTCATTCCACCGGTGCTCCATCTTCATCTCATGTATCATCAGTGTCATCGCCTGCGGTGCCGTATGTAGTAAAAGCGGGCGTTAAACACTACACATTTCTACACACAGAAACGTTTATTACGCTGAATAGCGGATTGGGGTTGTTTGCTTATTATTTATGTAGTTACAACAGCCTAGGCAAAGTACTGCAGTATTCTCACCACATAGTCTGGTAACATGACCACCTGTCAGTGCGAACAATGTTAGTTGAGTGTATTTCGGTGCTTTTTGCCGCTGAATATTCAAATTAAGGCTGATTCTGAAAGTAACCTCATATGAAGCTTTGTTAGAGCTGGTTTAAAAGGGAAGATCTACTGCCGATTTATAAAACTTTGAGTCAGAGAATCAGGTAAAGAACTTCGTGCGTATGTTCAAATCCACATTATGTGTCTCTGAAACTTTAAGTAAGTTCTATTGCTGCGTGTTTGTTCGGGAAAAATTTAGCTCCTTGTAAATAGCTACGCTATTCCTGTTTAATGTTGCACGCCTTTGCAGTTTTCAGGATACGCCACTAGAATAAACTGTGGTATAAAACCGCTTGGTGGGACACACTCCTGCATATTCAATCCATGAGGTGATCGACTCTTGCACCAAGTCTCACATGACTGAAGCAGGAATAAAACAGTTTAACATGTGCACAAATGCTGCTCGTTTGCAGTGGAAAATTAAAAATTGTCAGAGATGACCAAAAGAGCCCGCCACTGCAGCGACCCATTAAAGCGTAATTTTTCAAGTTTTCTTGGAAACAGATGATGAGCGATGTTTACAGTTCGATTAAACTATAAAAGTATTACAAACAAGAGGGAGGATGAGCAGCGGCTGACGCCATTAAGCTCCCGCCCACAGACTGACTCAAGGTCGCATGTCGACGGGTGGTGAAACCCCGTACAACAGCAACGACTCTGCCGATGATAACGGCTTCCACATACGGAGTGTTTCCAAGCAAATTCATTCGTAACATGTAACAGTTTAAATATATGTTATAAAATATATTTGACTTAAACTGCTTATTTCAATGAGCTCTATACTTTTGGTGCAATAAAGTTATTATCTTTTATAGTTCACAATTACTCTAAATTATGCATATAACATTTATCTGGGTTGAAGCGGACTTCACAGGTTGTTTAAAGAAAATCCAATATACACTTTTATTAGCCACGCAGAAACATACCTTCAACGTAGGTGTGTTAATTTAATTAATAACCACTAAAAATAAATATAAGGAAATAAAAAACAATAAACATGTTTCTATATACAGTATAGTTTGGGGTGGGTATTCTTCTCGAAAACATCTTTGTTTGGTAGGCTTAAACATTGAAATTTGGTCAAATTTATACAACTTTTCGTCTTAGCTGATGCTTTTTATAAAAATACCCACGTGCATACGCCGAACTCGTCCTAATCCTTTACTCTCTTCATTACGTACGTAAATAAAATTAGGGTATTGTATTCCACCCAAAAATGTTTTATTGAGAGTTCATTGGAAATACATGGTTCGAGACTTCCTGAATCAAACAAATAACTGATAATAATAATAATAATAATAATAATAATAATAATAATAATAATAATAATAATAATAATAATAATAATAATAATAATAATAATAATAATAATAATAATAATAATAATAATAATAATAATAATAATAATAATAATAATAATAATAATAATAATAATAATAATAATAATAATAATAATAATAATAATAATAATAATAATAATAATAATAATAATAATAATAATAATAATAATAATAATAATAATAATAATAATAATAATAATAAATAGGTGTGTGTGTGTGTGTGTGTGTGTGTGTGAGTGTGTGTGTGTGTGTGTGTGTGTGTGTGTGTGTGTGTGTGTGTGTGTGTGTGTGTGTGTGTGTGTGTGTGTGTGTGTGTGAGTGAGCGAGCGTGCGTCTGCGGGCAGCATAACTCAAAAACGAAAAGCCGGTTGGAACTTCGTATTTAAGTTCACATCTTCGAAGGATTCGACACCACATCCCGAACTCAAACTACCGTCTACAGGGAAAGCTTGATTTTGAAGGGAAAAAAAAAAAATAAGAAATCGTAAGACACAGAAAATGGTAATGCACAAAATTGCAGGTATTATTTAAGCGTACAATTTTTGCTTTTTCGTGTGTGTGGAGCTAACACTTTCCGAGATATTTCTTGTTATTGGTATGCATTTTCCTATACATATATTTTTCTAAAATGCAGAAGTTTTCCTTTTATTTCCTTATCCTCCTGGTGATGAACATAAAACAGAGTTTCAAAAGCTTCACACAGCCACCTGCTAATAAAATATCAGTTAAGTCTACTGTATTATACTATTCCCATTGTACCTTCAAAAATATGCAGTAAAATAATTGCTACAAATGTCCATCACAATTAACATGAAGTGGGTAAAAGAGCAGCATTTCTAAGAATAGTTTGTGTAGGAACAATTTTGGTTCAGCGGATTTCCAAATCCAAAATTCCGACTAAATATCAATGTTAATTTTTTTTCGAATCCGTTTCTTCGCCCTACGGCTTAGCAATCTGCAAGTTACAACGATACTCAAAAACATTTGCTTTATTTGTTAGAATACATACTTCTTGCAATTTAAGTATCCATCAGAAATCTGTACAGTGCAGTAAGAGTACCCATTGATACTCTTCCCTTACTTGACACACGTCCAGCGTCATACAATAAGTTAAAGGTGTGTGCGTATCATGTACGAGGGTTCGAGCCTACCTTAGCAGATGCAGATGTTTCGGCCCATTGTTAACAGCTGAGACATATTCAATATCGTGATGCTTTCGAGATACTACGATAGGGAGTGATTTGTAGATCACGAAAACCAATGTTTCGGATATGAGAAGCATGATGTTGACCATACTATCTCCCTGTATGGGCAGAACTAACGTCCATCTGTGCCATACACATCTGGCCATGAGGTCAAAAATAATTGGTTTCGCAGCATCTTATAGTTAAAAAAAGTATAGTTATTGATAAATTTTAATGAAGGGTACGAGTTTCTACACATGCATTCGTAACTTCTTACGATTGCATATGATAAAGGTCCGCCTCTGTGGTCTGGAGGTAGCGTGTCTGCCTCACATTAAAGAGGTCTCGAGTTGGAATCTCTTATCCTTATCTGGATAACATATTAAATGACAAGCAGGTCCCTCTACATCCCATAAGCAACTATTGGTGTTATTCAGTCGAGAGGCAGCGCTGTTTCTGATCGGTCGTGCTTTTTGTTGCTTGAGTGTTGTGAAGACAGGCACGGGTTAAGTTCGCTGGCTAGCTACTGGAGTAAATTTTAGCTGAATAGCATGAGAGATACGTTGACAGATACATTATCTCGTACTGTTTGAATTGTGGGATTGAAGTAACTTTAATTCAAACATGCAACATTTAGGACACTGTTACCTGCTTAGGCGTAAACCTGATCCGTGCAAAAGTTTATAATGAAAACATTAACAAAAGTAAGTAAATTAAAATATTAAAAGTATATGAATGTATGCCGTAAATTATTGGATTACTGAGGAACTATTTTGCCTATCTCTCTAGTAATAAGTCTGTCCTTCATTCCATATAAAAATGGATAAAAAGAGAGGCAATTGGGAAGAACGCAAGATATTATCTGTAAATAAAGTAAGAAGCAAATTATTATTCACAGAATCTCACGACTCCCCAGCAATAGCAGTGCAAATTTCGACATTCGAAAGAGGCGACGAGAACGCAGTGAAATACTGACTTCAGCTCCATATAAATTCCAAATTGTGGAACAGCAAACAAGTTTGGATGAAAGAGAAAAGAACAAACAACTAAAACTGAAGACCAAGTAAAACAGCAAAAAAGTCGAAAATTGTAAAGAGACAACTGAAAATTTTCCAGAATGAAGTAGTTGAAAAAGGAGGTGAAAAAATAAATGTATTATTTGTGGAGAATGGTTCAATGAAGACTGGATTAATGTTGTATATTCCAAGTTTGGGCTCACGAAAATTGCGCCAATGTTGAAGGGAGTGTCTTATTCTAATGTGTGATCATGTAAAGAAAGGTATACATAAACTGCATACATGATAAAAATAATTACTGTCAGATACCACACTCCAATTTTAAAAATTGTGAAAATGCAGAGACACATTTAACATTAAATATCCTTTTGTTATAATTTTATTTCAAAAGTATAGTTTAGTAATTGTTCTAATATGGAATTAAAGGTTTCTAAAATTATTGCTCAGAAATGTCAGAAATGACTAAGTTAAGAAAAAAACCTAAGGTGTCCGATACCATATAAACCTTCCCCTGTATATGATAAAGCTTCAACGATAAAAATATTTTCTCTCTCTACAGTAAGACGAAGTTCACTGGCATGTAGGCTTCAAAACTCTGGTTATCTCAAACGCCCGAAGAAGACAGCAAACATGAAAAGAACGTATTCGGCTTTTGACAGACCCCCGTTCATCCTGTATGTGAGCCTTTTGCAAAGAGTGATTTGTATACCTAAAGTGGCCTTCTGTAGTAATCAAAGCATTGCAGCAAGTCAAAATAAGGTAGAAGAGAAGGATAAATGAGTGATGCAATTTTGTAAACATTGCTAACTCGCCGTGAGTTTCTAAAGCGACGTTTTCATACGATGTTTATGCAACGTGTTTATTGTCGTTACTGTTTGATCATCAAGCTGGGTCTATATTTAGTCAATCATGCTGAAAAGATGGCACATTGTAAATAAAATGCCCTTCGGCGAAGCACAGCTGAGTCAAATAAAAATTTGCACCTCATTATCGCTTCCTCTATTCAGCAAACATCTCCTCAGTCGGTTTGGCGTCACAGTCAAAATTACATGGAGCAATCCGTCGCAAATCAAATTGACTTCCTGCGGCATGCTCATTGAAAACCAAATAGGAATGATGCAATAGCACAAGGAAATAATAAGGTAACGTGTACCTACATGACTCACGCCTACGAAAATAAAAATAAATGTTACTAAACATGCGCAGATGTCCTCTCTGAATTGTAAGTATTAGATCAAACATTTGCAGATAGCATCAAAGAGACTGACTGTCTGGGCAACCAAGACATATTTACAAGATCAAATGACGGTGCAACTTTATTGAATTAGGTATCGATTTCTTCTTGGGGATTGACATTTGACAGCAAGGTAAACGTTGTTAGGATTTCCTAATGCAGACCTGCGCCGAGTTGTGACTTCAGTACGTGCACCTGCACGTTTTCGTGGGAACTGGTTCATAATGCTCCATGCAGGGGCGCATGCATAGATGGGGGAGTATCAAGGGGCTCCAGCCCCCGCGCTCAGATATCCAAAACCGTAATACGAAGCAATCTAATTTCATTTTTGTTTCCTGTGTGTGTGAGTCTGTCTATAAACAACACAACTCAAAATCGAAAAGTCGGTTAAATATCAAACTTCATATTTAAGTGCAATGTCTTCCAAGGATGAGACACAAAACTAGCCTTAACATGAAAAGTTGGTCGAACATGTTGAATTTCTAAAATGCCTCTAATGATTTTGATTAAATCACACAATGTTAAGGTATTTGCATTACAAATAAAATGTATACCCTGCATTATCAGGGAATTGCCTCTGAAGTCGATTTAACATTGGATGACATTTGCATAACTACCGTAAGAGATAGGCAAAATATTACTTCACAAAAAGTGCAAGTCTCATTAAAACACAATTTATATTAAATACATTTTTAAGGGAATTGAACCATTTCGGAGATATTCCTTGTTATTTGTTTTAATTTTCCAGTACTTGGTTTTCTCAAATGGGGAAGGCTACATGTTTAAAGCCTGAGCCTACTATATTCCCATACTTCCCTTGCATCTACAAGAAAATTATTAATGAAGAGATTTATCGGAATTAACATAAGGTAGACAGAGGAATATTCGTTTGTAAGAATGTAAGAATAATTCGTATAAGGATAGAAAAAGTCATGTGATTGCAACAAATCATATTTGTATTTTATTTCTCTGTTTACTGTTATTCATCACGAGGAAGGTATTTTCTTGGTCATATATATATCTTCAAACTTCCAGTTTCAGTTTTAAATTTTAGAATTGTGTTGCAAAAATAAAATACTTTGCAACAATGTCGAGAAAGAATTAAATTATAGGCGTGTAACTGGACTCCGGCATCCGTCGATTCAGCACTCGTTGCTACGCCGTTTGTTGAAGAATTCTATTTGATGATAATATACTTGCGTTTTGATGATGTCTATTCTCCATGCAGATATATTTGACTACGGCTAGTCGGTAGAAGCATTAAACTCACTTCAGGTTATAGTCACGGATTAAGAAGTTTTGGAAGATGGCCAGGAGTTTTAAATAATTATGCTGGTAATATTTTAATATCTTGTTAGAGTTTTATGATTTATGAACTCCTTGTGTTAGTTGCATCAAAATACAAAAATGTCACACATACAATAATATTTTACAGCATAATTACGAGGATAAATCACGGATACATATCCGTGTGCAATGGTGGATGGTAACCCCCCCCCCAAAAAAAAAGAACAAGCTAAACTTGTTTATTTCTCCTTGGTTACTTCATGACAACCAAACAATTTTTAATCTCGTACTCTTATTTTAAAAAATTTTACTATTCAAAGTTCGTTTAAATAAGCAACATTGATTGAAAATAACTGTTCCAGGCGTCTAACGTGTAATAATGGATTTTGAAATTAACAAAGGAGATTAACTCTTCTTTATTGTTTTTAATTGTCTGTATTTAAGATCGATAACTTCATGATTATACTGCGACTACATTAAACTCAGAAGTTTATAATACAAAGAACCATTTCATCTTAACATTATAGAATGCACTGATTGAGGGTTGTAATATTAGACGCAATTAGAGGTTTTTGTAAATGACGAGTTACAATAAATGGTATACAGAAATGTTTGTAATGTGGTTTTTCACTGCTGAAAACAATTGCTGTGCTGTGAATATGACATTTGATATGAAAAGTTTTCCTTCAAAGTGAATTAAATTGTGGACAATCCATGATTATAAGTTACACTGTTAGAAGATATTTGCTTACATATCAGATGTATGAGCCTCTCTCTTGAAAGTATGTAGAAATGTACTAATTTTGTATGACCAATTCTTAGATGCACAAGCCCGCATTCGGGAGGTTCGGGTTCGATTCCCATGTCCAACCTACCTGATTCTTGGTTTTTTTTTCGGGAATTTTCCCGGGTTGCTAGGCGAATGCTCGATAGGTTAATTAAATCCTCCGAATTTCCTGGCCCTCCATTTCATCTCCATTATTATTACATATCATTTTTAATCCTGTGGTCTCTTTCAGTGTAGATGTGTCGGCGGGTGTCTTGGCGCTCCCGTGACTCTTTGGGTAGGCCGCCCTCTGTCTTCTTTCGCCCTATCCTTCCTTCTGGGGGTGCCCCACTCGGGGTTTAGGTACAGTAAACCACAGGTTTCGGTGCCAAATCCCTTCGTAATAATCCTAATCCTAATTCTATATGAGTAATTTTAACCCGATCTCGTCTTTGCTATGAGAATGTCGTGTACTTGGATTTTACTATAGAGTGTGAATGGAGATTCTCGGCCCAGTTATTGATACCTTGTTAATGATGGGAATATGATCTCAGTGAGGCATTGGAGTAATTTGTCTAGTGTTAGTTCCACATAAAGTGTTTTTCTTTCTTTTTCTTTCTTTTCCTTCCCCTTCTTTTTTGGGCTAGAAGATGGACTTTTTCATTTCCTCTTATTCCGTAGTGTGAGAGGATCCAGATTTTACTTTCTTGAAGAGTGTATAATACTTGGATATCTTGTATTACCGTTTCTGCTATCCAAGGATTTGTTATTCTTATTGTTGAACTCAAATAAACAGAGAGAATGATGAATTTGCTGTTCTCCGTATTTTGTATACACACACACACACACACACACACACACACACACACACACACACACACACACACACACACACACACACACACACACACACACACACACACAATCGACTTGCTTTGAATAAGCTAAGGAGAAACAGATGAAGTAAACACTAACAACCCTACCATTACTACGACATTCGCACTTCAAAGTTGTTGTTGTTGTTGTTGTTTTGTTTGCCTTTTTTTTAATTTTATGTTCTCCAATAATAAGTCATATCGGATGGTGAATGAAATGGTCAAATGAGTCCGGGGTCCATGGAGCTTAGAGCTACCCGACATTCGTTTTTAAGGATAAGGGAAAACCTCGGAAAAAACATTATCCAGATAACTCACCCTGACCGAGACTCGAACTCGGGACCTCTTGTACCTGAGGCAGACACGCTACCATCTACGCTACCGAGGCGGGCACTTCAAAAGTGATACAATACTGTGTTATATGTCAAAAACAATCACGTTATTTATGTCACTCCCAATTTACTGGTAGAGAAGTATTTGAACTCCAAACGTCAATCCCTATGCAATTATAGGACAACTGTGATAAACGTTCATAATGCAGATTTATACTGCTATATTAGTTTTAATGTATAAAGTACAACTGTATCATTTTATTTAAAATATCTCAGCATCAAATGATATTAGGTTAGAAATATATTGGACATCTCCCAAGTTATGAAAAAACTGAAATGATAAAAAATAAGAGAAAGGAAATTCGTGGTAGAGGAAAACCACATCAACATTGCCTTACTATCCAGAGAAAACCATGACAACCCGTTGTTCAGAGTAGCCGGCTCCAGGAATATAACCCAGGACCCTCAGAATGACATATCTCCAGCATAAAATTTGTAACATGAACAATTTTGGAAAAACTTCTTGTTGCTCGCTTGCATTTTTCCTATAATTGTAAGCTGTAATTTTTTGAAGTGATAAATGATTCTACTTCTATTTCCCATAACCCATATAAAATGATAAAGTTGGTATACACTTTAAATCACTTACTGCCATTTTAGATTCGTGTGTTGCTATGTGTATTGAAACCATTTCTAGCGAATATTTGCCACAGTTAACATCCAGTACGAGTATATGGAAAAATAAGCTTTGAATTAATAATTTTTACTATGCATCAAAACAGATTATATAGAATATGTGTGAGTATTACACATAATTTTCTTCTGGTTATTATTGCTGGTGCAATACAAGAGACTCTTCTCTAAAGTTTCTTATTCGATTCATCCCTCATCTCTTGGACGATACGTTCTTCTTTTCAGAGTACGATGTTTTGTATAACTGATTAGACTGTTACTTTCACAATATGTACATTGAAGCTGAGAGTGCGTTGCTTATTATTAGACAGATAGACGCTTGTCTAAGGCCCTCACGACTTCATTTCTCCCTGAAGGGAGTGTAGAATACGTTATTATGCAGGTGAGAGGTCGTCAATCCAAATGCTGTGAGTGAACTTGCCCCTCTTCTTTAATTACCGAACAATACTGAGCGATAACTATCTTTCAAGATGTGTGCTTCTATACTTACAAGAGAGGAAGGAACAAAAATAAATAAAAGAAATATCTCGCACGCAGTCACGAGTCGATCAATCGTATTGAGATCGTGTGCATCCCTCTGCGAGAGAGAGAGAGAGAGAGAGAGAGAGAGAGAGAGAGAGAGAGAGAGAGAGAGAGAGAGAGAGAGAGAGAGAGAGAGAGAGAGAGAGAGAGAGAGATCATCAGGGCTGTCCAGTGACTTTCGTAGTCCTCTGTGTAAAAAGCTAGTTGTGCTGCATTCACGTCACTTTCTTGACCTACTCCTGTACAAACTATTCTTTCTTCTTTTTCATGGAAGTAAACTTAAATTATATATTTACATATTTCGTTTTAGATATAAGAAAAATACGTAGGCTCAAGCGATAGTCGGATTTTTTTTTTAAATTGCTCCGCTATGCGATGGATTTTACATTCCATGTTCTTTGTTTGACCCCGATAATAAACGAATACAGACTTACTGTCTATTATTACCTATATTTGAAAATGAGTGTCGTTAGCTTAGATGACACGGAACTTAAATAAAAAGTTTAATTTTTAACTTAATTTTCGCTTTTGATTTATGCTAATCAGAGACACAGATACATGCATACATATATAGACATACGCACATATATACATACATGCACACTTACATACATGATATACTTACATTCTGGACGACTTTTGCATTACAAGGAAACGTAAGAGATAGACAAAATCTTAAAACAGATCTATTTAAAACACACAGCTTATGTTTGTTACATTTCTTTTTTGTGGTATGAACCATTTTGGAGATACTACCTTTTATTTGAATTTCCCTCTTCTCAAATGGAAGTTGATGCTCATTCTTTTTACCTCTTGGCCATTCAAAGAGAATGGAATATCAGAGCTATCAAACGGCGACCAGTTTTAAAAGAATTTGATTAATTAAATTGACTTAGTTCCTATGTATTATCAGATTTCCTTACGCTTCAAAGAAAATTAGCAATAAGATAATTACTGCAAATGTTTATCTCGATTACCTTGGAGTAGAGGAATAAACGTTTGTAAGAAAAGTTTTACAGAGGAGAGAGAGAGAGAGAGAGAGAGAGAGAGAGAGAGAGAGAGAGAGAGAGAGTCATGTGAATGTAACATATCAGATTTTTTTTTCTATAATAATTTCTTTCTTCTATGATTTTGCGGTTATATAAAATTCAATAAGCATAAGGAGAACTTCATAAGCCTTCTGCATTTCACTTATCATTTCAAATGCAGAGTGATTTATGTGTAAATGATATATTTCTTCCTTTAATTATACAGCGGGAAATTCATTTAATAAGCAGCTTTAATGTCATATTAAGCAGATTGTTCGGGAGCTTTGATTCCCTATAATGAGCAATGTGAAGGTATATATTCTTTATTACTTATTTTTGTATTTTGTCTTATTGTTGGCAGTCTACACTTTTCGCAGTTTTGTAACAGTTTTGGCATTTGTACCTGATTTCCCACGACAAACATCTTAATGACTTTCGGGGTGACCTGTCCAGTCGTATCCTTACGTCAACAATCATCATGAACAATCTAGCTGAACGATGTTTGTCTTTTCCACTCATCAGAGATCCAGTTTACCAGTCCTACCGTTTCTTTGGAGGAGGTTTGCAAACCCAAATTCTCTGTATTTTGCCATTCCAGTAGCTGTAGTTTTCTCTTCCGTACTTTCGGGAATCTTACTTTATGTTGATTGGTTATCCAATGGTTATCGTATGGTTACGATAGAGATGACTCAGTGGTAACATGTGAGACTCGAATTCAGAAGTTCGCGTTTCGAAACCTTTGTGCCGCATTTATTAAAAATGGGTGTTAAACACTACCAAATAGCATCAAGATTGTATGGTGGTTACGGTTAAGAAGGGGACCGCAGTTTTTTCTTGGGTGAAAAGTATCCAAATGAAACGTACTGCCGTAAAGCGTTTCTCTGCAGAATTAAACAATGTGCAATGTTCATTACAATTGCTTATGAAATTTTCGCTGGAAAGCTTAACATGAACACTGCCACTACAAACTGGTCTTCAGTGACCTACATAAGTTGTGTCATTTTCGGAGAAGCGTACAACTGAAGCGTTATCCTTGTGCAGAAGTTGCCATTTACAGTATCCAATATTCAAGGACTTGGGCAAGCTCTCCCAATTAAGTCAGAAGGTGGATTCATTCGTATTTCGCTGAGGCTGACTTAACGGCAAGAGACGAAAGGAATGCTTGGTCTTTAACAAAATGTACCGCTCTAAAGTTTTTATTGCCTGTGTCGATAAACACCTGGTTTTTGTCCAAGTATACCGTCGTAGCCAATCACCACAACACAGCGGTGTGTTTGAACTTCGTCTACACAGTAGGCCAATTGGATCCGGAGAATTGTGTGTCAAACTTTCTGCCATGCATATTCAGCTTTCTCTGCGAATAACTTATTTATCTCAACATTTCCAAGTTGCAATGTAGCGCTTTACTATGGGAAACTTAAGCATATGTAGAAATCACTCATCATTCACACATCCAGATGCATGCGTTCTGGCAATAATTCTCGTATATGAGCCTTTAAAATAAGAAACTGTTTAAATCACTAACAGTCTTACAGGAGAATGATTCTGCTTTGTAACTAATGAAAAATCTTGTACTGCGAACCTCAAATAAGTATGTATTTGTTAAAAAAAATGGTGCAAATGAAAGGCACTCGAGTACAGTAAGTTAACGCGACAGTGTGTTATGCACCTGTTGACAGCGATTATTGACTTATACGTCAGAAGTCACCTAGGGATTCGGTTTTTGCTGCTTGGGAAGTGCTATTGAATATGGCTGTCATAAAAGCTTCATGTATACCGCTTTGTCTCTAAACGCATCTGATCTACATCACCTTTTATAACAAATTTGATGTCTTTGAATTGTACAAGTTATGTCCTACAATGAATGACTGTGAAAGAAAAGATGCTCAAATGAGCATGCGGTATATAGAACTTAGAGTTAAGGCACGAATCTCCCGTGACAGTCCTCTCAGATTGACACTCCTAAGTTTTCCTCAGTCCTCATATCTGTGAAATACTGTAGGGTTACCCTAAACTTAGGCCTGGAGTGTTTCCTTCCCAAATATCCTTTTCCAATCATCATTTAATTTCAAATATCATCACTCATCAATTCCTACCGCCAGTAATGGTATATATGATAAACTCAAGCTTTAACCTTCCTATAAAAAAGTTTAATTATCAGATATTAATTTTCTCAGGATACGGTAAAACTCTAAACAAATTCTTAATCGGATAAACCAAAGGAATTTAAACATGCTGTTATCGATCATATGCATAATTTACTGTTTTCCTTTTATTTTACTACCACCACCTATGGTAAGTAGAGGAAGTATTGAATTCCATCCAAAATTCATTACTGATACACACGAAAAAGCATTTTTAGAAATAGACCCGTTTCTGTAGCGTGTTTTTGAACAGCATAACTCAAAAACCAATGTGAGATAAATATCTAACTTGGTGCTTAATTTC
Organism: Mantis religiosa; assembly: GCA_030765055.1. NCBI lineage: Eukaryota > Metazoa > Arthropoda > Insecta > Mantodea > Mantidae > Mantis > Mantis religiosa. The sequence goes on along the minus strand of CM060950.1, from coordinate 277,327,745 downwards.
AGCATCCACCGAGGATAGACACAAAGGTTTTAACATTTTAAAAACAACGCTGTACACCAGCATATCCTCTACGTGTGAAATTGTTCTTCATTTCACGTGTTTTTCTAAAAAATGTCTCCAATTACTCTGATTAAAATCCATATGTATATCTATTTACATACATAATAAAAGCATTGCTTAAATTTTCTGCAAATAGCCTGTGAAGTTCAACTAATTTTGAATGAATTTTATATAATATTTTATTAATGTTAAACTATAAGCAATTTACGAAAATTTACCTCAGAAGATTTATAACTTTTAAAGTACGCAGTTTACATCAAGTGGTTCGTAGCATTAGCTACAAGTATTTACGGTTGCTGTTCGTTTTTATTTTGCAATATTTACTAACTGTTCGAGTTGCTAAGGTACTATTCATTTATCATGCTAAAAGCATGAAATTCAAAGCTAGCGTATAGTAACGAGCTTTTTAAACTTTCGACTGACGCTTCAAACTTTTGTATCCTCTTATGTGTACTTCCAACGATGTTATGTTATGGAACAATTCCTGCAGACGTTTATCTTTATTCCATGAAACAAATAAACTTTTGTAATAAGAGCTTGGTAAGTAGATATAAAAATAAAGGATGGTTATCAGGTAAAATCCTGTGAATGCAACACTTACATTCTCCCCCCTCCCTCCGCCCTTTAACTCATTAAGTTGATCGCTAGAGTATGCAAATGTAATGGATCGTAAAGAAAACTGATTAACTCTTTGCTGTGCTATGGGATGTTAGCGAAATTAAAAACCTGTACAACTCTGAAGCCACATCACCAAAATTTGAGTAACAATGGTTATGGAAAATAATAATAATAATAATAATAATAATAATAATAATAATAATAATAATAATAATAATAATAATAATAATAATAATAATAATAATAATAATAATAATAATAATAATAATAATAATAATAATAATAATAATAATAATAATAATAATCATAATAATAATAATAATAATAATAATAATAATAATAATAATAATAATAATAATAATAATAATAATAATAATAATAATAATAATAATAATAATAATAATAATAATAATAATAATAATAATAATAATAATAATAATAATAATAATAATAATAATAATAATAATAATAATAATAATAATAATAATAATAATAATAATAATAATAATAATAATAATAATAATAAATCCTCGATTATTGTATAATAATGTTAAAAGTGTTGCTATGTTAAATGTTACTATCCAAGGATTACACTAAAGGTAGCACTACACATGATATGATCGAAAGAGATGGATCCGAGGTACACGTTGAGGATCGCTTTCGTGAGGTCCCGGATTGGATTCTCGCCGAGACGGCCGATCTGACCATGCGCTCCTTATTGTAATTACAGTAATCGATAGACCAACGTTGTGGTGGTTCTCTTCTACCAAGAATTTTCTGTTCCTATTATTTCCTTTCACAGAGTTGTAGGACTAGGTGACGGTATTTTGTGGCAGGACTACGCATCGTGCTATTTTGAAAGATTTCTCACTGGCGTTGGGCAGATGTGCTGAGAATGCCCTTTCTGGGGCTTGCTTTGGTCTCCGAGTCCCCTCGAGTGAAACGGGTTAACCTGTGGGTTTCCAACTCCAGGATCTGGAATCATTAGGGACCCCATTAGTGCTCATCTTCGTCCGGATCTGATCGCCCTTCCGGTTTCCCCTTCATCCCTCCCTCCCCTGCTCCAGGTTTCTAGAGGTCTCCTAAGTCATATTCCTACACATGTTATGGCATCATTAGGTATCAATCTTGTGCAAAGAAAAGCTAGAGAAGTGATTGATGTTGAAGGACGGATTTATTTCATTGAAATTCAACTTCCCCACTCTGGTAGAAAGTAGTGTGACATACCTAAACCAAAGACGTTCTCTATCCTGAGCGAGTACAAATTCACGAGTCCCAATGTAATAGATCTCATTTCCACAAAAGATCACAAATGTAGCTCCACTTAGAAACTTAAGAAGATGCAGATAGAAAATTATGTATATTTTATGCCTTTAATTGGTACAGTGAAAAGCAGCCTCAATAACTTACCGTTATAGATTATACAATGCAGAAGGACACTTCGTACACTTAGACCTACATGACTGCAGAGTGTAGGTAGATGCATGTGAGTTCTCAAGAATTATTTATGGCTCGAAGACACGCTCCACTTTTGGAGCTGCATGGGAAGTTGAACGACCCTCGACCAAGTGTCCACGGGGAATATTTTTTCTTTGGATGTCCGCGTCATCTGTCCGGCATCCCCATACGCTACGAATTCTATAAGTACAACTGACAGATAAGAAGGAAACGGAATGAAATACAAATGACGAAAAGGAAGCCGTGGTAGATAAGTAACCATTCCAGTATTCACCTACTGACCAGGGAAAAGCACGAAAAGCCCAAGACCTGAGGAGTGGGAATCAAACCCGGAAACTCCCGAAAGTAAGCCTATCACGTTAGCGTAGTCATCTCGCGAGGTGGAATTTATTGTTAAAATACTCGATTCGTAACACTTCGATTCCGTTCTCTACTCATTACTATTTCGTAAATATTCCTCTTGTGTTAACCTATTTACGTCAATCTTGATAATGTTGGTCTAATCAAATAATGTAATGCCTAATTCGTTGCTTACAAGATTTAGAAAGAATCAAAATTGAAAAATTGTACCTTTCAAATGCTCACTTTATTCTCGGGCAGCAAGCCAGGAGAAAAGACGATTAGATGTCGACGTTTCGGGAGTGTGCATCTCTCCCATCATCAGGATATTTATAAGATGTTATAACCACAAATGAAACACTGGATATAACACAAATATAAACAAAGACAAAACACTATCAAAATTCGCATTACTGAACAAAACACTGTTTTCAGTAAATTAAATGTCAGGTCAGGGGATGGCGCGAGTATATAAAATTGTGTCAAAGAAACGTAACTACTTAACTTAATTATCAAGCTGTATTGATCTTTGCTTCTTAAATCAATGGATTTCCATTTTTAAGGTCGGTTTCCAAGAGGAGCTGAACTGAAATCCAGCATCACAACCAAGCGTGCTCCTTTCAGAGGAAATCGCCAAAGCCTCCTTAATTCTCCGCTCCCAGTAAATGTTGCATATTGCCAAGCTGGTCGTCTCCCGAAAACTGGCTTTATGGTCGTTATCAAAAGAATGCTCTGCCAGCCCAGATTTCTTAGGTTGCATTAAACGAATGCTTCGTTCATGATCGATTATTCTGGTAACGATAGTCCTTCCAGTTGTCCTATATACGGTGTCCCACATTCACAGGGAATGCGGTACACTCCGGGAACTTGGAAGTTCAGTTTGTCTTTCACTTGTCTCAACAGATGTTTAATCTTCGGAGGTGGCTTGTGGATGGTCCTGATGTATTTGGCGAGAATTTTGTTTATTCTACGGGATCGATTGCCGGTAAACGGGATGCAGGCTGTAGCGGTAGGCTTATCTGACACTTTCTGTATTACAGGTTTCCCATTCCTAGCTTTGGTGATCGAGACTTCAACGTCATATTTGGAGTAGCTGTTTTGACGGAAAGTGAGTCTCAGGTGCTGTAATTCTTTTTTGAAGTGGCTGGGATCAGAGATAGACATAACTCTGTGGGCCAGTGTATTGAGAACTTCCAGTCATTGAGACTTATGATGGAAACTATGAGCGTTCAGATAAAGATCGGTGTGTGTAGGCTTGCGATATACAGCATGCCCCAGTGTACCGTTGCTGTTTTTTAAACAAGAATGTCCAGGAATGGAAGAGTTCCATCCTTCTCCACTTCCATGGTAAACTATATTTGAGGTCGAAGGCTGTTGAGATGCGCAAGAAAGCCAGGCAAAGTGTCTGATCCATGTGGCCAAATTACAAAAGTGTCGATCACGTATCTATAGAAATGAGTTGGTTTAAGTGGAGCTGTGGCAAGTACTTCATGTTCTAGGTGTTCCATATAGAAATTAGCTATAGCTGGTGACAAAGGGGAGCCCATTGCTACTCCATCTACTTGTTCATAGAAAGTACCACCAAACAAGAAGAAAGTGGACGTTAGGGCATGTCGGAAGAGCTCTTTGATATTATCCGGAAAATGTTCCCTCAGAAGTTGGATGGCTTCCTGAAGTGGTACTCTTGTAAATAGAGAAACCACGTCGAAGCTGACAAGAAGATCAGAAGGGCCAATGGTAATGTTGCTAAGTGTATGTACAAACTGTGGAGTTATATGATGTGGGCAATCCCCTGCCAGAGATTGTAGCAGATCAGCCAGGTGATGTGCCAACCGATATGTAGGGCTGCTCCTGGCGTCCACAATGGGGCGTAAAGAAACGTCCGATTTGTGGATCTTCGGAAGTCCATACATTCTAGGAGGCCTGGAACCTGACGGTGATACCGCCTTCTTAATTTCTGAAGTAAGGCAGGATCTTTTAATAAGTTGTATAGTCCGACGTTCGATGGAAGAGGTAGGATTCTTATCGCTTCATCTCATTTCTATAGATAGATGGACATCACGTTTGTACTTTGGCCACATGGATCAGACACTTTGCCTGGCTTTCTTGCGCATCTCAACAGCCTTCGACCTCAAATACAGTTTGCCATGGAAATGGAGAAGGATGGAACTCTTCCATCCTTGGACATTCTTGTTTCAAACTACAGCAACGGTACACTGGGGCATGCTGTATACCGCAAACCTATACACACCGATCTCTGTCTGAACGTTCATGGTTTCCATCATAAGTCTCAACTACTGGGAGTTCTCAATACACTGGCCCACAGAGCTTTGTCTATCTCTGATCTCAGCCACTTAAAAATGAATTACAACACCTGAGACTCCCTTTCCGTCAAAACGGCTACTCCGAATATGACGCAGAATCAGCAGAATTCTCGCCAAATACATCAGGACCATCCACAAGCCACCTCCGAAGATTAAACATCTGTTGAGACCAGTGAAAGACAAACTGGACTTCCAAGTTCCCGGAGTGTACAGCATTCCCTGTGAATGTGGGACACCGTATATAGGACAGCTGGAAGGACCATCGCTACCAGAATAATCGAACATGAACGGAGTATTCGTTTAATGCAATCTGAGAAGTCTGGGCTGGCAGAGCCATTTTTTGATAACGACCATAGGTCCAATTTTCGGGAGAAAACCATCCTGGAAATATGCAACAGTTACTGGGAGCGGAGAATTATAGAGGCTTTGGCGATTTCCTCTGAAAGGAAAACGCTCAATTGTGATGCTAGATTTCAGTTCAGCTCCTCTTGGAAACCGGCCTTAAAATGGAAGTTCATCGATTTAAGAAGCAAAAATCAATACAACTTGATAATCAGGTTAAGTAGTTACGTTTCTTTGACACTATTTTCTATACTCGCGCCATTTCCTGACCTGGCATTTAATTTACTGAAAACAGTCTTTTGTTCAGTAATACGAATTTTGATAGTGTTTTGTCTTTGTTTATATTTGTGTTATATCCAGTATTTCATTTGTGGTTATAACATTTTATAAATATCCTGATGATGGGAGAGATGCACATTCCCGATGGCCCTTATAAATGGAAAATATACATGACATATTCGCTTTTGTTTGTTAAAAGCTCGCGCTTAAAAAGGGGAATCGCTTATTTTCACACATTTAGCCAGAACAGTCCTTTTAGTCTGAAAACACATGAACAACATAATACTGTACATTTCAGCCAATTTCACGAAAGATCGCGTTTAAAATAAACGAATATGAAGGAATTCCACTTTATTTTGCATTACATTTTTATTTATCTTTTATTATTTTTCCTTATATAACATTCAAAAAGAATTAAAGGACTTCGGAATTTAAATAATTTAACTTATAATACCAATAAATAAATATCTAAGTTATTCATACAAATGTCTATGAGTGGTTTTTAGTTTCTCTATTAGGCTCACAGTCGAGGAAATACTGGATTCCACGAAAATTTATATCCTAATATTTTACCGAAGGTACATGTTTTATGACTCTCGAAATCTAGAAAAAAGACAATTTTGGAAAAAGTTTTGTGTGTACGTAAGTTTGTGTGCGTGCGCGCGCGTATGCGTTCTTCCATGATCACTGTCATTCAAAACCGAAATTTGGATTGAGTACAAAACTTGGAATTAAGTTCAGCATTTTCCAAGTATACGATTCAAAGATTTCATAACAGCCTTTACCTATATGGGATAATTTTTGAAAATGTTTATTTTCTTAAAATGGATCCGACGTTTTTGATTAAATTACCACGAGTTTAAGACAAGCTAAATATATGCTTATCTTGAATTATCTAGGAATAGCCTCTCAGGTCCGCTTCATTCTGGATGACTTTTTATAACTGGTAAACCGTAAGAGAAAGACAACATATTTTACACAAAAATTAGACAATGTACATAATTTATGTGAAACATTTTTTTTTGTGAAATTAGCCATTTCCGAGATATTCCTTGTTTTTTTTGACATTTCCAATACATTACTTTTGTCAAATGGTAAGTCGTTATTAGTTTATTTTTCTTCATGTTCATGAAAAGAGAATAATATTTCAAAGATATTGCTTAGCGATAAATGATCACCAGGCTTGATTATCACTTGACCCTACTGTATTCCCCTTTTCCTATTGCACCTACAAAAATATGTATAAAACCATTTCAAGAAATCTCTATCTCCATTAGCATGAAGTAGATAGAAAAATAGGCATTTGTAAGAATAGTTTTGCAAGACTGGGTGGAGAAAGTCGTGTGAGTGTAGCACATCAGTTCTTTTAGAATATAATTAAATATTTTCCATGTAGAGTTTGTCTACGAAGGGTATATTTCACAAAACCTAACCCTGGAAGACGTTGAACATAGTACCAAGCTTAGTATTTTTCTTACTTTTATTTTTGAGCTACCTATGTCATTCCATACATACGAGTAGGTACATACATCTGCAGGTACATACATCTGGGTAGGTTCAGAGGATCTCAAAGTACCTTATTCCAGCGAATATTAATATTGAAATTTTGGGTGTAACATATCTTCCTCCATATGTCAGTGATAAGCTGTAGAGAAAGTAAAAACTTTCAAAACAACAGTGGACACTGACTACAGTAATTGTGTAATACTGTGGTTCAGTGAGATGGAATTAGATAAAAAGTAAAAGAAGATATTTACAGGGACAATAATACTCGAGTCCTTGTCACAAGCTTACTAAATGCAGATCAAGTCTGGTACAGAAGAGATACAACACTGTGTTATCAAACGCACTGACGAAGCGTTTACTTTTATGTTAGGCTCGTTAATTTTTAACACATGACTCGACACAAATAAACACTTGCGTCCTGTCTTGTTGCCTTTTTACGACATTTGCACAGCTGCGTGCGACATCCCACTTTTAGCAAAAGCGGTGTGATAACATTTCAAGGAAAAAAGGAAAATAAGAAAATAAACTTCATAGAGATTAAAGCATGAGGGAATTGAAAAGATTAACCTTCGAGTAAGTACGTGCTGCGTTATAACCATGCAAAACCGTATGACGGTTTGTTTAAAGAACATGAGTAACTCAGCATAATAAATGTAAATACAACTACGGTATGCTTTGGGAAATATAGTTATAAACTTGAAGCAAATTCTTTGTCTGTTATTACTAGTACTAAAAAGATTCCGCAGCTCTGCTCGCATTGAGTGTGTGTGTGTGTGTGTGTGTGTGTGTGTGTGTGTGTGTGTGTGTGTGTGTGTGTGTGTGTGTGTGTGTGTGTGTGTGTGTGTGTGTGTGTGTGTGTGTTTTGTTATTAAAAAGTTCGGTGGGTACCATTCTTCTTCAGTATTAAAGACAAAGAAACTTTATTTGACCTCTGGTTACCTCATAAGACATTTTAATATACATACATTCATCCATCCGTATGTACATCGTCCATCCATCCATGCATAATGTTTCATAAGTTAATGCTTTATGTCAATAAAAGTAAATGTAAACTCATTCCGTTTGTCCCTTAGAAATATTTTTATTTATTTTATTTTACTTCTATTTATTTATTTTTTTCTGTTGCATGTACATACAACATAATGTTTATACAATGGTGTATAAGGACTTCAGTGCCTGACTTACGTCCATATTTTAGATGCAGAAAACATGTTACTGATATTATCAGTCTAAAATGAAGGTTTTTTTAAAGGAAACTTAAAGTATAATGATGATAACAACGACGACGGCGATGATGATGATTGCGATGGTGGAAATAGGAGATTGATTACAAGAGACGAATTACAATACCATTAATAGGTCTCAGACTAGCATGTTACTGCTGTAAACATATGGGAGGGGACAAAGCGAGAGACATACTTTAACTGAATGCCCTTAGACTGCAGATGGTGGACAGAAATTCATAAGCGTTTAAGAGGCATTCCCGTAAGAAACTGGATCATTCTAGTTCGACACAGATTATATTAAAACCGGTCAATTAGACTCGATTTTATTGTTATTTTGGAGAATTAAGGTGTAGTACTTGTAGTGAATAGTAACAAAACATAGCCTTTCATAGTTTTTAAGAGCCAGCTAGACAAAGGAGGTGATACCGAAATTAAGGTTTGCCAGAAGTAAAGAATCATGATGGATGTCAAAGGAATGTTGGTTCTTTGTTACGACAAGGGCAAGGCCAGTTGAGTTGTGGGGAAAGTTATAACAAAAGCAATGTAAGAAACAGTGTCCTTAGCAGTTTTCTAAAGAAGCTCACTTGACTTATATAAATAGAGTATTCTTTGGATAATTCAGAATGGCATGACAAAACAGCCACAAAGAGATTTTTGGTTGAATGAAGAGGGCTTTCAGTAAGTGAAATTGATACACCCACGCGCAGCTGTGGACAAGGGTCTTCAGCGTGGTGCCGAGGAGAGCTCTCCGTGACTTGCAAACCATTAGAACAGTCTTCGTCGAGGAGCCGATCAGGGCAGTTCGTGGCTAGGAAGCCATCGGAAGAGTCTTCGGCGTCAGGCCGATGAGAACAGTCTTCGGCGTGAAGCTGATCAGGGCAGTTCGTGGCTAGGAAGCCATCAGAAGAGTCTTCGGCGTGAGGCCGATCAGATCAGAACAGTCTTCGGCGTGAGGCCGATTAGAGCGGTCCAAGGCGTGAAGCCTATTAGGGGCAGTCCTCTGGTCCTGTCCTGAATATTTGTCGGTTCATAAACATTCTGCCGTCAGTCTCTCCGTGAACACTGATCAATTGTGGTAACCCTTGCTCGCCACCATCTTCTTATTGTATCAGAGGGCATCCTAGCCAGCACTACTTGTGAACCTCTCTGAACCATGTTATTTTCTCTGGGCCAGTGATCATCCCTACTCGACAGGTATTGCCCCAGTTTACCCCAAGACAATTTGCTATCAACGAATTCATTTAACAATTGCGTAAACATTGAAAAATTCAATCAATAACAATATCTCGGAAATGGTTACTTCCAACATCAAAAAGTGCCTTTGACATTAACTGTGTCTTAGATTACAATTTCCGTGCAGTAAGACCTTGACTCATTGCTTTGTTTCAAAAACGCAAGGCAACAGGAAAGCAGAAAGCATTTGTTTTTGACAGTGCTGTAATTCAAAGTTTTCCATTAAGATCTGAATATGAATTTGTTGTCTTTCTCACTTCAAATGGATCGAATCCCCCATCTGCTATCACTCTGCCGCTATATTGTGATGTACTTTGTTTTCACTCAACGTTAAACCTTCCACCACCTCAGGATAAAAACAGTCCACCAGCAGTTCAAGTCCCTGGCAAGTAAACTGCTTCGTGGTCACCACACTGCGACCTGGGAGAGCACCAAGGAAAATATTGGTCTCTCGGAGAAGCAGCTCCAGCGGATTATCCTATACATGAGACAGGATACAACTCAGTATCAGCATGCTTTCCATGGCACTCGAGGGAGACTCGCCTTCGAGCCTCAAGAGAAGATCACCAGTTTTTCAGACTAAATAGAGTCTCAATTCGAGCCCCGGAGAGACCCACAGGACGACGAATTTACCGAACTCGTGGAGGAGACGGTGGAATACCTCTATGAGGCTCCTCTCACCACACAATGCGATCCTTATTCCCATTGTCACTCCAAGATAGGTGACCTCCCAAATGCAGAACCTGAAACCTAGCAAATCCCCTGGACATGACGGTATTAGAGTACTCATGTTCCGGAATCTCCCCAAAAGGGCCGTGATATATTTGACGTGGATTTGCAATTCGTGTCTTCATCTCCGTCACTTTCCAACATGTTGGAAGGAAGCGAGAGTGGTCTGCATTTTGAAGCCCGGCAAGAATCTGGTCTTTCCGTCAAGCTACCGCTCCATCAATCTCCTGCCGTTGGTTTCAAAAGTATTTGAACGATTGCTAGTGTCCCGTCTACTCCTCTCTTCGAGGAAGGCATCTCGGGCCAGATCACCAGCTCGGTTTACGTCGGGACTACTCCACAACCCTGTAGCTGCTGCGACTGGCACAGAAGGCTGCCCTAGAATTTCAGGACAACCTCAAAACCGTCGCAGTACTCGTGGACATGGAGTACTTGTGTACTCGCCCCAACATGGCACCAGGGCTTATTGCACAGGCTCAAGGAAGCACTACTCCCCTCTCCATACCTCACCTTGATTAGAAGTTTCCTCTGGAATCGCACTTTCAGGGTGCGGGTTGAAGGGAAACTCCCCTCCGTCAGATCCATAGCGTGTCTGGGGTACCGGAAGGTGGTGTACTGTCACCGTTGCTCTTTGCTGCCTACATGACTGATCTTCCCATAGAACAGCACAGTGTTCTTTGTCAATATGCCGACGACGTCCTCATTTTGACATAGAACAAGAACGTCCGATACTGCCTCCTTCCGCAGCAGTGACAACTCCAGACCATCGACAGATTAGAGTGAAAAGTGAAGAATAGCCATTAGTCCGTAGAAGAGTTCTGCTTTTCTGTTGGCAAAGGTCCCTCGCTGGCGACCAGATGGGGAACTGTGGTTTAGGCGGAGAAGAATTTCATGGGTTCAACCCGTCAAGTGCCTGGGGATTCAACTGGACCGCGAACTCACCTTCACTCCACACGTCCGAGCAACGGTCGGCCTCGGCCACGCTGCGCTCAGGCAGCTGTATCCCATATTCCGATCCACAATGCCCATACGCTTTAAGCTACGGTGTGTTGTATGATCATCCCGTCACTGAAACTGTACGGATGTGAGGTCTAGGGTTCATTAACTCGTTCTATCCTCCGCAAACTGCAGGTTGTGCAGAACAGGCACCCTGGATGATCTACGATACCGACTGTAGGTTCCCATCTTACACTTACACACCCAGTCCGGCGTACCTTACGTTGAGAACGTTGTGCGTGACAGTATGCGCACGTTGTATGCCAAGATCACACCTCCCAATCATCTGGTAAATACACTGGATCAGTATGACCACCGGGTACCCAGAAGGCGGAAGAGCTACCTTCTACCCAAGGACGTCCTTGGGTGATAAGTTCAGCGTCTCTTTCCTTCACTCAAACTCCACCAGGTTAAGCAGCATCGGAATGGACACGGCTGGAACGGTGACCACTGCCAGAAGTGTCCGTAAACGTGCGGTAGAACACTGGTCGTATAGCTACAGCCATACCCTGCTCCCATCCGCCCTCTCACTTCTGGCCTCGCCCTCAACTGGAAGGACCCTGCAAGCAGCCGTTCCATGTGAGGTGGTATCAGGCACTGTCTTACATCTTATGGATACCCATCCCGGCACTAGAAGCACTAGCAGAGACCAGCCACCTCCATCATCACACATCGATAAAAATGCTTGAGAATATTGACATCAACTATCTAACCGCACGGGTATCCGTGGCGTTCTACCCACGGGGACACCCGGGCTACTCATACTCGCTCTTGGCTCAACGTTAAACACAAGTAAACCACATTGACCAACATTAAATTCAAATAATATTCAGTGTGCATGCATGCACTTACAACAATACAATATTGTAGGAATGTGGGGCAGGGGAGGAAGAATAACTATTATACATACTATATCAAGCATCTCTACTGACATTTAGGGTTGGAAGAAAAGGGCGGGTTGCTGCAACGTTGCCAGGGTGAATTGTAGTATCTCTTTTTATTTATTTGTTTACCTATTTATTTTATTATTTTTTCTTTAATTCTTTTTTCTTTCTCTCTTTCGTTCCTTCTTTCTTTCCTTCTTTCTTTCCTTCTTCCATTCCTTCCTTCCTCCTTTCTTTCCTTCTTTCCTTCTTCCTTACTTTCTTTCTTTCTTTCTTTCTTTCTTTCTTTCTTTCTTTCTTTCTTTCTTTCTTTCTTTCTTTCTTTCTTTCTTTCTTTCTTCCTTCCTTCCTTCCTTTGTTTGTTTGTTTCTTTCTTTCTTTCGATTTTCCTTCCTTCTTTTCTTCTTTCTCCCTTTCCTTCTTTCTTCCTTGCATGTTTTCTTTCGTTCCTTCTTTCTTTCGATCTTTCTTTCCTTTTCTTCTTCCTCTCTTTCATTCTTTCTTCCTTCCTTGCATGTTTTCTTTCGTCCCATCTTTCTTTCTTTCTTTCTTTCGATCTTTCTTTCCTTCTTTTCTTCTCTCTCTCTCTTTCCTTCTTTCTTCCTTCGTTTCAGTTTCGTCTAAGCGCACTTCAGTTAAGCAAGGGCTTTCTATATTTGTTATGCGAATTCTGGAGTTAAATATTGCAACGTAGCTCTTCTTTTCCATTTGCATTTCTTTTAATCACGCTGGACCCTTTTAGAGCATAGAGAACATTGTGCAGTAATACCGTGCCCAATAAGTTACGTTCTGGTAAGTTCTTGTGGCATCAGAAACGCAGGGATTCATGGGACACCTTGAGGGAAACAGGTGGTAGGGCTCATATTAACAGCCATAATGAACTGTTTAGATATTCTCTAACCGGGTCTCTATTGTTTTCTGTACAGTGGTTCTTGAATCATTCATTTTACTTATTCTACCTCCAAGGGCCGTATGGACTATGGTCTTAGTGTTAGTTTTTATAAACCTAATTCTCGCCTTGATACATAAACATATATTTTCGTAGCCAAAATTTGAGAAATATACTTATATATGAACACAAAATATGGGCTCTACTGTAGAGACTGTTTCAGGTACTTGTTTATCTTGTGAATGTTTTACAGCTGCGTGGGAATCCTATCTCGTATACTTCATTTAATTCATTTACTTTTCCTGATCCAGTTTAAAAAAAAAAAAAAAAAAAAAAAAAAAAAACATATCTCCTTGAGTGTTCTTCTTCTGAATGGTCTTCGTTTTGAATTGATAATTACATTTTTTTAAGTGCCTGTATCATACTTGCTTTTCAATTTCATATATATGTTGCGTTCTCTAATTTATTTTATAGTTTAATAAGTGATTATTTTATAAGCATTTATTTGTCAACGATGCAATTTCTTCTGATAAAACTATTCAAACCATATCTACCTCAGCACTGTAATCCTACATATGCTTCAAGTGTTGCTGTGCGCTCTCAAAAACAATTAGTTTTTCCATGGAACGTTCCTTCTTTTGCTAATCGATTTGATAATGCATAGAATTATCATGATTTCCAGGCACAGGAAGTAAACTAACAATTTCAAAAACTTGCTTTATAGAAATTTATAATCCAACCAATTATCTATATCTTTTTCTTGCTCTGTTTTAGCAAAAACGGAGTTATAAAACTACAATGCGAGAGATAATTAGACTAGATAATTTAGCGTAGCTTTTATTATATAGTGTGCACTGCTATGATAAGTATGGTGCTGCATACCAGTTTATATGTTAAAGGAGTTTATTTAGGACCAAGATTATTAAATATCTGTGAAAACTAGATACTCATGTTAAAACTTCAGCAAGATGGACCGGTTTGTAAATATTTTCACGAGAAACCGCGATTTAATTTGAAGACATTAAAGCGATCTATGATAAATAGAATAAATATTTACACCTCCTTTAAAGCCAGCCAAGACGAGTAGTTAACGACGAAAATTAATGAATGGCTTGCAGGACTGCGCAAAACAAAATGAAATGATAATATCTGCAAACAAATTTAATGAACTAAAGAACCGGTATGTCACGTCACAAATGCTGAAGCAGATGAGATTATATGTCATTATTGAAGTATATATGCAGCTTTCAAGTTATGTAGGTTATAAATCGTACCCATATAGTTTGAGGAGCTTCATGTGCATATCTTCTTATTGTTTGCATGAGTATTTCCAAGCTAATCACAGGAAATTGCAAATAAGGTTATTGTATGTAATGGCATTATAATTCAAACATATTATTTGTACACATTTTGAATTGTAAGTAAAATGCTTATGGAGATTTATGTTTTGGGTTGAATAATAATATTGCATACAACGGACCAAAACGAAGCAAAATGGCCGTTCCGAAAGCATTGTATGTCAGTGTGTGCACACCTGTGATTATTTTCACTCAAGAATTGCCCACCAGGTACATTTGAAACGTAGTATAAAAGTATATGTTACATTCACATGACTTTTTATAATCTCCCACAAGCTATTTTTTACAAAATTTTATCTAGTTCATTTTAATCGAGATAAAATTATGCACAAATGCTTCTACTAATATTTCTTTCTACGTAGTTACAATGGAAATAAGAAAATACAGATAGACGTAAACGATAGTCAACCATTTTAAGACTGGTTTGCTATGCGATGGCTCTTGAAATTACATTATTTTTGCCGGAGCAACAGAGAAAAAATTATTAAAGAGTTCTAGTTTGAGAATAGTGTAAATATTTTAAAACTAAACAAATAACAAGTAATATCTCGGGAATGGTTAAATCTCTAAAAATACACAGTTGACGCACGAAATGTCACATTGAAAATTGTTGATATAACTTTTAAAAACCGAAGTATGTCAATATTATTTTTTTACATTAATCATCAGAATGTGTATGCTCAGTGAGCGTGCAGAACCTGTTCAGTATGTCCACTTTGTTGACGTACCACCTCTTCAACTCGAACGGTGACGTTTCCGACCACTCTACGACACATGTTTTCTGTTATTCCCTGGAAAAAGGTTGTGATAGCCGCTCGCGGTTGCATTAGTGTGTGTGGTTTGTTGCGGTAGACTATCTCCTTCAAATATCTCCATAAGAAATAATCATAGTGGTTAATATCCGAGCTGTGTGGCGGCCATATTGAACCGCCCTGAAAACGTCCAGGATATCGATGGGACATCTGACGGAGCCGGAAAAGTTGGTGCAGGAAATCCAGAATAGCCTTTGCTTGTATGTGGACGAGCTACATCTTGCATAAACCATTGAATCTCCATTAGTAACCCTGTTGCATAAAGTTGCGGAAAAAAATTGTTCTGCAACATATCCAAGTAGCGCGCACTATTAACTGTGTCGTTGAAAATGATTGGCCCATTGGTAACCCTGTTATCTGTCTGCAGGGGGCCCACCTCGTACGTAAATGAACACGAAAACGTCGTGGCGTCTCTGCTAATCTCTTCGTTTTCGCTTAAAATAACACAGTTTTCACTGTTTGTTCTGGCGTCAACCGGCCTTTTTCCGCCATTTACTAAACCGAAGCGGTGGAATCACGCAGGCGCGATATTGACAACCTGTTGAACCATGCACGAACTACGGCTAATTGTCACATCATTCCAGCGATGCCAACCCGCAATTAACATATTTATTACACAATTTCAATGTGTGACATGTCGTGAGCCATCCTGTGTTTGCACACAAAGTGTATGTTCTAACAAGATCTTTATGTCATTATTATAACATTTTGTTTATTTCTCCTAATTCACCAGTTACACAAAATTCATTCGGAATGAAGAGGACTTCAAGGCTATTCCCAGAAAATTCAAGATATACATTTCATCTGTCGTGGTATTTCAATAAAAGCTGTTAAACCCATTTTATCAAAAATCTGAAGTTTTGAAAACATATCTATGTAAAGGGTAGTTTTTTTGGATGGTGATTTTCTTGAAAATCTTCATGTCGCATTCTTGAACGGGTCTATTAATCGCTAAGTTTGTTTTTAACTGATTTTTCGTTTTTGAGGTATTCTGTTTTGAGTTATTCATATCGTACACACTCACACACACAAACACCCACATACAGGCACACATGATCATGTTTCTACAAGTGCTTTCTTGGGTTCCTGGTGGCCTTGAAAATATATTTCGGGTAAAATTTTGAGTTCGAGATTATGGATAGAATAAAATACTTTCCATAGTTACAACAAATGATAGACATAGCAAAAATATTTCAAGAGGACATTTGTAAAACAGGGTCATCTAAACTACTTCAGCAATGATAAAACAGGTTTTATTTGAAGGGAAATAAAAATTTCAGAATAATATAGCTAGCTAATTATATAGTTTTCTGAAAATGGAAGTGTATATACATAATACTTATTTAAGCTTGACTAGCAATATAATTATACATTTCTAAATAATGAATACTATATGCTACTGCTTCACTTTATGTTCTTCTAAGTGTAGTAAGTAAGGGAAATATTGCATTTCACCCAGAAAGTTGATACTGAAATTTCACTGGAAATATGTGTTTTGGAACACCCTGCGTCTAAACAGAGAACTTTAAGGAAAATTTGTGCGTGTGTCCGTGTTTCTATGAACTCGTACCTATCAGAAAATTATTAATAGGATAATTTCTGCAAACTTTCATCTTAATAAACATGAAGTGAATAGAGGAATAAGTGTGTGTAATATGTAGAAAGAATGTGTAGTGTTTAAGGCCCACTTCTACTACATACGGCACCGCAGGCGGTGACACTGATGATACATAAGATGAAGATGGAGCAACGGTGGAATGAGATGACGGTGGAAACCGGAGATCCTGGAAAAAACCGCCCCAGCGTCATGTTGTCCATCACAAATCTCACATGCGGTCACCTGGGATCGAACCCGGGCCACCTTGTTGAGAGTCAAGTGGTCTAACCGCTCGGCCACAACCGACCATGAGTGTATGTAAGAATAGTTTGAACAGAGGGGAGAGAGTTGTATGTCAGTGAACATATATGACTTTTTCTTTTATATAACGGTTCTAATCGCAGCAGGAATTATTCGGTTTTATTTCCTTTAATTTATTTCAATATATTTTGGTTCGTATACCCTGGTTGCGTACTTATATATTGTAGTTTAGTTGCACAAACTCTTGACATGTTCTTGCCACCAGCGAAAGCGGTTCTTATACTTCAATTTGTAGTACATCATGAAAATGAAATTCCATTTATGGGAACTCTCGGTGTTTTTCCGCATTTCCCCTTCTATATTGGGCTAAAATACCGCCTGATTTTTCTCCTGAACCTGTTTATCAGATTCTTAGTCCACGATGAACTACATGGTTTTATTTACTTTAATTTATTTCAATATATTTTGATTCGTATACCCTGGTTTCGTACTTATATATTGTAGTTCAGTCGCACATACTCTTGACAATTAGTATTTGGGTGAAAGCTACAAACACTAAAGGAGCAATACTCATATGTTTTAAAAACAAGAAAAGGAATATGCTTAAAGTATCATATGTTAAAAATGTTTTTGACAAACTAAGTGTAGATAGTGTAGATAGTAAGTTGTAAACAGTAAGGAATAGACAAAATCTTAAGCACAAAAACTGTAGTTGTCGTTAAAACCATTATTTACATCTAATACTTTGTTTGCGGAGTTCGCCATTTCTGAAATATTCCTTGCTGCCTGTCTAAATTTTCCGATACATACTTTTCGCAAATAGAAAGCTAAAATGGACATTTTTTAGTCGCTTCTTGATGTCCTGGACTTGCGAAGACAAGGGAATTTCTAAGCCATCATATAACGACCAGCTCTTAAACTATTTGAACGATCACTTATATTCTCTCTATTTCTTCCCATTGTACATAAAAGTAAATATGCAATAAAACAGTTTTTGTAAATGGTTATCCCCAATAACATGATGCGTAGTAGAAGAATAAGCTGTTTAAGCAGAATTTGTATGTACAAGGGTAGAGAAATAATGTGAGTTGAACACATTAGTTTCTTTTTTGTGTGCGTACACCGGCTAATGCGAGAAACAGTCTCTTTCTGATTACACTGAAAAGACAAGTTGTGTAGACCTTTTATATTTTATTTAATATTTAGTTATACCAGAAAAGCGGCTTTATTTAATTTATTTTTTGCCGGTTTTTAAAACGCACATGAGAGAGGAAAAGAGTTGAGGTGAAGGAAATAGAATGAGAGAGAAAGAGAGATGAAGATAGAGTGGAAAGATAGGGGATAAAAAGAGTGAGATTCGGGGTGAGGTAAGAGGGAGCCATAAAAACTAAGAAAAGGAGAAAAGCAGAATTTGACGCAATTACGCAAACTTAGCGGAGGTATCTGCTAGTGTTTGTATAAATTCGATAAAATCATTTTGGGCAAAAAAATATATATCGAAACATCTACGTTCTAAAAGTTGTTTACCGATATCAAATTAACTCGAAAATCTTGGAATGGTACTCATCTCCGGCACGAAAACTGATATTAATACTTTCTTTTTCGCTTATGATGTCTAGATAGACAACACGTACGGTTGTATACTCTTTTAAAATTGCTCGATTTTAAATTCAAGGGTCTATTTTCGGATGAATGCAATAATTTTTCTTTTTGATTTACGCAATTGGTAGAGTAAATTATACAGTCTAACTACGTAAATCTAAAGAGATCAAAAATTAAAATATATCACTTGGAAACTGAAGTAATATAAGTGAGTCGCATTATCTAGTAGGAAAATATCAGAACTAACTTGCAGTAAATATGAGATACTCTCTAGTACTCTATTCTCTGTAAACTGACATTTTCAAAGAAGTTATTCAGGAATTCATTGTCACGCTGCAAAGACATCACATACGTAGAAATCAGAGCAAGCTCTCATTTCTATCAGACTGGCTGTTTCCTGCGTTATGATACAGCGACAAGGGGATTCTGGAGCTACTCCGGGAAGTTACATAACTTAAAGCCATCAACATACTTTTGCCTTTTTCCTGGCTTTGTTTTCTTAAAACAATCCATGTACTAAACGTGTAATACAAATGTGGAGGAGACGATTAAACCAATTCTTTATAATTGCAGATAATTATATGCTTATATTTGATATGCTTATTCTTGATATTAGTGCGGAGACTCCTGCCTATTTTGTTTATTAAATTAGTTTAACTTGTAATGAAATATAAATCCTATCTGCTCTTAATAATACCATTTTAATCTTAAAGTTTAACTATATCTCAGCAAGCTGATCAAATTAAATATAAGTTTTATTTGATTTATAGGTCTTAATGAAATATAACCCAAAAATGCATTGCATGGGGATTACAAAGATTTTTTTTCTAATAATACTGTAAAACGACAGGAGGAATATCTATATCACCATAAATTTATTTCAATTCTTTAATTATTGTTCAGCAAATTGTTCTTAAACAGTTATTTTTCAATCTAGTTTATTTTAATCGAGATGAACATGTGTTTAAATGGTTTTACGGGGATATGTGAATATAACATATGTCTCTGAGTAGCTAAAGTTAGATATGAATTGATTCCTACTAGATGGAGATGGAGTGTCAACGAATTCTACTCCAGTCAGCGAAAGACGCGACCGCAGAGGCATCGGAATATCTTTTTCACATGGAGTAATCACGTGACATGAGCTGGTTCTGTTATACTACTATAGACACCTTAGTTGCGATATCACTTAATGATCAAATGGACTATACTTTGCTACTCCATACTTCCAATTGTTTACAGGTTACCCATATGAGTGGGTGGAATTATTTCGTTTTCCGAACCCACTGACCTTCATACCAAACAACAATCTTTGTATTAATATCTGCTGTAGAACTACAGGCACGTATTCGCATATAAACTGCTCCAACGTGGATGAAGGAGAGTGCTGGGTTATTTAGAGAAGACATGAATAACCTTGATTTATAGACTTTATCGATTAGTGAACACATAATGGAATACAGATGGGCAAACTTGAAACAACATGTCACGACAATTATTATTGATGGCTGCACAAGAGTGCACTCGACTAATGTCTGCGAATATACTCAACATCGTTTAGCAGCAATATAAATTGCAATGAAGATATGCTAATCGGATGAAAGCTAGTAAATTGTTGTTAAAATAGTTTAAACCCAACAGAGCTAACAACAATTAGGACTAAATAAGGATCACATGTAACCCTAAAATACCAAATATGTTTACAACTGTATGAAGCAATATTTACTAATGTATAATCTTTACGTTATGTACAAAGTAAGGAACTTAATTATTCTAGATATTTTACTGTTTGTAGTAAAATATATATTCCTGTTCAACAATTAAAATCGTGTGCCACTTCTGCAATGTTTATGGCAAAAACTGCTTTTCATCCGTACACAGAATGATCCATTTGCATCTCATTAAATCCAGAGAGGAGTATACTCATTAATGACAAGGAATACTGTGTGCAAAAGTTGTTTTTGTCATGCAAAACAGAAATAAAATAGTTCTTTCAGATTTCCCTCGTCCTCATAACTAGCAAATGCCGGTAAAAAAAAAAAACGGAAACTTAGACCTGGAAGGCCTCCTATGCACATTTTCTTTCCCAGTTATCATGTCATATATTATTAATATAACCCCATATGGTGCCCTGTATGCAATAAGAATGGGCTTTAAACAATATTTAAAAAACACTACTAATTGTTTTTTAATTCTTAGCTCCAAACCTGAACTTCAGTGATCAGGATTCAAATCTCTGAGATCACTGGGTTCTATCCTTACTACGGTGTCTCCAGGTCATGGTAAAGGAAGGTGAGGACCAAACTAAAATAAACGGTGATTGGTCCTCAAGGATGTTAATGGGACTTTGGTAACACTGTGACGAAACATCTTGCCTTTTGTGTTTTCATTGAACGTAATCTCGTAATATTTTTATTTAGTGCAACAATTAAAAATGAAGTTTTAATAAAAGAGCGGACAAGGGAAGAACAACGCTGAAACGAATTCCGAATAAACAAATTACACTGACTGAGATACTGAGATACTGAAAAAATGCTCAAGGAGAGAAATACTTGAGGCAGAAGACCCATGTAGTAAATACTATTAAGATATTTAGTTCTTACGCAGAGAAAGGGAGGAAAGCAAAATAGAGGAAATGATTTAGAAGTTGGGTGTGCACCGAAGAAACAGTCCTAGCTTAATTGTTTGCTTCATTTAGTATAAGTGACAGTAACATTCACAAAAATATAATAAAGTTTAATCAACTTATTGAAATATACAGCAACAGAAGATTTTAAAAAATGAAACCTTTCTTGCATTTGTTTTATTTTGCAGGAAAGAATAACGTACATAAGGCGTGATGGCTAGCCAATAGGAGGGATTTCTTTTTTGTCTTGGGGTAACTTTTGTCCTGATTTAAAACAGAATTACCTGCACAATGGCAAAGGGCGGCGGCAAACCAATACATTGTGCTTCGAACGCAATCCCTAGGAGAAAGAGAGGGGTGACAAAATCTGGAAGACAACATGCGTGGATGGGGTCACCAACACTTCCAGATTGAACGCACCCAACACCGTTCGAGCCTGTTCACAAGACCCGAGTACCCCCAGGCTCCGTTAAGAAAAGCCGCTCATAAAGGTTGTTCCCATCTGTAGTTCGACTGATGCCAGGAAGAAACATTCACAAAGCCCAGCACCACCACCCAGCTGCATCATCCGGGTTATGAATGTATAACCAGAGAACGAAGGAGAAGTCTCGCAGGTCAATCCAAATCGAATGTTTTGTACTTTAGCACCCTTTGGAGGAATGTATGTGATGAAGACAACAGGAGGTTATAGAATGCGAGAGAGTTGCGCAGAAGTCGTCAACGAAAATGCTCTTTGTTTTCGACTTGACACTCCGTTTTATTGACTTGAAAAGAACAAGCAATATAGCATAAAACAACTAAACACATTATTTTATAGAGTACATAATTCTCTATCGAATAACATAAAATGTTACCAAAACATTTTATTTTGCACGCAAAAACCTTCACTTAAAAAAAAAGCTAGGACTTATGGGCCAACCTATTAATTCATAAGCGTTTTACTAACTAAAATAGCAGCTTGAGTGCGTGATAGCAGAACTTGTCGATGGCTATCTGGTGGCGCCCGTCGAGTTCTTCTACCACAGTAGGTAATAGTTTTCTATTGTTCCGCTCCATACGGTGATTGGGGAACCGATCATTTCCTTAATTACATTGACAATACGCAATTAAGGGGAGGAAGGCGGCTACGATGGAGAAACCCATGTGTATACACACACCTTCCTGGCCACATGGAATGTGGAGGCACAGTAAAAAAAAGTGTAATCCTCACCCCGTGCACGCAATGCTGGGACTTTTAGTGCGTGCTTTCCGGAACTAATGCGGAAATGATGAAAAGTGCATGCTTTGATTAACGTTACGGTAAAGCTTTGTGCGGGCTTCAATATAAACGCAATCTTGTTATATTTCATCATATTCATAGGAGACCATTAACATTTTCTCCTCTGTAAACCCTCCTTTCCTTCAATATTCATACCCTTTCGGCATCGTTTTTGCTTACATCTTTGTATGAGTCATAACATGAAAAATAAAATTGTTTCTATTGAATAACGTTTCACTTACCGTTTCAAATGTATCACTCGCCTCACCTCCCAAAATACAATATAATCTCTCTGGTATCAGAAAAGATAATGTTAATATCTTTGTAATATTGTATCCACCATACGTTGTAATAAGATGTGTAATTAATGAAGTGTCTTATTGCTAAATATGTGGTATGTTTACACTTATGCATCACCATGACAAAATGTAATAATTATTCGTGTGATAACTGTACTTTAATAGACCTCATTAAAATGTTCTTCTACATGAAAGTGTAGGTTTCTGATCTCTGTAGGTTTCCACAATCAGAAAATCTGTATATAAAAATCAATACTTTCGCGTCTGCGAACATACACAGCCCTGCCAGCTGTTTCAATATGCAGAATAACTTCAGTGCACTTATTGGTTCAGACAAGCGCAGAACATTAAAATAATTTATATTAGAAACTTAGACACTTATCGAACATAAATGGATATATTAAAACTTGACAATAATGGCAATTAAGATGCTCCTATGAAAATCATGAAAGTCGCTCCGTTCGTTTCATAGATGTAGTCACATCTTAATTACTACTGTTGTAGTCTTGTGGCATAATATACCCTTATAATATTTCGAAATACTATAAGAGAAACCTTATTTCAAACACAATTTCATTTTATAATATGGGCAGGATTTAAGAAACGATTGCCTCCGTGGTCTGGTAATTAGCAAGCTAACCTCCAATTCTTACGTCCCTGGTTTTGATTTACGATTGGAGGGTGGAGATTTTTGTTTAGCCGGATCAATCCCTTTCTTCTCTAGAATCTAGAAGTAGGAATAAAAGTATTAATGTGTGTGTGTGTGTGTGTTTTTTTTTTTTTTAATTTACATCCTTCAACATTTAGTCATATCGGACGATGAATGAAATTGGTGAAGTGATGCTCAATGCGTCCGGGGTCCGTGGAGCTTAGAGTTATCCGAAAAAAGCCTCATCCAGGTAACTCACCCTGACCGAGATTCGAACTCGGGACCTTTTGAACGTGAGGCAGACACGCTACCATCTACGCTACCGAGGCGGGCTGTGTGTGTGTGTGTGTGTGTGTGTGTGTGTGTGTGTGTGTGTGTGTGTGTGTGTGTGTGTGTGTGTGTGTCCAATTGTTCCCTAAAGCTCTGTACTGGAGATTACAATTTATGTAATTATCTTAGACGATAACATACAAATGATGTTATTTTGAGAGCATGATGACATTCTGAGATGATATATGTGCCCATTATGATAACAACCTTCTGCTGCATGCACAAAAAGGTGCTGCTGTTTTTAGTTCCATAGGCTTACTGTTACAGATGCATCCCAAGGGTATGTAACATTTATCTTGTTTGGGGCAGAGTGCATATTATAGGATGGCGACAACCACATAATTAACTGCGGGTGTGTGGCGGGGAGGAACTCCGTACACCGCCAAAAGATATATGACGTCACGATATTTGTTTCTGTGGACTAATTCTTTCCTAGGGTGACGACATTTGACCCAGAAGGACGCCAGACGACGTCTGGCGAAGAATATACCCGAGTGAGCCCTTGCTCAAGTGATTCTTTCTGGCCATGCAAATTTAGATAGTAAAGTACACAAATGCCCCAAGTACACCATGCCGTTTCAAACATCACAGTTTATGTCCTATATGACCACTGCCAGCAACCAGACATCATATCTGAACTTTTCCAAATTAAAATACATAGTTTTTACAGAAGCAGTATTGATCCTTTTCATTCACATGACTTTCCCTATTCATTCTTACAAACTATTATTATTATTATTATTATTATTATTATTATTATTATTATTATTATTATTATTATTATTATTATTATTATTATTATTATTATTATTATTATTATTATTATTATTATTATTATTATTATTATTATTATTATTATTATTATTATTATTATTATTATTATTATTATTATTATTATTATTATTATTATTATTATTATTATTATTATTATTATTATTATTATTATTATTATTATTATTATTATTATTATTATTATTATTATTATTATTATTATTATTATTATTATTATTATTATTATTATTATTATTATTATTATTATTATTATTATTATTATTATTATTATTATTATTATTATTATTATTATTATTATTATTATATTGAAACTAGGGCACCTCATAGAATGAGGTATATCAGTATCTATAGATAATGTTCTAGAAGAGGGAAGAAGCTCTGTAAGAGCAAGGAAAAGATGGGGCGATTCGTGCTCTAGACCGAACATACTATTAGCCCAATTCAAGAGTAGGAGAAAAAGAAAAACAAGAAAGCGAATATTTTTTGTGCAGTAATATTTTGTCTGTCTTACGGTTTACCAAAAATGGAAGTCATTCAGAATATAGAGGACTTCTGAGGACATTCCCAGAAAATTCAGCGTATACACTTCATGTCATGAAAATATCTTAAACATAGAGTACTTTAATCAAAATAGTTAGAGCCATTTCTTGAGAAAACCTGAATATTCGAAACATTTTCCATGTAAACGGTAGTTTGGAGAGGGGCAACTTTCAAACAAATTGTGTTGTATCCTTGGAAGATTCTGAACCTAAATACTAACCTGACCTTTTCTTTTCGAGTTATGCTGTTCACACACACACACACACACACACACACACACACACACACACACACACACACACACACACACACACTCACACACACACACACTCACTCACTCACTCACTCACACTGATCTTGTTATAAAGACGCAGCTTTGGGAGTTCTGGGAGTCCGAATGAATAAATGTATGTGCATTTTAACGCCCGCTTTTACTACATGTGGCACCGCAGGCGATGATACTGATGATACATGAAATTAAGATGGAGCACCGACAGAATGAGATGGTAGGGGGGAATCGCAGATCCCGGAAAAGCGCGCCCCGGCACCGCGTTGTTCACCACAAATCTCACATGCAGTCGCCTGGGATCGAACCCGGGCCGCCTTGGTGAGAGCCAAACGGTGTGTGTAGTGTTTAACGCCCGCTTTTACTACTAATGGCACCGCAGGCGATGACACTGATGATACATGAGATGAAGATGGAGCACCGGTGGAATGAGATGGCGGGGGACACCGAAGGTCCCGTAGAAAACCCGCCCCAGCGCCGTGTTGTCCACCACAAATCTCACTTTGCTGTCGCCTGGGATCGAACCCGGGCCGCCTTGGTGAGAGCCAAGCGGTCTAACCACTGAGCCACGGCGTGGTCTGGGAGTCTGAAAACTTGTACCTCCAGCGAAATATAGATATCAAATATTTTATTGGAATGCAATACTTTCTTTAGCCACGCTATTACTTTTCAATTTATACTAAATGCACTACATTTATACTACATAAAACTAAATAAAAGAGCTTATCTAATGGCTTCAATATCATAAGTAAGTCAATGTTTGGCAGTAATTTATTCCAATGAATAAATTCTACTATTTGCCTTTTACATGCAAAACACATTTTGTTCATTTTAATCTTCTTGATATAGCACTGGTATCCAGTAGTTGAAGCACAATTGTATTTGAATGACTTGTGAAGTCTCTTTTCGTGCTTCATTGCCATGGTTCTTATTTCTTCAATGATGGTGTCCATATTTAGATCCCTGTGGATGTTGTCATTCCTGATGTACCATGGTGCATTAGCAGTGCCACGTAGTACTTTGTTTTCAAAGTAGAAGAAAAAGTAAAAAGAAGGGTTGAAATAACCGTCGTTGTTTCAAATAACTCGATGATTTGTTTACGAATCACCCACCTCTAGCTCGTATAAACGTGCTATTCTGCTACATTTTAGAAACAGCCCAACTAATCCGTTACCTTCGTCTTCGGCTCCACAGGAATTCACATCAAAAGTGCAAAATGCGTGTTCATATTCCAGAGGATTTTGGAATTCGAGCTGCGTATTTAGAATACAGTATAAGTACAAGTAATAAGGCATGTTTCTTCATGTAAAAAGTAAAACGGCTTCTATCGGCTTTTTGTAAATGTAATACAGGATGTGCATCGCAAGACGCGTTTATAATCAGTCTCAAACTAAAACAATACCTTGTAAACATATGGAAGTCGAGAAAGAGAGAGAAAGAGATATTTTAACGTAATAATTTCCAAGAGCATTCCATTAAAGTATTCCTATCTCTGATTCTCGCCACCCATGTCTTTGCAGCTGGATCGTTCTAGTTGGAGACCGATTATTATAGCTGAAGCAACCGTAAGCTGATAAGTTGTATGTATGAACTGTTGGTAAAAAAAAAAAAAAAACAGACTTTTTTCTGTTTAATAAATCGCTCAAATGAACAATTTGTCCGTTAGCTACTCGTCTCTATTTCGCATACTTGTACGCATGTAAACGAGCTATTGTAATAAATTGTACAACAAACCCGTCGTTTTTCTTCTGTCACTTGCCTCGAAGTTCATGGTCTCCGCACCATGTAGCACTCGACTTTATTAATGGACACCCAATTTTACAATTACCGTTACCTCAGGGTCTTTTGCGGCTTCGTGCACCTCAACCACCTACCTGGAGAAAACAGTGCGGCAGAATGATTAAATACGTCCGAGCCATGGACGAAATCGAAATTCGCAATTCGATTCCCGAAGACTTGTCACAGTCGAGTTCATTAACTCGCAATACTTCGCCCCTCCTCTGCGATTTCGGGCCTCCTCTTTCCCTTCCATTCAGCATGGAAACAACTGAAAATTGGAATATGTATGTTAATAGACTGACATCACTACTATGGGGTTGCGACTGCATCCTTCATTAGCTGTAGCAGTTTTTGTTATTCCGCTTTAATTCACTAGGAATCGATTTACATCTAACTTTAACCAATCAGAAACATCAGAGTACGTTCTTTACGCGAAGTAAATCATGTGATAGAAGCTGGTTTTTCTTTACTGCTGTGAACAGTTTAGTTGCGATTCAGTATAAATATAAGAAAGATAGAAGGACATTTTATTACATTGTGATCCATAGCTTCAGAAAAATCCGTGTTAAACTTCAGGACTAGATTTCTTGATATATCGAACATATTGGTATTGAAGCTTTTTCTTATTTGTTTTATTTTACACTAAATTAGAATACATTTATTCTTATTATTAGGTATATAGTGTTTTCTCGGAGAAACCAGATGATATCCTGTATTGAGTTTAGGAACAATATCACATTAAGAAACTTTTTTTTATAAATTAATTCTTATCGAAAAGGATTATTATGCTTTTAATAGTTGTATAATTAGTGCACATGCTTTATTATTGGCTGCATTCATCTTGTTTTACTCTGTCATACCCTTTGTCTTTGGTTGAGGAAATTCTGCATCAACTAAAAATATTCTTAATCAAATTTATAAAAAAAAAATGGTTTTTCTAGATTCCTAGATTCCTTAAAATCAAATTACTTTATCTACCCAGCCGTTTTGTAAATGTTTATTCTTCTACTTGTTTCATGTTGATCAACATAGAAATGGTTTTATTACGTGTTTCATTATAGGTACAATGGGAATACGAGCGGTAAACTTTAGGTTTAAGCGATAGCCATATGTTTTAAGAACGGATCAGTGTGATACTTTTAAATTCCACTCTCTTGCGTGACTGAAAAGAGGGAAGGACAATACTGGTTTTGCATTTAAAAAAAAAATATAAAGTATTTAACCATTCAAACCTCTAATAAAGAATATATCAGAAATGATTAATTCCACAAAAGATTTGTTTGTCATAGGTAAGTTGTGTGTTATAGCGCCATCTACGTTTATTCTGTGTGGTAAATTTGTTTCTTAGCTTTGCAAGATGTGAAAAATTCATTCAGAATGAAGTAGACTTTTCGGGCTATTCATAAAAAATTCAAGATATATATATTTTATTTGCCATACAAATATCTTAAGTATATGGTATTTCAATCAACATTTTTGGATCACATTTGAGAAACTCAAAAGCAACGAAAAAATTATTTTCATCTAAATGTTCGTTTGCGGCGGGGAATTTTCTCGGAAGTCTTCGTGTTGAATCCTTGGAGGTCACTTAACTTAAATATCAAGTTTATTATTTAAAAAACTTTTCTTTTGGAGTTATTTTGTCACACACTCACACACACACACACACACACACACACACACACACACACACACACACACTCACACACATTGACATAAAATCACGGATCTTTCTCTAAAATGCTTTTGTTTTGGGCTGCAAAATATATATTTACAGCGAAACGTCTGTATCAACATTTTTGGTAGAATGCAATACTTTTATAGTTCATAGATAAGCCGTAGAGCAACTAAAATAAGTGACAGAAAAACCTTAATGTGTTTGTGTGTGAGATTAAGACAGAGAGAGAGAGATGAAAACCGATCATCTGAATATATATTGAAGTTAATATTTATTTCTGGCGGCTTTCAAGAAAGTAAAGTGAAAATGTTTACAAAATTTCTCCTCTCCCAAACAATACTTTGCATTAAACGATTTCAGTAATTATTATTTTCACAAAATGACTCTAAACAATTTAATATAATACATGTTTGAAATGTCATGAAAAATACAATTTGTGTCCTGAAAATTCATTAAATAGCATATGAAGTCATTTTGCATTTTAATTTTGTACAACTGGGAAACTAGAAGAGATAGACAAAGTTTGTTTCAGGGAATATACTTACAGTACTAACTAAAATAAACAGTTTGTTAATATAATATTTCTTTCATAACTTAAGTTTCCAGTAGATTTTTTAGCTTAATCAGCTTGAATTTTGTTTTCCAAACTCGGCTGGCAAAGAAAAATGTGATTTTCATTTATAAACAGTTGAGTGTACTTTTTGCAACATTTTTGCTAATAACTAAGCTTTTACTCGTTTTATGCGGTTAGTTTAACATTTCTAGATATATTTCACACAAAAATAACATACTAAAACATATGCCAATGCATGACTAATATCCCACCCGATAACTAGTAACATTCATTGGAAAGTGATCACGGTAAAATAGTCACGCTTATCATTCATCTTTAGGGGTCCAAAACAGAAGTGTGAATGGGGAGAAAAATCATTCGATGCAGCAGACTTTTTTGATGCGATGGCTGATGTTTTTTCTTGCTCAAAAAACTGCCCAAGAGCAAAATAATTTGGCAAATATTTTATCTCGTCACACGATGGACCAATGCTTCCGACCTACATTTAAAGCTATCACTTACCACAGCGGATGTTTTGGAGATTATTTTAATCAACTATTCTTAAAAAAGTATTGCAATTATTGTATTGAACCACTTTATCGGGGTCACATGTATAATATACGCTTCATAATCATGATCTTCAGCCAGTTATACGCGAAAGAAAATATTTCTTATATAGAGATCTTGCATTTTTTCAAAACTTGGGCTTTAAGGCAACACATCTTTGATAACCCTGTAATTCAACGGTTGAGCTGATCTATTTCAAGGATCCGCTACGACTTATGGAAGCATTCTAGCTTTTTTGTCAGTACACAGCATGTATGAGAAAGGTTATCTCAAAGAGGCGACCTTCTCCCACCTCATGGTTGTGGTTTAGTATCAGTCTTTTTCCAAAGTAATAATAACGTGAACTTGCCTACCGGACTACCTGGAGCCGAACTACGGTACTAGTAGTACCATACATTTATTGCGCAATAATTCATTCAATAGAAAAGCTCTCTTATCTCTCTCTCGCTCTCTCTCTAGCTTGTTTCAATGACTCATTAGCAATTAATGTGTATTTAATATATCGATTGTTAAGCTGGCTTCATCCTTTAAAGTTTAAACCAACTTTAAACCAGTACTTAAAGATTAGGAAGTTTAACACGTCCGATATTCATCTAAACCGCAGAGTCTTCTTCAAAATTAAATACAATTTTCTTTCATTCAAGAGAAGTGTAATTAATAGTTGTTAACATCCATGCTGGGTTATCAATATTTTTGTTAAATAAACATAGCGTGCTACAAAGAGTCTTATTAACAAACCAAATTTACTATTCGATTCCAAAAATAGCAAAAGCCTATTTAAAGTTTGACGTGTCTTTGTCAAGAAAAACTGTGTCAGTTTTCATGTGCGCAAATAAGTTAACAGTTGATAAACTACTGTAATTATTTACAGTTAAGAAAAAAGAGACCTATCAAACAATAAATTGTTTAACTTGTTCATTGTCAGAGAATTCTGATATTTATTTACTTTAAGTTTTCACAATTGTAGTTTTATTGGCACCGTTGTCTTATACATATTTAGAGATTAGCACCTTCTTATCAGAAGTTATTCCGGGACAGAAGATATTTTCTCATTCCGTTTTATTTATCTTTGTTGAATTCATAAAATACTTATTGAAGCATTTAAGCTGCAATTTGGTAATTGTTCTCTACTAATTAAACGTGTGAATTATTTCCAGCTTAAATATACACGTAATGGGATTAACTTTTTATGCAATGATATTATGAATATTTCATTTTTGATATCAATCAAATTAATGTTTATTGTTAAAATTAATGTAAATAATTTAATTAGAGGTCCAGAGAGAACTTTACTTGGACACATGTAGGTATGTGTTATAAATAATATTTCTTGTGATAGGAACCATGGTAGCCCATATCTGGCAAGCTTACAAAGTTGAACAGTAAACACATCTAATAAAATTTTGATTAAGTAATAAAAGTATTGCAATTTTTATATGTTTGAGTAAACTGGAATACTATAAACATTTGTTTACATGTGAATATGCTTAGTGCGAATTACAATATGCCGTTTGAAGCAATGTTGCCACCAGCAGCATAGAATCAATAGGAACGCCATTGCTGAAGAGGTAAGGTCGGTATAGCTGACCAATAATATTGGCGTAATATTATTGCAGTTGACGCACGATTGTCAAGGAGAAGCAACATTTATATCTAGAATATACAAATTCGCCAAATATTTGCACAGTGAAAACGCGATGGCCAGAGAAGCAAATATTTATATCTCTCCCAGAGAATTGGTGTAGGATTTTAAAACGTGAATTTATATTATTTAAATAAGAAATATAGGCACTTAAAGATCATGCTGAAATAAGTAAATAGTAGTGTAAATCTAAATACTGTTTCAGTCTAATAAGAAATGGGTAATTGTGTCGCAAAAATAAATGTGTAAACGTATCACGGAGCATCAGTAAATATATCTAAATACTATTAACAAATGTTATTAAAAGTGGCAAAAACATACTACTTTTGCTTGCTCTAATATGTAGTTACAGTAAGTAGAGGAAGTATTGTATTTCACTAAAAAAGTGCATACCAATATTTCAACGCAAATACACTTTTCAGACGGGCGCCGGGGTAGCGCGGTGGTTTCGTTCGCGGCTCCCGTTCTAAGGGTCCCGAGTTCGATTCCCGGCTCTGGGGTTGGCGATTTTAAGTCGGCCCTATCCACGCCTTCACCTCTGTCTAGCACACGTGAAGTATCCCCTATGCCCAACGTGGTTCGGAGTCCACGGTAAAAACTGTAGGTCCTCTCACCTCACCGCCATCTTCACTATCACCCTATCATCGGAGGTAATGGACACCGCCCTCTGGGTGCCTCCACCTGAGAAATGGGTCCAGTCATCACTTGGTGGGGTGAGGTTACCCCGAAGGCCAAGGTTGCCATGTGGGGAGTGTTAGTAACTAACTAACACTTTTCAGACTTACTGAATAAAAGATATTTAGAAGAAAAAGGTATATGTATGCGCGCTCAGTCTTTGAACAGCATGAGTCAAAAACGGAAAGTATATAAATACCAAACTATGTATTTTGGTTCAGTGTCTACCTGGATGCGACATGGTTAACAAAAACTCTTCAGTTTCAACTACCCTTTACATGAAAAATGTCCCCCCTCAAAGATTAATCACACAATTTTAATTAGATTATTACGAATGTTGTGTTATATTAAAGACAAATGAAATGCACAGGTATCCTGAATTTTCTGGGAATAGTCCATGAGAGCGGCTTCATTATGGGTGATTTTTGCATAGCTCGTAAGCTCGTAAATCGTTTCAGATGGACAAAATCTTACTACATAAAAATGTAGACGCTACATGCATTTTTAACTACGATGAATCGCACTATAAATTATTTAAATGTAAGTGTAAATCTGAACTTTTTATCTGTTTACATTCGGGAAGGAATTAATCATGAAGATGTTGGAATTAATGTGAGTCCAGTAAAAGTTCTGGATAAATTTACTGCGGTGTTCCTTGTAATTGGTTTGAATTTTATGATTCAATGGTTTGAATTTTTCTCAAATGAGATGTCTTTCGTTCTCTTTTCCCTCTCTTTTTCACACAAAGAGATCGGAATGTCAAATCTCTCACATAGCGAACAGCTCTTAAATATTTGATTACTTCCTAAGCCTACTGTTTTCCTATATTACCATTGTACCTACAAGGAAATATGTGAAAAAATAATTTCTACAAATGTGTGGCTTGGTTATCATAAAGTAGATAAAAGAATACGCGTTTGTAAGAATATTTTGGACAATAGTGAGAAGAGACACTCACATAACTGTAACACATACGATGTTTTACAGTTAGCTCCAGCGATTTTTCGTCATTTAAAATGTGTTAAACATATTGCTGTATTACTTTACTTATTTTTGCTTCTCTACAGGATTGAAACGTTCTTGGGTGTGTAATTTTTTAAGGCTTAATACTAACTCCATTGCTTCCGGGTAGTATGCCCCATTTCCATATCACATAGCTGTTTTCCTCTGTAAGTGTGATATAAGCGTCACTAACAAGCTAGTCGCCGATATTACCACCCACCTCTTCCTTTCCTGGGCTTGTTCTGTGCCACATTAAAAATAGCGTTTCGTCAAGGTTTGTCATTATCTTCATCTCGTCCTTAGACAAATGCGCACTTCCTGGTAGTCTCAGCATTTCTGCACATCTGATACTAGCCCAGTCAATAAAGGTTTTGTGTCGGAACTCTTTTTGGTAAAGTTGATTATTTCAAGGGTGATAGACTTTGATGAGAGGATTATTTTCTGAAAAGTCCCCGAAAATTCCAATGGAGCTTCCCCCCTACCCGCTCCTTTAAATTTAAACATGTAGAGTTTTACGCAATCGCATACAACTTTTTAACCAAAGGTTTGTTAAGGTTATATTATTTACAGTTTTATTCCCTGATAAATATTCCTCAACTTTTATAATAACATAATTTATAAGTGCAGAAGTTTTCCCGTAAATTAACGAAATGTAAAAAAAAAAAAAAAAAAAAAAAAAAAAAAAAAAAAAAAAAAAAAAATTTAGCCACCTAAGTTTTTGCAAAACCATATTTTTATTCGTCGCCAAATGAAAAAATTCTTCTTATAAAAGTTGTAGCACATATATTCCTGAGTACATCGGTATATAAACATATACAGTTATGTGTATTACTCTACTAGTAACATAGAAAAGAGTAGCTAGGTTTTGAGCGCGTGAGCGCCCGGGAGTCGGTGGACGTAGGCGAAAGGCGCATTATCTTCATATGCCTATTCAATTAGTTAATACTGCAATTATAACATCTATTTTTAACACTTGTAATCGTACTAGCCTATAGTGTGTCCACCTTTATTTTTCAATTTAGTAAATACCTTTGTATAATCAAAGTATCATTAGAGTGATATGATAAGTAAAAGTTGTTTTTCTGATTGTAACTTTATTAAAATAAGGATTTTAATTTTATTTATAATTAATTATTGTACACATTTGTATACCAGTTTTGGTTCGGGGGATTTAACCTAGCCTTGTTATATCAGGTCATTCCAGTAAGCACCACCTATGGACCCACCATGTCCCGCACTGGCTAAACCGGCTGCTCTTTTAAATTACGAACTACTGTCTAACTTGTGTTTTAAAACAGCATCGCGGACCTCCCACCCACCACAAATATTATATTCACTGATTTCATATTTACAAGTAATGATTATTGTTACTCATAAGAGTAATTTTATGTTTAGAAGCATGTCTCTTTGATACTGGTTACAAATTAATCTGTATGAGAAAATTCAACATCTGACTGCAGCTGTGAATTTGGGCAAGATAAGCCACTACAGTGTTCACACATTGCAGTGTAACTCAGGTTCACTTTTTTACATCCACAGTATTGTATGCATCCCTGTTTACAAGAACATGAGACTAACTACAGCAGATTGTTTGGAGCAAATGGCTTCGAGGTAGGAATTGGTTTCAATGTTCTTTTGGTTCCTCTCATTTCTTTCACGTTTTCAATTTTCCAACCCCACTTTGTAGCATCAAGAGTATTACCTAACCATTTTCTGAAATTGCAAAAATACTCTCAGCGAATGTTCACGGCATGCCTCAGACGTTGGAGGTAATTTTGCTAGATCAAAATTTGATCTAAGGGAACTTTTCTTTGTTACTGTCAAGAACTTGTAGTAACGGGCTTCATTCAGATTTCAGTATTTCTCTAACACATAAAAACACAAAACAAATTTCTCACCAGCAATCAAAAGGCCCTCTCTAGTAGAATCATCCATAAACGTCCTCGCTGTATTCTGCATATCAAGGTTTGATCTGAGCAATTCCATTGCTTTTAATTTGCCGATTGCAGACACGCTGGATGTGGTATCACATCCGGTCATCAGTTCCAACGACAAATACCTTACAATCATTTCTCTGCTGTTGAATTGCTGACATAACAATCTGCCCATCAGGATCATCTTCCGCTGTAACGACTTGTAGTCCTCATTTTCTGAATTCAGATGCCAAAGCTAGTACCAGTTTTCTCTTGTTACTAGTATTTCCTAAAACTCTTCTTTTCCAATAACAAAATTGTGTTTTCACCAAATACTATGTCAGGTGAAGCTCTTTTGGCTGCTCTTCTGTTTTCTTCTTAATTTTTCGTTATTGGCTGGTCTGGATAACCATCAAATACTACAATTGAATTACATCCATACTTCTTTACAAGTTTGTGTGCATAATCAGACGAACATTATACATTCTTTCTCCCACTTATATTTGAAATAAATAAGCGGCCCTTGAAATGTTCTTTTAGCAGATTTTTCAGGTGACGATCTGAATATGGTTCCTGTAAACAAGAAATCTGTTTTAGAAGGTCTTGCAGTTCCTTTAACGTAAACGGCATTCGTCACTTTCCTCTATGTTTGCACAATTTGTAAAATGATTCTTTTAGCTGTGTCTGATGACTGCTAGCTAACGTATGAGTTAGTTTGGATGTACAAAAATCCATGTAGCAATATTTATGATATCTTGCTTCAGGTGCCACAAGATCACTGAAGCTGAGAAGTCTGGTCTTAATCCTTTCTCCCCACTGATCTTCCCGTTCATCACAGCACGCCCTCTTTTGTCTTCAGTGAGTCCCATTGGGCCCAGTACGACTTGTAGATGGCGCTCCTCTGTGCGATGTCCTCCCAGGTTGGTCTTGTCCCTGCCTGCACTTCCCTCAAGAGTGGCCCCAAGTCGGCGTCCGCCAGCTGCTCTCTCCTTAGGCCTGCGCTATCCTAGCTATCCGCAGGCACTGCCGTGACCACTCTGACAGCTGCGGCATGCTCCTTCTCTTTCACTCTTGTGCATTGGCCGCACTGTTCTGGGCAGGGTCTTCGGGACATGGCGTCTGCGTTACCATGGCTCTTCCCTCTACGATGTTCAGAGGTGAAGTCTTACTCCTGCAGCCTCTGTACCCAACGGGCTGTCTGGCCTTCTAGGTTCCTAAAGCTCAGTAGCCATTTTAGGGCAGAGTGGTCAGTCCTCAGGTGGAATGGCTGACCATACAGGTACTTGTGGAAATGCTCCAGAGTCTTTACAACAGCCAGTAACTCGCCGGCTGACGCAGTAGTTGTCCTCTGCCTTGGATAGCGTCTTGCTCTAGTAGGCTATCACCCGCTCGTGGCCGTCCTGGATTTGCGATAGGACGCCTCCAATGCAATGGTCGCTGGCGTCGGTGACAACAAGGAAGGTGCCGCCTGGTTGTGGAAATCCCAGTGTCACTCGAGGGATGGTGATGTCACCGGTCTTCGGTCTCCCGTGTAGCGGATACTCCTGGTTCGCGACGTCGGGGTAGCCGTCACCTTGGCTGCCTCCATCCTTAATGCTGCTGTTAGCGCCTCGTGGATGGTTTTGTAGTCGCCGAGCATTAGGCGCTGACGAATCTCCGTGTCTCGTACCCCGTCGACAAAGGTGTAGGGAGCCTCTCGGGATAAGAACTCTGGTGGGAGGTCGATTAGGGCTTTGCTGGCCAGCTGCTCAATTGCCAGGGCGAAATCCTGTAATGTCTCACCTGGCTGCTGTGACCTTGATTTCAGCTGGCTTCGGTACGCTGCGGCAAAGCGGTGGTTTCCAAAGCGATTCTCCAGGGCCTCCCAGTTGTCCTTAGGTGCCGCCGCTGTCTGGACCACATTCAGGACTTCAAATATACAACAAATATACAGCACAATCTTCCAAGGTCGGTGACAATAACAAACAGAGTTCAGTTTACATCAGCCCTCATTCATTACAACAACACTCTCAGCTGTTCTCTACTTACGCTCCGACTCACTCTCGTTTTACAACTGCCCGCTGGCGTGTCACAATCTTTTATATATCTCGTTCATAAATGCGAGATATTTTCGGAATAATAAGGAAACCGAATATTCTATCACCTTCCAGAATCGTAACTTAATCTATGCCGGCAAGTCCTTTATCTCGGCTATCTTTATTTGCCGGCTCTTTGTGTACACTAGCCGCGTTATCGTAGATAACGGCTTCGCGACATTGAACACTGCATGCAACTCGCACTTGGCGGCGGAAGTGATAGGAAGCTCCATCGCCCAGCCAAGACTAATGGTTACAACGGGTTCGTTGTGGTGGGGATTTGATTGTTTGAAATACCTACACGGCAGTGTTGCCGGATCTCGCGTAATAGCGTTCCTCACGGTTCCAGCGCCTTGGAGACCTTATTTTACGGACACGCCTCGTAATTAGTCAAAATGAAGAGGACTCCTTATACATTAATACATTTACTGGCCAAAAGGTTATACTCAGAAATTGAAACCTCTTATCCTCATATCTGATCAACATCTTAAACCAATTTTCATAAAACTTCCTATGCTTTAGAAAATCCTGATTATCTCAAAACGTTTCCAACATGGTACTATTGAAATTAGTGATCTCAATTTCAGCCAGCAATGCGGAAATTTTGCGCTGTTATAGACATTGTTCATTGTTGCAGAAGTAACAAAGTAGCACAGAAATCAAAACGTGCTACATTATATTAAATAATAATGTTTTTATAGCGAACCTAAGTATTCATAAAGATTCCAAATTTAGAATTTAAGTAATTATAACTACTAATTTTAGAGAGGGTGGAGCGTGTAATCTCACTCTTGAAAACTATGAAAAGAGAAAAAGAATTTGTACTACAATTTACGGATTTTACGGTGTTTTCTGAAGCCTTTTCAGAAGAACTTAACATGACTCGTAATCTCACGAGTTCACAGGGAGGTACTAATTTTCTTAAAATGATGTAGCTAGCAAATAGATTTGTTTCAATAAACAGCTATAAAAGTTCCAGCGGTATGAGATAGGCAAAGCTACTGACATGGAGCTGGCGGTTAAATGTGCTAACGAGCGATTGATTGCCCTATGTCAATAGATTTACAGACATGTAAAAGAACTTCTTTGAGAAGAAATTCAGCTACATTGGCGCCGTTTTGATCCCGGCAATTGTCAGTGTCGTTAACAAACAAAATAGTTATTTTTAAACCTCGTTTGACAAGACCTGCTTGATATTTTGGGTTTTGGAAGCTGTTTATTTTCTACTAAAATTCCTATCATAGAAAATAAAATATTGTATACAGAAAAATGAGATATAAAATGGTTTTCCATTGAAGAAAACGCCGTTATATTCAAAGAAACTTGCGTTTCATAATATAACGGCGTCTTCTTCAATGAAACTTGCGGCCAGTTTTGTAACAATGTCAGCAAAAACAAATATAGGAGCTAATGTGCCCTGAGAGGAACTTCAAGTGAACTGCCAACGTTGCCAAAAGTTGTGAAGGATAGAAGCTTGAAACAAATAGGCTGTAATTAAGGTAATTCTCAGAATGTTATCCCATTTCCGCCCTAGTGAGAATTAAACAAACAATTTGAGACTCACTTTCTGCTGATGGTGTGTTTGAAATAACTGAGTGCTAGATTGTCTCCTCAAGGATTGCTCTTTCTGCCTCTTTTTCTTCAACTTTTTTTAACCATAACATTTGTTATGCTTAAATGTGCACAATGTTTCACGTCTGCAACTTAATCATGAAACAGCTCCCTTTAGGAATCAAGGTGAAATTCATTCATCATGGTGAATTTTAAGAAACCCATATATTACCAGGAATGTAAGACATTTTACACTGGAATCACAATAGTATACCTACTGCCGTCAAATGTGTTCCTTCAGGATGAAGCGAATATTGTTGGGCAGCTGCACTCGTTTTCCACATTGGAAAACTCTCCTACCTTGATTAAAACTCTCTCACGTATGCGCTCTCTGGAAAATCTATAGTTACAATGGAAATAATAACTAACAAATATTTGCAATATCCGATAATGCTTTTCTGAGTACCCTTTTAAGTATGTTTAGCTGGCTTTGGTATAAAGACATCAACAATATATTTTATTTCCAATTGCCTTATATCGAACTTGTAATGGACGCATCAAAATGTGTCAGCCATCTGCATGTAACACTTCTGCTATATTTGTCTGCATTCGGTAAATATTTTTGCTGTGGAATTCTTCTCAACGGTAAGCATTACTTTCACTTGATCATTTTTGGTACCAAAGTTTCATGACCATCACCTGCACTTCATTTTCCCCTATTCACAAAGAACGTGAGATATTATATGCCCGCCGTGGCGTAGCGGGCTAAGGCCTTGGTCCCTAGCCACGGAAAGCGGCCCGGGCTCGTTCCCACCAATGTGGTGGGGATTTTAGGTCCCGGGTATAGGACCGGTGCCCACTCAGCATCGTGAGGAAAGTGAGGAGCTTACTCTAGGTAAGCGGCCCAGGTCACGGAAACCAACATTCCGGCTGGGGGATGCCGAGATGCTGACCATAACTCCTCCCAGTATCGGTTGGATGATCGTCCACCTCTGCCGTGCGTAAGTGGGCGTGAGACCGGCAGTCGGGTTGGTGGGCCTTGGCCCTCTAAGGGCTGTCGCGCCATGGGTTATTGTATGCCTGACTTCTTCATATAAATCCGATCTACATGGAGCTGATCTGCCCCATGTGAAGTCTGCAGACCAGCTGGACAAAGGAACGAGCGAGACTTCTAGAAGTCATCCTGAAATTATCGTAATGCACACAATGAGATGAGTGATAATAATAATAATAATAATAATAATAATAATAATAATAATAATAATAATAATAATAATAATAATAATAATAATAATAATAATAATAATAATAATAATAATAATAATAATAATAATAATAATAATAATAATAATAATAATAATAATAATAATAATAATAATAATAATAATAATAATAATAATAATAATAATAATAATAATAATAATAATAATAATAATAATAATAATAATAATAATAATAATAATAATAATAGTGAGGACAATGAAAACAAAAGAATGCTAATTAGCATCATAAAACTATGTCCCCGCAAACATTTATTATCCTTATGTGAATCACCATAGAGAATATTCTAAGAAGACAGATGATCAATTAGATAGTTCAGCTTTCCCAATCGTTAGAAACATTTATAATCAGTGATTATCTATGTAGACCTACACATGCATGCTTATTTTTATCTTAAATTTCTTGTTGGGCTTCGTTGCTTCCGTTCCTTTGCCTTCTGCCATCAACTTGTTAATTTTAGGTCTTCCGGAAGATAAAAAAGCATCTCCTCCTCTACGGTTATCACCGGGCATTTTTAGAATTCATCATACGAATTGTCAGCATTTCTTTAGTCAGCATCTGCAGACATGTCTGTGCTAAATGGTGAAATTCAATGAATTGCTCAGGATTTACAGGATTTTCAGTGTCCCTTTAATAGCTCAATCGTTGGGTACATCAGGATTCTTCTGTCTGATTTTCAAACATTGTTGATTTTTAGCACTTATTTTAATTTCATAGATAATAATGGCATGTATGCATGAAGTCATGGCTATATTTTCTTTTCATACACCCGTTGCAAAGAAGGGTTAACCGTTGGTGAATACGCAAATGCGTCTTGGTTAGTGCTAAATGCAAAGTCTGTAGTAGCGTATATCCTTGTTGCTGAGCTTTGATATTCTGTTCTCGTACTCTAAGATGTTAGCATTCATTTATTTCGAGGACGATTCAAAGGATTCTCTGTCCTGTAAACAGTTTTAAACAGCTGAACTACTGAAAATAATTTAGCTATTTGTTACTGCATGCTATAAGAATTGTGAATATGTGCCGATTTCATTGTAATATGTGCGTACAGTTTTGTTACCAAATTCAATGTATATTAAGTTCTTAGAAACCTTAGAAATTACTCAGAGCTTTTACTTATGATATTTACTGATGGATATAAAACCACAAACTACATAAAATTACTATTAGGTAGTGTTGAGTGAAAGCTCTTGAGGTTATGTAAGTGTAACAAAAACAAATAAACGTTCAGTAAATAACACACTGACCCTAATGATATTAGCTTTTCCTGAATTGTTGGCATTGACATTTAAGCAGATAAAAGTAGAATTTTACAGCGACCTCAGCGTAAATTAATTGCTATGAATTCTTGCCTAATCCATAATTAGCTATTGACATTTGTAAACATCTTTGAGCGCGCGGATGCAAATATTGGCGAGCTGCAATGTGCTCTGAACCTTGAAAAGCTTTTCCCTAGTTCCCCAGTAACCTGAGAAATGTAGTAAGCTGTTACGACATAAATAATATAGCTAGTACGTATTTAAATGGGAACTCCAATGGTGTGATGTCATGAACGTATCAAATTCATTGAGAGCTGAGTTTCTTGGGGTCATTCGAAATGCCAGAGATATTTTACCCTCCATTATGGCGCCGCGTCACATCCTGCCGACCTTCGCACATGTTCCAGCAATTATTCAACGTCGCATCACGCCATGTTGCCTTTGGTCAACAACAGGGTTGACTATGGGATTGAAGATGCTATAGAATCTAGAATGCTAGGGGGTGGCGATAGACCTATTTGATCATATTGTCGACGAAGAGAAAGTTTGCACTAGGACAATTATTA
Organism: Mantis religiosa; assembly: GCA_030765055.1. NCBI lineage: Eukaryota > Metazoa > Arthropoda > Insecta > Mantodea > Mantidae > Mantis > Mantis religiosa. The sequence continues at coordinate 277,285,911 of CM060950.1, read as the reverse complement.
GTATGGATTAAATTAACTTCAGGCTATTTTGAATAAGCTGCATGCTGCGGACAAGAATAAAGTTTTAATTGAGTATTCGTATCAAGAAATAGTTTTCGAAATGCTCATATTGTTAAGAAAAATATGCTACACGTTGATGTGCCGCGAAGTACCATTTGAGAAAGATTTTCAAAACTCGTACTCTGAATTATATAGAAGCAGACATTGTTTATTAAGAATTGCAATGCTCAACAATCACAAAATTCTCTGTGCAAATTATGATTTATTTTCATGACTATTCTATACATTTTTCATACGAAAGTTTATTCCTTGTCTATTTCTTGTTAATACAATTGTAATATTGATGAAATTCAAACGAAAGAATATTCCAGAAACGGTTAATGCTATGAACAGTTATGTTGCATTAATTGTATATTTTAGTGAGCGTTACATATTTCCTACAGTATGTTTTGTATATACAGTAGAAAATTTCTTTCTGAAAATCTATTCAGAGGCCTTTATCAAAAATGAATTTCTGATGAAATATTAATTTTGAAGTTTGAATCAAATAGATAAAATACAATTTTAGCACTGAGAATTAAATACCAATTTCCTAAAACATTGTTAAAGTCATGTGTAAGTATACACTACTCACGAATCACTACGCTCAGGGAGTGGAAATTTTATGTAACAATACGACCTGAAGAACATCTGTTGACACATGTAAACATTTTTTTTTTTTTTTTTTTTTTTTTTTTTTTACGCAGGGAACCTCCCAGAATTTACTTTTTAAAGATTATTTCATATATAATCATAGCTATGACACTACAAAGCGAACCAACTTGAAATTCAGTGCTATGTGTATATTTGCCATTTCGTTAGAAACAGCTGAATTCGTAATATACTAATTCATGTTATTCACCTAAAGCGATGGCGGATACGTTTGGAAAGACAAAATAAAAACTTTGAAACCCTTTTATTTATTTGTCCTTAATTAGTAAACATGTTTTAAATGGACGAATATTTTGTTCGGATTCGGCTACAATTTTGCTCGGACATCATTACATACATGGCACAAATTTATCGTGTGATAAGAATTGCTCGTGTGTGATCAACTATTCTCTGTTGAAGCTCATCTAAAGGCTTTTAAAACTTTGTACTGTCTGAGATCAGAAATGTTTAATAAGTCACTGGGAATACACGATATACACTAAATTCCCTTTAGCAGAACTAGGATGGTATGATATATACACCATTTGGAGGGCCCCAGTTGTTGCTGTATACGTCATTCAAATCATAATGGGCATTATTTGCCATGATAAGAGGTGCACCATCGTACTGGGTGGGACGTCCGTTTGTACAGCTTCCTGTACTAGATTTGGTGCCAATACCTACTATACTTTAAGCCGAGGTTGCCTTGGCCAGAAACAGACATACAAGAAGAAATATAAAATAAATAATTAAAATAAAAATTAAGATCTGTAATTCCTAAATGCATTCGATACCCATGACCTTCCATGCTGGTAGTTTTCTTTGAACCTATCGATGACTCTGGAACTATTTTTTGTTCAATTGGTAACCACATTTGTGTTTAGAAAATGTGTTACTTCTCCACTAAAAGTAGACAATGTTTAATTTGCTAAATATATAATGACGAGGTATGAGCATACATTTACTCAACTTTCTTTGTTAAATGGCATGTACAAAGGCATATTAAAATTATCATTTTTGTAATAGCAATTTATTTATTATTGTTTAATCTGGTTTTATTTAACGTCCTCCAAAGTATGTCATATCAGACGATGAATGAAATGGGTGAAATGGTTCTCAGATGAGCCCAAGGTCTAGGGTGACCACTTTTTTTTAAAGGAAAATAAGGGAGATACCTATAACCTTGACAAAAAATAAGGGAGATTAGGAGCACGGCAACGTTTCACACAACATCATTGCAATATTTGTAAACGATAATTATTTAATTACACATCACAAATACTTGCAACGGATTTTACGTAGTTTTATATCTTCTTGGCTAATTCAAATAATTCATTTCACGAATAAGTGAAATTTATGCAACTTGCAATTCAGATTTGATTAGGTTTTTCCTACTTCTATTCCATACATCTGTCCACTTGTTATTCATAAAAGAAAATACTTTCTCGGTGTGAGCATTACTTCCTGGTATACTCATAGCATAAACTACCAGCTTACCTAAGTTCTTAAAATTCACGTTATTTGATTTCAAACTTGTGGCTAACTCTATCCTCTAAAGAGACAGTACATTTAATCGCACTCGTATCATTACAACTACAAAACTCCTCATATAACTCATCTTCATTCACACAATCCAGCTTGACGTATTCAACAACTTCATGCTTGTCATTGAATGTTAATTTTTTTAAACTTAGTGGAATTAAACACTTTAAACGACTATCAAATTTAACTAAGTAAGAATATAAATTGTCATAGAATTAAATGATGTTTTTACTCACTAGTAGTTTTCAAATGTGAATCAAGAACTTTGGCTAACAATTTATGAGTACCCTACTGAAAAATCTATCTTCCTTTCTCTGTCTAACTTTACTAATTTTCAACTGTACAGCATCATGATATTCCATAAAACTAAGGTCGGAATTCTCCAAATACTTTGCTTTTTGAATGAAAACATTCCAAATATTCACAAAGAAACTAATATAAGCCTGAACAACTGTTTCTACTTCTGTATTTTCATAGCAAAAATACCGGAAGGAAAGGTTGAAAGGAAGTGGAGCCGTGGAGCAAGCATTCATTGCGTTCATTTGTTTGCAGAAAAGAAGATTTCCGCTGTCCAACGTTTCAACGCATTCTTGCCATGTGCGCAAAATTTAAATCCTTGAAAAATATTTGTACATATTTACGTAAAAAGACAACAAAATTTAAAGTGGGAGAAGAATGCGCAATGCGCCTTAAGATAGGGGAGCCGAGAGATTATGAAAAAATAGGCTCAAATACGGGAAATTCCGGGAAATACGGGAGAGTTGGTCACCCTACCAGGGTCTTTAGTGTTTAGAGCTACCATTCATATTTCAATATAAGGGGAATCCCCGAGAAAAACTTATCCAGTAACTCACCCTCACCGAGATTCGAACTCGGAACCTCTTGAATTTGAGACAGACACGCTACAGAGGTAGGTAATTTTAAATTTGAACTCTTTGAAATTCACATGTATTTAAACAAACAATTAATACGTGGTCAACATATTTACAATTAAAGAGTGACTTCGAAGGCTAGTTTTCATGTTACCTTAATGTTAACAAAATGTAATACTAACTACAGCTGTATATTATTTATATAATTGAGAATCCATAAATCGAATCAACAAAGACTTAGTTATAATTAGTAGCCTATGCTTTATGTTAACAGGTTTACGGTACCAAAAAACGCATTTAGCTCGAGGATCTGTATAGGGCATTTTGTATTCTTTTAGAAATCACTAAACAACCTAATTTATTTGTCCCACAGTATTAACGACTTCAAAGTTCGCAACCTTCTGGAATACTGGCCTAATAACCTGATAATTTACATACATAAGATATCCTCTACCCCACTCTTTTACAAACTTTTCTTGGGAAAGTCTATTCTTCTATCTACTTTATATTAGATGAGAGAGCGTTTTAGAAAGTATTAATAATTTTTAAATTCAGATCAATAACAAACAGTATTTAGGAAATGATTAATGCCACAAAAATAATTTCCCCTAAAGTGTGTGCTTTAACCTTTAACGAATTCACATTGTTCTTATGGTAAGTTACAAAAAGTTATATACAATTCTTTCAGAATGAATAACGCTTCACATGCCATTCCTGAGAAATTCAAGATATGCATTTAATTTGTCCTGCAGATTTCTTATCCATTTGATACTTTGGTCAAAATCGTTAGAGCCATTTCTGGGAAAATAAAAATAAATAACAAATGCTCCATGTAAATGTAATGTAAGGTAAGCACAGTTTCTTCAAAATCTAATTCTCAAGTCTTTGGGAGATCCCGAATTTAAATATAAAGTTTAATATTGATCCGACATTTCATTTTTGAGTTATGGTGCACGCACGCACACATACAAAAGGGATATTTTTAAATGTTTCTCAATATGCGTATTTTCCTGACTATGTTTATATTACATGTCTTCTCAAACGTATCGCTGTATTTTATTTAAAACAATATAAATTATATAAAACAATAAGTTTCTGAACTGAACTATTTATAATATTGGTCATAAATTAATGAAATAATATCTTAAAATGTATGTACAAGCTGTGTATAACATCGGATATATAAAAGTATCTCTAAAAGCTGTTTAAATGAGCACTATGAGATATGGAATGTACAACGACACAGTAAGATTAAATTAATGCTACTAAACAGAGGAGCCTAGCTTCATTAAAAATGCTCATTAAATATTCCTACGAATGAAATATAGTGGCAAAAAGGTCAAAGAAAATAAACTGCACTATTTTTTTGCGCGCAGACATTATTACCCGTGCCAAGCAATGGCTTAGCAAAGTAATAACATGCATAACACTCACATGGCAATACATCGTAAAACAGCGATTCTCATTTGTCCGAGGAACAAAACTAATTTTCAGCTTCATGAGCATTAAAATACGATTCGCTCACGTTATATGCACCTGGCTGTGGGTTCGCATTCCAGGGGGCCGAGACAGCATATCGTCACGCTTTTTATACCCCATAAAATTAAACGAAATGAATGAAATAGATGGAGAGAAGAGCGTGTGTATGTCCACCCTTTTATCTAACAAATAGAAGAGGCAGAACTTCGGCGCAATATTCTGTAATTATCTACAGTCAGGTAGATTTGAAACCCCATTCAGAATTCCAAGCAGGCATAGGACACTTATTTGGAAAACAATTGCTGATTGTTAGAGATTTGGAGGTACCATTTCCACAGAAAATATCAAAATATGTTAACTATTACTTCCATAATTTGTCACAACTAGCGTTTATTAAGTTTGGAAGCAGAAAAAATTAAAGAAGCAAAAATATATGACTACCTATTTTATTTATTTATGTATTTATTTATGTATTTATTATCAGACTTTAGGTAATTACACTGAATCACAGTAGTATTTCATTTATATAATAAAATTATGCATACCAGATAAGTTAGGTGTTTCAAAATCACAATAATACCTCGTCCTATACAATGAACTTTTACATACCAGATAAATCCCTTGTTTCATCCACAAATTCCTGTAGAAATGTCTGTGAACTGTAAAAAGTGTTTCCAAATGTCATTTATATAATATGACTTTAAATCTACTCATATTAATATTTCTAGGCAACCTTACTGCATTTGAAATTTAAAAATGTCACATTAATAAGCAATTAATTTCATTTTAGAAAACGAAACTTGCAGAAGTGTTTGTTTTCGTTAAGGAATTTTTAATAAAATATTATTTCAAATAACCTACCCAAAATGTCCCTTGTGTTATAACTTTCGAAATGTGGAAAAATACATATGAATTTACTAAAGCTGATATTTTGCAAATTAAGTTGCGTTTCAGGTACCTATTAGAGATTTTTCTTTGTACATGATAGAACGCACAAGCACTATGTGTACGAATTTTACATTTCTTTCAACCTAACACTTTAAAGACAATTTGTCGACATATTTCCAATATTGTTAAAAGTACCCTCTAAATATAGGCCAGTTCATAGCTATTAATTGTTATTACATATATGAGGTAAAATGGCAGAGTCGAACTAACACACGCCCGTCTCGGTAGCGTGGTGGTAGAGTGTCTACCTCACGTTCAAGAGATATCAAGTTCGAATCTCGTCAGGGTGAGTTACCTGGATAAGGTTTTTTCCGGGGGGTTTCCTTATCCCGGAATACGAATGGCGGGAACTCGGATAATTCGGCATGAGAAATCAAACATAACCTGGTTTCTTCTGTTGTGTTGCAACAACTTCTAAAGTCAATGACTTCTTCACTCAAAAAAGAAAAAGAAAAAAAAAGGTAAGTTTGATTCCCACATCTTAATAAATTATTATTATTATTATTATTATTATTATTATTATTATTATTATTATTATTATTATTATTATTATTATTATTATTATTATTATTATTATTATTATTATTATTATTATTATTATTATTATTATTATTATTATTATTATTATTATTATTATTATTATTATTATTATTATTATTATTATTATTATTATTATTATTATTATTATTATTATTATTATTATTATTATTATTATTATTATTATTATTATTATTATTATTATTATTGTCATTTAACCGGTTAGATCATATCAGACGATGAATGAAATGGGTGTACTGATACTCAAACGAGTGCAAGATGAAGCAAATTTAATGGCGAGCAAAGAGTTCTACGTTGAGGCTACAGTTTGAAGCAATTTTGTTTAGCTCAGGGTAAAACAATGAGGTTTCTCACAGGGTATGCGTGGATGTGTGTGAGAAGGATATTTTAATGACACTGGAATGCCCGTTTCAAACTTATTTATTTACTGCTCCTTTTTTTTAGAACATCGAAATTGAAGTTGCCGACCAAGGGTTACCAATATTCCTGTTTCGAGTTACTGACGGCAGAATGTTTATTACTCGATAAACTTTATTCGTTCCTCACGTATATATGAACCAACAAATATATTCTCTCATTTCTGGTATTCCTGGCACAAGACAGAAGAAGTTGACCGCCCTAATCGGCTTTACGCCTTGGACTGCTTCAATGGCTTGCCAGCCACGAAGTGTTCTATTCGGCTCCACGCCGAAGACTGTTCTCTATATCTGCGCGTGGGTGTATGCGTCACTTTCACTTTCTGAAAGCCCTCTTTTCAACCAAAGATCCCTTTGTGGCTATTTTGTCGCCATGATGAAGGATCCGAAGAATGCCCTATTCAAGAAGTCAAGTGCTCCCCTTTAGAAATCTTCTAAGGACACTGTTTCTTACATTGCTTTTGTTATAACAACGTCCCCCCCCCCCCAACTGCTATTCGACTCAACTGCCCTTGCACGTGTTGTAACAAAGAACCCACATTCCTTTGAAATCCATCATGATTCTTTATACATTGCAATCTTTTAATTTCGGTATCAAAGATCCATAGAGCTTAGTGTTATCCGACATTTATCTTTTAGGTTAAGGAAAAATCCCGGAAATAGGTTTACCCAGATAACTCACCCTGATCGAAATTGGAAATCGGGACCTCTTGAACGTGATGCAGACACGTAACACCTACGTTATAGGAACGGGCTTCTACTTACGTTGTTTTCTATCAAATATGCACGTAGAACCGTAAACATCCTGTAGTATGAACACGCTTTATTAAAGGGCTATCATAAAGTCAAAAGTCTAATATTAATGGTCACAGAGTAGTTTTACATTAATTATAATAAAGTAGATTCAACATCGTTAGCGTTTAAGGTTGGGATGGTATGGCAAAGTGTAATCCAAACATTGTTCAGATGCACAGTGTATTTATTTAATACCATGTTTCCTTCATTCTAATGTTATATTAATACCATATTCAGAAAGTATTGATCAGTTGATCACAACCTTTCCAGGCTTCCATATTTTAGTGAAAAAAGTAAGCTTTATATAAAAGCTCTATCAGTTCAAAAGCTTACATTGGTTTTAATAGCCCATGAAAGGTGACTTTTTTCGACAAATTTGTAGAAAACCGTTTCGAGATAAGTGAAACATTAGAATACTAAAATAAGTGTCTTCAGAATCTACTTAAAACTTGCTGGAGTTTTGTATTTTATAATTGACTGATACAATTTATGTTGAATCTGAAACAACTGTAATGCAGCAGACAGACAAGTGCATCTTCCTGATACAGCGGATGGTGACAATCACTTTTTAAGCGGAAGCTGCATATACAACGCAGCACTGAAGTGGCAGGCAGAAGTGAACATCTTATTACTTGCCTATAAATACGCAAACCTTGACTGAGTTCCATGTAATGGTTAATAATAAGGTCACATACGCCCAAGATTTGCAACAAATTATTGACTTCATTATGTACTGCGACTACAATGGTTATAACCAGCCGTTACCATGGTAACTATGTGGGTGGAATACCACCAGTTCCCGTCCACTGAGTAAGAAAAGTAATGCTGCTATCTTTAAACAAGCGGTTGTTAAAGGAGATATGCTTGGTGAACTCCAACCAACTCCCTCTGGTCAATCACTTTCATCCCCTCACTTTTAATTGCTGTGGATTAGATGCAAAGGAATACGGAGTAATAGTCTCACTTTAATGGCATCAGCTGCACTCTTTTAAAACACAATGTACAGTAACACAAGCAGAATTTAATAATATTTTTGTCTATTGTTGCCAATCAACTGACCAGTGTTATCAGACTCCTAAACTGAAAAAATTCTAGCAGTAATGCAAACGAAAAAAACACCTTTTTCATCCAAAAGTAATATAGCATATAACCATTTATAATTAAGCTACACAACTTGGGCGTCCTGCGCCATGGTTAAGGCATTATGCCTTGGTTCTTTGCCACGGAATGCATCCGGATTCGATCACACCCCTGGGAGTGCGGATTTTAAGTCCCGCGTATAGAGCTGGTGCTCACTTAGCATCGTGAGGAAATTAAGCAGCTTACGATAGGTAAGCGGCCCTGGTCAAGAAAGCCAACTTTCCGGCTGGAGGTGCCGAAATGCTGACCACATCTCCCCGTATATCAGTTGGATGATCGCCCACCTCTACCTTGCGTATGTGGGCGTGAGGCCGGCAGTTGGTTTGACAGGCCATGGTCCTATATGAACTGACGTGCCACGGGTTTAACTTTTAACACAACTTGGACCCTTTGTGTCTTGCGGTCAACCGAGGCGGCATAAATAACATAAAAAAGCGAACACAATGTGAAGGTAATAGTGACAGCAGCTCTGGAGATAGGTGGTGTTTGTTGACATTGAATACCGGTCGTTTAGGCACACAATGACCCAACTATGGAGTAGTGGTTTAAGAATTTGTTAGACATCAAACATCCATAGACATAATTCACTGGAATTATCACTTTTATAAAGTGCAAAGTTCATTTCTTCCATAATCAGTTTGCTCCATTCAGAGCATCGCTGAGAACAGTCTAGAGTAGATAGGTAAAAGGGACGTCCGCCACGTGAGAGCCTATTTGATGTCATGAATCGCTCTAATAACTGCATTAAAAACATGTTTGACACCGGCGCAATTTTTGTATTCAATCTGTTTAGCTCAATTTAACTGCTTTGATCATATGGTGGACTTGGACTTCGACTGAAAGATTCGATGGTACTTTTAGTCTTTGATTAGATTAAGTTACTGTAACCTTTCTCATTTTAACTTATTTTCACACACACATGCACTTTCACACCCACATTTCCAGACACTATGGAGGATAGAGAATAATCCCAATTAAAGAAGCATTATTGTAGCTTAAGCCATGGCGTTTTAAATGTTTCACTTTGTAAGAGGTACAATTGACAACGTTGAGCTATGTCGAACATCCCCTATCGTATACAATCATCCATTCAGTAGAGAAGTCGGCTGTACATCAGCAGTCTGAAATATGATTATTACTTTAGGCAACACAACTTAACTGTATATGGGGTGAGTAAAAAGTATGGAACAACGCTTGTAACTTTGTTGTTATACTTTTGTAAAGTGATATATATATTTTTTTTAGAAAATCTGTAAGATATAAACATCTTTTCATATTACTATAATTGTGAATAGGACGTGACTGTTTTTTAATGGAAACATTTTTTATTTGGTCCTCAGGTCTCGGAATGTGCAGGTAGATGATTTTTGCACTGTAATGTAAATTTATTAGGACGTATTAAAGTACGTGAAATTTAAACCACGAAAACACATTATAGTGGTGCTGTGTTGTAGCACGTGATGAATTTACTTCATAAGGTGCTTAAAATGGCCTCCGTTTACTGCCAAACAATACCAAAATCTCTTTTTGAAACTAGTTAATGTTTCCAGCAACACTGTTCGCCTGATCAGCTGCATTTCTTGCCCAATTCTATTCTAAACCCTCCACTCCAAATATCCCCACAAGTAAAATTCTAGGGGGTTCAGGTCAGGAGATCTTGGCGTTATTTCAGTTCGTTGTCTTTCTGTAAGTTGTGCCATGCCTAATTACTATCAGGAAGATTTTGTAATGAAGTAAACATTGTTGTCTTTATTAGCTTAACTTTTCTGTGTCTCAATCCAAAGCCACATATGGAAGTAGCCTACTGTATTGTTTAATTCAAAACCTACTCAATTTGAAGTAATGATACGTTTTCCTTTGCTCAGCATACAATATGCAGCAAGGTCCTAATAAATTTAAATTGTGATTTGAAAGCATATTTGTTTGTACCTTCTGAGACTTGAGGACTGGAGGAGGTCAGAAAAAAGAAATGTTGTCATTTAAAAAAACTCACTCCCTTTATTTGTAATCATAGTAATGTGAGGTATATTGACATATTACAACTGTTCTAAAAGTATCACTTCCTAGAGTTGCAACAGTGGGGTTACGACATTGTTCCATACTTTTTATTCACTCAGTATATCTGAAATATGCTGCGCTTTTCCGTACTTCTATAATAGATTATCCACAAGGGGTTACAAACTTATAAAAGTGTAATCTCAGGTGCAATTCCTTAAAACTATTTATTTCTCGAATAATTTGGATTGGGATTTCATTACGGAGGGGATTCGGTACGTAGGCCACCATGCTGGGCCCTTTGTTCCTATGCTCCCAAGTGGGGGCAGCCGCGGGAGGAAGGATGACTCAAAGGAGACAAAGGGCGGCCGAACCAAGGAGCCACAACAGTACAGAAGGCAGGGTTCCTACAGCTTACTTGGATAGAGACTTCCCCCGACAGGCCAGTACGAACTCGCTCCCCTGCAGCGAGATGGCAATGAGCCCAGCAGCCGAGCCCCAATGGTCCCAAGCAGGCGATCCGAGCCCCAAAGGTCCCTGACTGGCGGTCCCGAAAAGGTCCCAGCAGAGGAGCTAAGGCCGGCAACCGACCTACCGGAGGAGGAAGTAGTTTTCCTCAGAACATATCATCCTGCCATGCACCGCCGAGACTCCCGCCGACACTTCTACCCTCAAAGAGACCACCAGATGAGAGATGATATGAAATGATAATGGAGATGAATTGGAGGGACAGGAAATTCGAGGGATGTAACTAACCTACCCAGTATTCGCCTAGCGACCCGGGAAACCCCCGGAAAAACCTATGGGTCAGGTAGGTCAGCCACGGGAATCGAACCCGGGCCTTCCGAATGCGGGCTACAGACCTAACCGCCTGAGCCATTCCGCTCGTTTTCTCGAATAATACGTACGTTCTTACTTGGTTGTCAGCTATCAGCTCACGGTATACTGGCATACAAATTGAATCAACACGAGTGTGTTAAAAGTACTTATCAATATTATCAATAAAGTCATTTGAAAATTGGTTAACTTCAAAATAAAAAAAAAAAAACATCAGAATGCAATAGATACTTTTTTCTAGAACACTATTTGGAAATTGATAGTATTTGAATTTTCAAAGAATACAAAAATATGATGACATAGCCAATAAATTACTACATAGAAAAAGAAAGAACAGTTATCTGTTATTTAGTGAGGTTGATTAAATGAATCCGGTACATAGACAATAGAAAAATATTTAATAATGTTCACAATTGATTTTGGCTCCTCTTTCTAATATGCGATGGGGCACCGCATGAATGAAATCACAATCCAAATTATTCGAGAAATAAATAGTTTTAAGGAATAGTACACTATTTTTCTAATTCCTTCACACTTTTGATGCTTTTATATACAACCATGATTTTTAATATAATTTCTTTACTTGTTAGTGCAATTTCGTGTTGGAGGGCATTCATTTGACGTTATTAATTGTTTGTTTATTTACTTACTGCGTAATGTAGCCATACTGAAGAATTCAGTGCAGCCAAACTATGCTTGTTTCTGCAAGGGGTTCACGTCGTTCAAATCGACGAATGCAAAATAGGACGACGCAAGTTTCATCGTGTGCGCTGCAATTAGACTGTAGAGCGTATTTGCATCCCTCCTGTTGTTGGGGCATATCGTCATCCGCACCTCATTCGTTTCCACGTCGATCATTCCCAAGATCCAGTTGCTCTCTAAGACGCGCCCACGATGAAACTTGCGTTGTCCTATTTTGCATTCGTCGACTTGAACGACGTGACCGGGACCGCCAATTTCCCCCCTTGCAGTATACTTGGTGTCATTTGACATCATGTACACTTCGTGGCAGTAGCCGAACCACTCCGATAGTCCGTGAGCTCATACATTTCCTACGGAGCACTCCATTATCGTCGTGTCGTAGGATTGTTTATATGCAAAGCGGTGCATGAGTAACAAAATTTGACCGGGCGATAACTTAGCCTGCTCAAACCATATTTCTTTGCACACGAACTGCGTCACCTATGTCTGGGGCATTTTTGCAGAGGTTGGCTACAAGTTAAAACTTTCTCATATTGGCTACAACGCGAGAACCGGCTTGGTCGTCTGCTTGTGCATGCGTATACGTGCATCTTTAGATTTCGAAAATATTCTCGCGTCGCACAAAAGAAATTTTCTCCTTGATTTTGAAAATAAAGTATCGTAACTATTAACAATCGTTTTTGAAAATAGTAAATTCTAATTATTTCTATTATGGTGCTTAGTTTTTATAGAGTTTGTTTGGAAATAATTATCTTATATATTTACATTTTCCTTCAGTACGAATTAAATATAAAATATGTACTGATTTTTTTAGTATCTATATGATCATTAATTTGTAGAATTCAAATTTAAAAACGAAGTTTTCTAAACTATTTTTGGGTATTTAAGAAGAACACCTCTCATTTCTAACAGAAGAACCTCTGATGAACTATGTATCTCTGTATATACGATTACGGTTTTGCAACGAGATGACTTTTATTCGATAAGATAGCATCCTTGCATATTGTAAGACATGCAATCGTGTTTGGTCAATATAAGTCATTGCTAAAGTATAAATTGCTCAGTATAAAACACGGTAGCGTAAGAATGGAGCAGTCATAGGTAACTGCAGGATCACTCGTGTTTCTTATTCAGGAATCTGTTGATAAACTCGTAACTTCAAATAGGATTTATGACTGTTCTATGAATAAAATATGAGATGTCATTATAAATAATAATTACTTTCTTACTTGTATTGTTTAAAATCAAATCACCATTATATCAGCTGCTATAGTCCACCTTATGTTTAGACTGACATCGCAACTAATATGTTCACAGCAATAAAGCGGAACCAGTTATTATTACGTGATTTAGTCTCTGATTGGATAAAATTAGTTATGAATAGATTTCTACTGGATGGAAGAGGGGTAGCAATAAATTCTACTTCATTCAATGAAGGACGCAATCGCGTAACTAGTGAAATTTGAGTAGTACATCAAAATTATGGATTTAATTATACGACAAGCATTTCAATTGATTTATATAGATGTAAACGTTTAAAAACTCAAACCTCAGTCAACTTATTTTAGAATACTGGATAAATATACAGAGACATACGAAGTAAATCACATTGACAAAGGAGTTTACATGATTTAAGGGTATGGGGTAAAATATGTGACAATTTAAAAACAAATAATAATAATATCTTATGAGGAGAAAAACTAATATATTTAGGTAAAGCTACATATCATGAATGAGCCCCCCTAACGCGTTGTAGAGCATTGCATGCAGGCCAATGTCACCCTTAATTTTTCGAAAGTGACCTCTGGGATGGAAAGATAAATGAGAGACTCGAAGGGCGAATAGATGCGGGAGATGACGTGTACAACATTGCTTGGGCTTCTAACGTTTCCAGATTGAACACATCTAATGCCGCGCAAGCTCGCTCTATCACACAGAAGCAACACTCCGGAAACTGTCACCTATTCATTTAACGCTGAAAAAGCTGACTATGAAGGAACTTATGGACAGGAAAGTCGTGGTAGAAGGGAAAGCGTCCAATCATTTTTGTCCTGACCCGGGGAAACCAACGAAAAAATCCATGATCAGTCACCAGTAATCGAACCGGTAATGCGAACCTTTCACATTACTCCAGAGTCCTCTCGTTCGATTATTTGACATAAGTTTATTCAAGTTATACCTATACAATAAGTCCGGAAAATAAACAAAGAGTCATGACTGGAACACAGATCAGGAAATTACGAGGAAGAGTGCATATGACTCAACATAACAATGAAATATCAGCACGAAGATTATAAATTGAGCCACTTGTCAAGGTAAGAATTATTGCTTCCCGAACAAGTATTATTGACCATATGTATTATACATGAGCGGCAAAATAAATTCACAACTTGGTCAATCCATTCTTTAAAGGCTTCAATCTCAAAGATCGCGTATGCATCAAGTGCATACACACAAATAAAAAGTAAGTGAAATTACCTACAACGACGCCTCCGCTGGGACGTGCAAAGCTGCAAGCTTCAGTACCACATTTATATTTATGTGCATCTGCAATATCACACTCAGACTAAAGAAATACCTTCACACAATGTATTGTTACATATTGTTTCTCGAAGTACTTAGTATTCTGTTAAAGCGAGGTATCATTGATTTAAATTATTAAACAGGTTTACTGTCTTGAAACTTGCACTTGTGTTTTAATACATTGGGAACAAAAATTGCATTATCTATTTTGAACGTGAGCAGACATATATCTGATTACAGCCAAGTTCTTGTCTAACGTATTGTGCAATACAGCACTATGCTATGGTTTCTAGGATGTACTATTATGGTTCAAATAATTATATACTGCGGTTAGTATACGGATTCTATTTTTAACAAACTCCAAAAAGTAAATTACAACAAGCAACAAAGCAATCAAAGCAAGCGTTCTTGACCTCATCATTTGAAGCCCATAAGGGTATATTACAATTTTATGTATTTTTCTCTTTCAGTAATAAAAGTCATACTGGACATATATATTAAAAGTATAAAGGGGAAAAAATTTGTTTGTGTGTAGGATAATCTCAAAAGCCACCCAATCGATTTTAATCATTCTTTTGCCATTGAAAAGTGGCTAGTTAATATATGGAGCTATAAAACAGTTCTATAACCACTTCATAAATTGCAAAAAAAATTGAAATGGATTTAGAAGCTCTTATATGAGCACATCAACGACATTAAAGACCATAATTATGAAGGTCTTAACTTTTAGTTGAGAATGCCATGGAGTAGAAAATAGTTGTTACTACTCCACAGGATATAAATAAGCAGTTGCTGCACCCCATAGAGTACAGAAACAAAATCCCGTTGTATTTTATTGCAAGGAATATACAAAGAAGTAGTACTTCAGCAAACGAAGACAGAGTTTTAAAAACTTGGTGACCGAGTAGTGGAAAAAAAACGTGGTTTTTATTTTGCTAGTTAACAAAACGAAGATAGAAAGGTTTAAACTTTAATCAACTGTAACTGTCTAAAGTTACTCGACGGAGGACTCTTCCACCGCCAAAGGGCACTTATACACTATGCAGCATTTCTAGAATTTGGAAAATATTCAAGGAGAAGTAAGGAATTCTGACGTTCCGCCAGTGTTGCACAAACTTTTACAAGAATATCAAAGGATCTTTCACCCGATATTTGGAATAGTCAGGACGAAATTGCAATTATAAGAGGTAAAAAGGAGAACTGACTATAAAAACCTATAATTATGCTACTAAACAATGATTTTATAATGAACGGAGGAGGAAAGCAAAATTAGTTAATTCGTCATTGGCACGTCGGGTAAGACAGTTCAATATACTGAAATCAGAGGCACCAACCCTACATTATCGTGTATTACACACAAGAGAAATCTTTTAATAAAGTGTTTTGTAAACAGAGTGATTTATCTGTTATTGCTGCAAAAAGTTAATCAGACTTCAGGAGAATGTCACCACACTATTGGTCTACTCATGATATGTCTAACTTCAGGTCCATTGTTGATTTGCCGTTCTTCTATAAAGCAGAATACACAAGCTACTTGTCTAAGGAGGGAGAGAAGTGAAAACTATTTACGTTCACTGCCTGTATTAGGCAGAGGAAATATGCTGTACCACCCAAAAGCGTTATATGGAGATGCCATCATAAAGATATTTTTGAGGTACAAATAATAATGTATGTTAGAAACAAATTCATTTTTTAACGTTTTCTGTCAAGAGAAGTGTTTTTCTGTGTTTTCACTCCAGAAAAAAAGCTAAATACCGATCATGGTAAATTGTTAGTGGAAGGAAAATTATTAAAACATTTTCCCTCCTATCATTCACGGGAAAACATGATTTTCTCAAAAATGGCTCTAATTTTTTTTAAATAACACGTTTCTAAATATTTATATGGAAAGTAAAATACATACTTTATATTTTCTGGAAACAATCTGTTAAGACGTCTTAATTCTGAATGACCTTTGCACAATAATTTGTGAATCACATTACTACCTCTCCCCCCCCCCCCCCAAGAAACCGAACTCTTAATTATCCGTTATTCTTGATTTGGATTCATCAGTACCTTATTTTTTTAAACTGCTGTTACTTTTTAGCTATCTATAGCCATGTCGCGGAAAAGAACATGGAATATCAAGTCCAGCGTAGAGCTACTCGCTTTTGAACATCTGACTGTCCATTTTGTCGCCTATATTCCCCTTGTTCTTACACTGAAATAAATACGTTATGAGAATATTTCTGATAAAGTTTATCTCGATTAACAAAAATATACGGACAAAAATTCTGATATTACATTCACATTGCTTTTCAAACCTGTATCGTTTATTAGCGTGTATATTAACTGTTCTTGCGAAAGTTTATTTTTCTATGTAATTTTAATTGATAGCCCTTGCACATTTCGGTATAGATGCAAAGGGAATGGTGATAGTCAAATGCTTATGAACTGGACCCTTTAAACTGATCTTAAAAATTGCAAGAGTTTCCATGCAATCGCGAGAAACAGCTGAATACGAAAGCGCCATAGAACATACATTTGTTGATGAATACCGAAGTATATATCGGGCATGTGTGAATTTATCGTTGGTAGAGAACGTAATGTTAATGCCGTTGCTTGAAAACTCAACGATGGCCTTTGGGGGAACCTCATATCACCCAGCTTCCATGTTAGGATGACAATGAGGATGGCAACGGAGCAAGTGGACCGTGAACTCCTAACCATGCTGGGCCTTGCGGATACTTCACATGCGCTAATTAGAGGTGAAGGCATGGACAAGGCCTTAAAACTTAAAATCACCTCCCGGAACCTCAACACAGCAGGCTCAAACGAAGCCACCAAGTTATATAAATAAAAAGCTGACGTTGTTTCATATTTATGTATCATATTTAAGAGATGATCTGATTCAATTCGAAATTAGTAGAAATAAATACTAAAATGACACCTGATAACTCGTATCCCTTCAAAGCCTCTTCCACCATTGCTGGACTACTTCCTAGGTCTGCATTCTCATATCTCCTTCGCTCAAAGCCTTCGTCAATTGGTCGGCCAACTGTATATCACGCGGGTGTAGCCCCACTATGTTAAACTGCTATAAACATAGAAAAAACTCAAACTGTGTCCACTATTAACACTAATATGGATCAAAACCACACTCTGCTACCACTCTCTTATTGCCTTTGTAGCAAAATAATGAGAACTTTGCGGCATTGTCAATGACAAATACCCAGTGTTAGATGTTTTTACAATCTGATTTAAGTCATCCAGCTCTCTTGAAATATGAGCGTGTAATTCTGGTTTTATATTCATTATTTCTTTCAGGCATTACTGTAGCAGTATATACCAAAATAAACTTAAGAAAGGACGTGACAGAGCAGGATAAAATCTTTATAGATGAATGCGAATATTGTTTCACGCCATAAAGAATCTTGGAAACATGTGATTGCAAGAATGTACGCTGTACAAAAATTTATATATTTAAATTAGGTGAAATAACGAAGGGAATCTAATAAATTGCCGCTACTGGAATAAAGTGCATTCCTCTGTGTGTTTGCATGAGGGAGAATAAAGGATTGTGAGGAACAGCGCAATAAGAGCACGATAATCGTACTAGATGCCACAAGGAGAAGACTTATGGCGAAAACAAAGAACAGGCATTCCAACTGTCGGGATTGCAACACATAAAAATATTTATCGTGCAGCTCAGAGTGAGTCTGAGAATAAACCACAAACGGAGTAAAATGGTGTAGCTACTCTGCGGGAGAGCTCTGTTTCCA
This sequence comes from Mantis religiosa, assembly GCA_030765055.1. Taxonomy (NCBI): domain Eukaryota; kingdom Metazoa; phylum Arthropoda; class Insecta; order Mantodea; family Mantidae; genus Mantis; species Mantis religiosa. Next base: position 277,267,653 of record CM060950.1, on the reverse strand, counting down.
CAAGCAAGATGGTGCTACATGAAAGGTGAAGACCTCTAGATGTCATCTTAAATATTGCAGTTTCTATCTGCATACAGAATCAAATGCACTATTTATTGCTTTACTTTCGAACTCCAACTTGCATTAATACATTGAAATTATTGTAACTCTGCAAAATTTGTAATTATGAAATCTCATGCTAGTAAAAATAATATACAAGCCAGAACTTGTTTATTCGAATTAGATTTATGTAGGCTGTTGACAGGGCTAAAATACTGACGTATTTTTTGCTCTATTTCTGTTTTTTTTTTTTCTAGACGTTCTTACATTTTCCAGAGAACTAAAGAGGAATCACTGGAGACCGTCTGCTATTCAAAACACCTGTGTAATCTCACGTGTTTATGTGCATTGTATTCTTTGATGGATACTATTCTGGAACTTTTAAAAATTCACTATTTTATGCAGATTCGTTTGATACTTTAATACCATAAACAGAATTAAATGTATAATACGTAGACCAAATATCCCGCTTACTACATATTGTATGTAGTTCTTATCACTATTTTTCTTTCATATTTAACTTATGAGATGAATTTCTAGTTATTTTGCTAGACTGAGAGAAAATAAATGTTAAATATATGGCATCGAGTTCTTTGCTTAGAATGTACACAGTATGAATATTAATGTTTAGGACCGCTACAACTAATAATGAGAAAACGCAGGCTTTTAAATGGCTACCTCGCCATATCACCTGTCTTCCAAAACGCTGATAACAGTGATCTCTGCAGCAAAGTTTAGAAGTTGAGTTCTTCTCTAGCAATTATCATCTTCATAGAGTTCCAATAGACGTAAAGAAGTGCCTAACGTGGAGTTATTATATACTTATTGAAATAAGTCATACATTTCTGCCAGAGTGCGTCCAAGTAAAACTTCATTTCTAATGGGACGTATTTCATTTAATGTGATATGACGATAATTACTGCCCATTTCAACGGCTTCTAAATAAAGACATTTTAGGTAATTTAACTGAATCTACAATGATACTTTGAAACTTATTTAGGAGACAACAAATACACAGTGCTATGGTACTGCGAGGGCGTGCGTGAAGTTCGAGAATTATGGAACCACCCTCAGGGCAAAGTGCTGAAGATTTTGAGCAGCACAAGTAATTACTGACATTTTCTAAAAATAAAAATGTGACATTTTGCACATCTTAGAACAGCGAAATAAGAATGAAAAGTTTTTATTAACAAAGATAAAGTCATGGTAAGGCTTTGAGAAGTAGGATTATACTACTCATCCAAGGCGAGTAGATCCCAGTGACACATGTTCAACTGAAGTTATCGACAATATACTCTCAGTTGGTTGACGTACCGATGACGTCACGTTATTCACCAGTAGCGCAGGGTTCTACCGATCTAGTTTAATGTCATGCTATTGCTATTCACTAAAAGAAAACTTTATAAATGTGTTATTCTTTCTGTATCGATATCTGTCATGGCTGCTCATTCTGTATTCGATATTTTCCTTTTTCCATAACAGACACGGTTCCTACCTAATTATGTACGCTAAATAAGTATCCATTCTTATGCATGCGGTGTTATCTTTAATTTCTCGTTAAATGAATATGAAAATTTTAACCACCGTGTCGTATTACTAATGAAGGGAAAGCATGACTACGACTTCTTTTTTCTTTTGTATCTTATCCAGAGATGTAGTGATAATGGATTTTATTGAGCTGCCGACGCCGCAGGAAGGAAACCTCACCTTTCAATTACATCCGGGGACATAAATCACCGTCCACTCTACGGCGCATGCGTTATTAACCTCTCTGATTGTGTTGCGCATACATCACAGCGTTGCTTTGTGGTTAAGGAGTTAAGGCAGTTTTTATTCCATTCATTCATTAAAATATAGGGTGTTGCAAAATAGTTAACCTGAACTGACTTTACATATAGATGCACATTAACCCTATAGAGGAATATTAGATATCAACTAATCATGCACATTATCATTTATTAAAACTGACTTATCAACTCCTATAAGAGTAATAATCAATTTCCCCCTTTTCTTATCTGATACCTAAAGTTCTAATCAGGTAGGAGAAATTCTTTACACGACCGTTCGATCGTGACTCGTATACAATTTAGACAAAGCAGAATACAGCGTTTTCAAAACCTTAACTTCGCTAAACTTTTGAAATTAGACAGACTCTTGGTTTCACTTTTGGTATTGGTGCCTTCTATTTAGTGATAACTGTGATTCATATTTAAATATGAGCTCATTAGAAATAGCACTAAAAGTGGTCATAGGAAAGATATGTCAAACACATGATATTTGAATACAAATTTTATTACCTTTCTTCAAGAAATGAAATAGAACGTAAGTTTTTTCTTGTAGAGGGTAGTTTTGGGAGGGGATTTTCTATAATTTTCTTGTCACGTTAGCTGAAGGATAGTCTCTATTTAAAAGCAAATGTATGAGTATGTATTTTATTACTGTATTTCATAATTATAATTTAAATAAGTATTAATTTAATTTTGGGCCAAAGTAATACTCCATGCAGCATTTATTACTAATATTTATTGCGTTTCGCTAGGACATGTCGAGACGAGCTTATATTAGGAAAGGCCTAGTGTTCTAGGTAATACTAATAATAAAATTATATTTTTACTCGTACATGCTTCGTTGCATCATTGTCCTACATATTAAGAAGTATTATTTTATTCGTGGAAAGCCTTAATAAGCTGCAACTCAGTTCTGAATTTAGTAGAGAAACCAGATTTACTGAATTGGGAGGTTTGGATTGGCTGTGCTTTAAGCTCCTGTCACAGAGTAATGCGTGTTCGGACCCACCCATAGGAGTGTAGTACACAGAACCTGTTCCCCACCCAGTATTATGAGTTAATTGAGGAGCGATATGTAGGTTAAGTGCGCTAACATTCCGATTGGGGAAGTGTGATGTTGACCACCTCAAATTCAATAGGTAATCAACCGTCCCGCCTATGGGAACAAGAGCATGAGGTTAATGGTCAGGTTGGTCAGTTACGATTCATAATATAAAGCAACGAACGAAGCTGTACTCTTTTACTGAGTTGAGGTAAGATGCAGTTTCATCATTTCTTTCTTTCTAATGTACATCTATGGGATGCAACAAACTGGTGTAATAAAAGTAATAAAGTGATAAATTACATTTCATTCATTTCCTTTCACATAATAAAGCCGTAAAACAACTGATGACTATTACTCTGTTGACTATGAATGACTATGACAAGGTAGTGGAGAGAGACACCTCGCTCATCTAGACTCAAGTGGGATCTTTTGTGGCTACAGGAGAAAAGCGGATGAAGTAGGAAACCACAGGAGGTTATACGGCGTAGGCAAACAGATGACAGCGCGATCCGGGAGAACCCGACCCACCTTATTATACATTTGCTTCTTCGTAAAATACAAATAGGGGAACTCGGTAGACTTAAGTGAAAGCTTTTAAGAGCTGGTCACTCCGTGATGTCGTTGAAACTCTTAGCACGTGAGCTTTAACGACGTCTACATTTCTTGACTAGTTATAATTGGCAAATCTCTACGGTTTATCAATTATAGAAAAGCCTCCCAGGAACAGAACTTGAGAAGCTATTTGTAGAATATCCAGATTTATATTTCATTTGTCATGAAAATGTCTTAAACAGAGGGTAATTGAACTAAAATCATTAGGATTTTGTTTTCATTTTAGAAAAGCAAAGCTTTCGAAAATGTTTCTGTACAAAGTGTAATCTGGGATGCGGGATTTTCTTAAAAATCATCCTGTCGCATCATTCAAAGAGGGAGAACATAAATACAAAGTTCGGTATTTAAGTTACAGTGTTCAAAGTTGCATTGTTAGATTCTGGAGGTCCAGATTTGCGACATAGATTCCAATTAACTTTCATTACGAACGCCTCCGCAGAACTCCTATTAGAGAGCATGTTTGTTTCAGGAATCTTTAGTTTATATCTGAGAGGAGAATGAACTTGCTTTTCCAATCCAAACACCATCTGAAGAAGCCTAAACAAGAACGTTTCCTTTAAGCAAATCACATGTCCTTAACATTTGTGTTTCTGCGAAAGCCTGTGTGTAAATCGAAAGTAATCAGAAATGTGTTGTAGCTGTTCCCGGCGGCGAACACAAACATACATAAACACTTGGAATTCTTGTAAAATCGGATGAGTCAGGAGGAAATGCGGACTGTGGGAAAGGCTTGACCGAGTTGGGTGTCGTCCTAAACTTAACAAAAATAACTTAACTTGATGACATTCTACCCTTAATGAAAAATGTTGCACGCTTGAACTGCTACGCGCTGCTCTTGCGAAGGACAGCAACGACATAAAGATATAACGTTTGCCTGCTTAGTTGCCTTAAGGCTAAGAAAAACCTCCGCGGTTATCTTCCTACAAGCAATTTTCTGTTTCTTCAATGTAAGGACAACGTATTTAATGTACTGGCCAAACTCCTAGTATTACGAGTCACGTGATAGCGATAGATTTTCTTTTGGTTTGTGTAATTTTATTGTAATTTATTTGGTAAATTTTCAATACAGTGAAGAAATGTGGTGTGCTCCACTCATATTACTTATTCTACACTATCTTGCACAAACTATTCACACAAATGGATATTACTTTCTCTGTTTCATGGTAATCGAGGTACACACTTGTAGATATTGTTTTATTACATTTTCCTTATCGAAATATGAGTGAATAGTAGGCTAAAGTGATATTCAAATCTTTAAAATTCTAGTCGTTCTTGTGTTGTGTAGTAAGATTATGTGTTTTTTCATCACAGCAAATTTATAATCTGAACCTTCTGGAATGACCTCTGAAGTCCTCTCCTTCTAGGTAACTTTTGCATCACTGGTAGAAGATCTCGTTAAATTACGCAATTTATGTCATACATTTTTACTTTGTCTAGCACATACATTGTAGGCAGAGAAGATATTGCATTCCACTTAAAATTCTATACCGAGAGTTCACTGGATATACCCGTTTAGGGTTCCCTGAATTCAAAAGGAAGCACTTTTAGATAATGGTCCGTATGTGTGTGCCTGTGAACTGCATAGTTCAATAACAAAAATTGGTAAATACCACACTTTCAAGGATGCAACACAAGATTACCTTTACATGGATCATATTTATAAAAATTTCGTTTTCTCTTGGCCCTTTACTATTTGGATTAAAATCGTATCATTTGGATTAAATCATTTGGATTAAAATATGTTTAGAATATTTTTAGACGAATGTAAATTTTGTGGGAATGTTCTCAGAAGCCTTCTTCATTGTGGATAACTTTGCATAGCTGGCAAACCATAAGATATAGACAAAATCTTGCTACAAAAAGTGTAGATCTAGTTAGAATTGTCCAACACAGCTTTTTTGTGTCAAGTGAAACACTTCCGAGATATTAGTTGTTATTTGTCTGAATTGTCCAGTATTTTTACTTATTTATACTTTTCGCGTATGGGAAGCCATTTTTGTGCCTTGGCCATGCAAAGAGAATGAAAATTCAAAAACAGTTACATGCGACCAACTATGTTTTTAAAATATTTGATTATTGCTTAAAGCCTACTGTATTCTCCTATTTCTCTTGTATCTACAAAAAATTAGTATTTTCCGCAAATGTTTAGTTCGATTAACATGGAAGTAGTTTAAAGATAAGCTTTTGTTGATGAATTGATGAAGAAAATGTGCAAAACGTAAGATACTTTTTAAATTGTACTACTTTTACAGATAAGTATATTCATAGATAGAGATACTTCTATAATTCGTGGAGTTTTAAAACTTGTGTGAAGTGCACATTAGGTTTCTATTTTCTGCCTAGACACTTACAGATAAATTGACCCAAAGGTTTACTCCTAAGCCTCACGTCGTGATCTGTTAACAGCACAGTGTGCGTTCGCTATACTGCCACGATATTGCTCCTATGAAAGCCATGTATCGCCACATATCTGTAGACAGCTGTCATTGTCTATAGCTTGCCTGACATATTGCGTTCGCGGCGATTACTTGCGTTCGGAAAGCACTCAAAACGACTTGCTTTCTTAGGATACTCATCCATCAAAACTCAAGGACAAACTAACACACTCTTCTCCAGGAAAATATTTCGTTTAACAAGGCATTTTCGTCTTTCTTGATTAAAATTACATAACCATTTTCTGTTCTCAAAATGGTTATTTCATCAATTTGTATGATATTTAAGCAATATAAATGTATTACTTATTGGTGCACCTAGCTGATTTCCCATAACGACAGACTCTCAAAATAGATGTTTAAAACCTACAAGGTAAAATAAACTGTATTTTCATTACTGATATGGAAAGATAAAACATTTATTGCTTTTCTACTACACTCGTACTTAGGTATGCCAGTGGTAAGTAAAGGGAAGTCCATTCCGAGATTTTACCAGAAATGCATATTTTAATATTCCCTCAATAAAACAAACGACATTTTTATTAAACGTTGTTTGTGTTGTGGTGAGTGGATAGACGTCTGGCAGCCTGTAACCAGCATAACTCAGAAACTAAAACTCAGTTAAATACCAAAGTTGGTATTTACGTTCAGGTCTTCCAAGAAAGAGGCATGAAAATAAATTAAAGAAAGAAAAGAACCCCTCCATCCTAAACTATCGTTTATGAAATGATTTCGAAGTTTTAGATTTTCTCAAGAAATGACTTAAACATTTTTATTAAAATATGATATTGTGAGAAAAACGGCCCAAGGTTCACCTTGATTATTTATCACTAAAATCGTTAACCCAAAGCTAACGTTATCTTCTATCTTTAACAACTACACAGCGTAAACACGTCTCATTAATGTTGCCGTATGTCTCTGTTGCACACTCCAACTTGTGCTGCTAGAGCTTTCCCCTGATGTACACACAAGTTTATCTCTTATACTGCCTGCTTGCCGACTCTGAGCACCATTGCTCCGAAATTCGCTCTCTGAATTGCTCCGCTACACTGTTCACACTGCCCGCCAACTCCTCACCATGGAGCTGGAACGTACTACACTCTTGCAGTCTGATGCACTTCTCTGCCTGGTCAGCTCAACCCTCCACGATAAACTGATCGACTGACTCCGCTATGTTTCGTATTGCCTTTCTGCCCTGACAGTTGCGGAAGAATGTCCTTGAAGTGGAATGTTCCCGTTCTACCAAATTGGAACGGTCTCGAAAATGCTACTCGTTTCCGGGTTCGTGACGGTAGCTAGTGGCTGTCCTTGAAAAGTTGCGTATTTTGCTACTCCCGCCGAAAAAAACAACAAAGATGGTGGCTGGCCCCATAGAGTCGGTAGAGCACCTGCCTGCCGTGCTAGGGGTCCCGGGTTCGATTCCCGGTGGTGGGGCTGGGGATTTTTATCAGATCAAGTTAATTCCCCATCTTCCCCAGTGTCTGGAAGTATGAATGAGAGTGTGAATGTGTGCGTGATCTAATGATTAAAAACCAAAGATAACGAGTTAACACCTTCAGTATGTCTCCAAAGGAGAACGGCCGCCGATATGACCATGGCAGTTAAAGGCGGGGTATAAATGGAACAAGCAAAAAAAAAAAAAAAAAAAAAAAAAAAAAATGGTGCACTTGCTTGACTCATACTTAATTTCTCCACGCCAGATACGCGCCGTCAACATGACAATGTGTATAACAGTTTTCATAACAAATAAAATGTAAGTATATCATAAGTTTCGCTTAAATGGTAAACGGTGACAGGCAGACTAAACCTTACTGCATGAAAAATGTAGATCTTGACAATGCATACCATTTTTGCCAAGTTTTTCTGTTTTTGTGGAGTTCACTACATATTTCTGAGATATTTCTTTTTATTGGATTTAATTCTCTCTCAAATGTTTTCATTCGTTTTCCTCCTGGTAATGCAGGCAAAACAATTTGAAAGGCATAACATAGCGACCAGGTGTTAAAAGATTGAGTCTACTGTATTCCCATATCTAGTTTTTGTTTCGTGGCTTCCAGGCTACGTCTTCCAATAGGTTTGTAGTGAAGGTCATAGAGAGTATTTAGTGAAATTATGGCGCAGTGGCTATGGTCCATTTGGGAGGTCGGCACCGGCCTGTCGGAAAGATAGAGATAAGTAGCGCACACGCCCAGCGTACATACTGAAAGTGTTATCTACAGATAATTGACCAGAATCATCTGGAAGTTACCATTCTTTCCACCTCTAGAACATTCTGACCATCTGCTATATAAACAAGCATTTTCGTTTCCAGCCAGATTTATCGAAGAAATGATTGTGCTAGTGCGACAAAATTGTCTAGTGTTTGATTCCCCAACGAGTGAACCATCTGTAAGAAGAGGTACGTCTTCCGTATTTCATTACGCCACTACATCACGAAGAAAACGGAGTTTACAAGGAAACGTTGAACTTGATCACATTAGTGAAGTGATAGTTTAAAGCTGACTATGTTTAGCAAGTGCTAGTAGCATAGTTATCTGTATACATCAGTAATAAAATAGCTAATATAATTTGCGCAGATACGTACACTCGTGCAAGCACCGAGGGACCATAATGTATGCTTTTCGGGATTTAAGTAGTATCAAAACGTGTATTTCCGGTGAAGTCTAGGTATCAATACTCCTGTACTTACTTTCTCTAAGTAAGTGGTAGAGAAAGTAAACATATTTGAAGTTTCACCTACAAAGAAGAAAAACTCATATTTCTCCACCTTCTTAAAAAGGAACAGGATGAAAACGCTGAATTCCTTTGCTGCATAAGCGGGACAGGTTTAGGGCTTAAATCTGAAAGTTGAAGTCCCAGAAGACCACGTATCTGCATAAGAGATAGCCTTGTAGAATGCAGAAGCAGTAAGGGCCTACACAGAGCAGTCAACTGTCCAACGCTTTCTTAAGATTTCACCACTGACCTGTGTTTTAGGAATCGGGTGATATATGATTTAATAGGCTACCCAAAGGACGATGAAAGTAGGCTCTTCTGCGGTGAGGTTACGGTGGGAACCAGTACAAATCTTGGCAGCTGACTCAAGTGCCTAATGTCATCAAAGGAAGGCGCACCATTCATCTCACTTAGCGAGCGCAGCGCCACCGTCCCTTAATGCACGCAACGCACGTAGCACCTCGTCCCATGGGTGTTGTGGTGTGGCATGACGCAATTTCATTTCTCCCAGGGCGTAACTCCTTAGAAACAATGGCCAGAGGGGAAATGAACAAATACTTTCCCGTGTTTGTATTGCAAATATCTCTTGATTAGGGGGAGGTCTTCACGTAGCGGTTGCCCGCTGTTTTGTATTCAACCAAGACTAACGTAAATTGTTTCGAGAGGAACATCTTAATTCAAACCATGTACATTTTATAATTGAACTGATATCACAAAGTGGAACTAGAGCCTATCACGTCATTTTCTTCACGTGAGGAAGATATAGAAACGAACTCTATTCCAACCAATGAAACATGGGGCCACACATTTTTCCTTTCTTGCTTTCTTTCTTTTTTTCGTAGTCATGCAAGGAGAATGGTATTTCAAAGCCATCACATAACAACCCAGTTGTCCTCCATGGTCTAGGGGTAGCCATTATCCTCTAGTTCCTAAGGTCACTAATTCAAACCAGCAGGAGAGCGATGGATAAATGTTTATTATGGCTTTCTTGGGAAAGGAATTAAAGCTGGTGATTCCCGTGGGCACGTAAAAGAACCTCGTGCGTAACAAAGAGGCCTCTGAGCAAAATTAAGTGGTTTTTCACGTCCAATATACAATGGGACACTGAAAATAACAGCAACTAAAGAGCGTCCATAAATAAAAACTTAATTTCATTTTTATAGCGACCCGCTTTTTAAAACTCTTGCCTATCACTTTCTCCTATCTGTTTGTATGTCAAACGAAATGTCTAACGAGAGTTTATCTTGATTAATAACAAGAGTCTAATTACTTTCGTAAAAATAGTCTGTATAACAGTAAGCATAGAAAGTCATGTTGATACAACACCAACTGTGTAGCACGAATACTGCTGAAATTTACACACAACGATTTAAATTTTGTTAACACAACTTTATTTATTATCATAGAATTTCGTAATTCACAATTCATTTATAATAAGGTTTATTTGTCCATTTACTGCCTATTACTAATAAATATTGGTTATAAATTGCTTCAAATAAACAATAAACGTTTTAGACTGATAACAGGCAACTACTTAAAATCCATTAGCTTAAGTTCAAGTCGATCATTTTATTATACGTCACGCACTGAAGTGCACTGTTGTAACCGTTCAAACAGAAACGGATGATTGCTTATTACTTCCAAGTATACTACATACAGAGTAATTTATATCGAACAGATATATTTATTTAATTATTTGGCTGAAAATTCACTTAATAACAATTTGTAATAAATTAAGCAGAACTTTCGTAAGTTGTGATTCCCGATACGTATATGTTTGCATTTCTTATTTTGTCTTTTGTTTTACTGCTGGCCGCAAGTTGACCCATAAATTGGGTGCCATTTGTAACGACTTGGAGTAGTTGTGAGTAAGTTGCTGGATTCTAGTAGTTACACGGCTGCTCTGGTATTCGCATAAGCTCTTATTTTCAGGGGCGGTCTCAGATGGGAGGTGATAAGTTAGTTATAAATAAAATAAAATGGTAGTTCCTCCTTTATTCTATACAAATTAGTATTTTAATTAAAATAAAACTTTTCCAACTATTAGTTACACTTTTCAATGCTTTATATACGTTGAGAGTATACTAGCTTGCGCAATCCTTTACAACCTTCCGCTTTCGAATGCAAGCACAAACTCTGCAGAAATGCAGACACACGCAAAACACACCTTCACACTTTCACGTCCATTTGCAGAAGAAGAAAAAATTGACTAGACTGCAAAAGAAGTGTCGTTGGAAGGGGTTACGCCAAGACTAGGTCCTTCACTAGTTAAATGGGGTTGTGCTATTAAGAGTGTGATAAACGGTGAGTTTTCGTAGGTAGTTTTTTTGTTTTATTTTTGTGCATAAGCTTTTATAGTCCTGCCCTTGCCATAACAACTTTTCTACATTACATCGTCATTTTTTAAAATAAACTTTTCTTAACGTAATCTTAACATTTAAATACTAATTCTTTTATTAAGTTTAATTTTTAATTAAACTTAAATTAACTACTTAAACCAAATCTACGTTCATTCTTACTTCGTGTGGAAGGAATTTTGGAATATTTAAAAAGAAAATTAACTTTTAATATAGTGTATATCCCTAAAGAGTATCTCAAAACAATAGCAAACAGAAAAACAAGTCTGAAATTTCAAGTTTTGAAACTGTATAAATCCGCAAATTTGAATACATGGTAGTGTTTAAATTTGTTTGTGTAGTGTCATTATTTTATAGAAAAAATGCACAACATATATTACTTTATATTGCGCACATATGCTTTTCAAATAGCCATTATGTTTTTACATTTTTCTGAAAAGCGACAAGAACTGATTAATATCTTTCAACTCCAGTCGATATAATTACAACAACAGAGATGGAGTACTAAAAATTGTTGTCGATTAATGGAGGAAAGCTGAACAGCAAAGGTAATTTGTTTGGTAATACGAAATGGACTTTCTTTTGAGACAACTATACCTTTTCGAGCATTTTTGTATTGCTAATTGGAAATGCGCACGCTGGAAATCATTCAGGTAAGCATGATGTTTGATGCTGTCAAGCTAGTGACAAACAACGACAAGAGCGATTCGCTGTGCTGGTTCGACTTTGGAATCACAAAGGGAGTAGCGCATGGCGGACACAAATGGCGCGTTTGTTGCAAAATCACAAAAGGATGCGTTAGACAGGCGTGAAATTTAAACCTCGCTGCTTAGCGCCGGACAAAGAAGCATTTTAAGATTCAATGCACCTTCTGTATGCTCCCCATTGAAACACAGGTGGCATCTGCAGGCGTGGGCAAGGACCTCTCAAATGAGATTCTGTGTGGTCTCTTGTTTATACAAATAGGTACAAGCAACTTTGGTTTCGAATTCTTTCCGGTACAAGAATATACTTACAAATACTCACGTCATGAAGTCATGACAGACATTATTTTAGCTGTGGATGTAATTTATTTACTTCCTTTACCATTTATCTAGCATTGAGAAGGTATTTCATTCAGCTTCCTATGAATAAAAACGTTTATAAAAACACGTTTCTTCTTTCCATTGCAAGCAGGTACAGTTCATTTTATAATAAAACTGGCATCGCAATTAGGGTGTTCACAGGAGTAAAGCAGTACTAGCTCTTATCACGTGAAAAATGGTTGCATACTTCATTGGTTGGAGTACAGTTTTTTTTTTAATTTACGTCCTGCAACGTTAATCCATATTGGACGATGAATGGAATGGGTTAAATGATGCTCAAATGATCCCAGGGTCCATGGAGCTTAGAGTTACCTGACATTCGTCTTTAGGATAACGCAAACCCCCGGAAAAACCTTATCCAGGTAACTCACCCTGACCGAGATTCGAACTCGGGATCTCTTGAACGTGATCCAGACATGCATCTACGCTACCGAGGCGGGTGTACAGTTCGTTGCTACTCCGGTTCCATCATATAGAGATCGATTCATTTCTAACTTTAGGCGATCAATCTTCCCCACGTGGAGTATACGCGTAATAGGAGCTAGTTTTGCTTTAAACACCTAAGAATCAAATAAACTATAGTATGTATGTGTGTACGAGGTTTGAACATGAAGTTCTCAAATTTGATATTGAATAGGCACTGGGAGAGAATTTGCTAACCTCTTTAAATTAAAGCCAAATGTTTGAATGCTGACTCATTAAATTCAAGCAGCCAAAAACATGCTGAAAGGTCCAGATTCTAACTTGAGTAGTTTCTGATAGACCAGAATTATTGCTTGATTGGTGTAGGTGAAGGCGGAAACTTTTAAAATCTCTTTTAAAATCCCAGCCAGCCAAGATAATTCTAATAATTGTTTAGGTAACAAAGAGCTACATATATAATTGATTGGCCATGTCAGCGCTTTTAATAGATTAAATATGACAATACTATTCAATATTACAAATATTTGGAATTATTCGGCACTTGATATATGCTACAAAGCAGACAACCACTAAACTTCTAATAAAATAGGCAGTGAAATAAGTATGAATAAATAGATGATTCAATTCTACATGTACATGCTTAGACTTTTACGGGTAAGTTTCGCCGGTAGCTCCGTCGGGAATTGACTCTTGGTGGTTACAACTAAAGCCTATTGTAACCAGCCAGAAGTCAATTCCCCGAAGATGTCTGACGGAGCTACAGGTGAAACGCCAGATGCTTTTTCATCGACTGGACCCGGAAACCACGTTTTACTCAATTTAATATACTTACATATATTTACGTTATATTAATTTTAAAATATCCTGCAATGATTTGGAGTGGTTGTTATTTTAGGGTTCTATAAAACCAATGCCTATCCTGGCCTTTCTTTACTAGATATTGCTTCTCACTAACTATTGTTTTATATTAAAAGTTGGACATAAGTCAATATTTAGCTTTTCCTTGCTCCCTGTTTCTTTGCTTTTTTCAGAATCCCTATCATTAACTTATTTCTTTGTTTTAATGCTTTTTCTTCATCACTTATAATAATCAAATAAAGCCTTTATATCGACTTGATCTAAATATATAAATCTCACCGTCAAAGTCATCAATCCTTGATTTCTTACCTAATGTTTCGTCATCTACAGCTATCATCTATTCTTCCCAATTCAGCTAGAGCTACCTCATTAGACGTTGTCACTAACCAAGGAGTTAAACATTCTCACCCCAGTTGCATTTAACTTTAAAATTTAAAAATTAAATAAACGAATAAATAAAGATATAAAACTAGATGGCGTACATAACATAATGTACTTTATACATACTAATGATCAAACAATACTACCCATTAAAAAGACTTTCAGAGAGGTACTTCAAATAAATAAAGTTTATCAAAATATGTTTCCAAAACAGTAAGAAAAAGACAAAATAATAAGTTTATAAAAACAAATAAATAAGATGAAAACTGGCAATAAGAATGAAGTAATTAAAAAAGAAAGTAATTTTAACTTCTTCAATTTTGATATTTCATTCTACTAAGAATAAGGATATAAAGAACCATTCAGTAAAATTTCGGAGTACTTGCAGAATGATTAAGGGAACATTAAACTAAAAGGCAACAGAGAAAACTGAAATGTTATGAAACACTGGCTCTTCAATTCCCACTCTATGGATTAGAGTTATAAATAACAAGAAAGAGAGACAGATCGAACAGTGGCAACAGATATCTTATTTCATACATTTTTAAAGGCTGCAAACGAGTAATAAGATTTATAAACATGAATAATGATGAACTTAGTATGCGCTATAGCAGAATTCAAATAAACACGTGTGAGAGATGTTGGTCAGTATATGGAACGTTGGATTTAAGCTAAACCGAAATATTTCTTAGAATTTAATTCATGAACATATATAATGATAATTTATGTTATCTTAGTGCTGCAACGGTACGGGTGGTTGGTGATGCTCACCTCTCTGATGATCTTGAAGCTGGGTTCTAGATGTTTCTCGGCTGCTCTCGCAATTGCATAAGATCTTACCTCCGGATGTGGTCTCGTGGAGAAGAAGAAATTTTATGATTACTTTAGGATGATAAAATAATTAATCCACATTTAATTTAAGGGCAAACTAAAGTTTTAATTACAACAAAACATTCTGTAATTACCACGGACACTTTATAAAATAATCTGTTCTGTTCGTCGATAAAAATAGGTTTTATATTAGAATTATTGAAGTAATTTTCTCCAATACTTTATCAATATTAGTGGAGTTGTCTATTTAACAAAGAACGCTTGATGCATTAGTTGTTTTGTTTTCACTTGCGCAGACTCGCAAACCATGCATGCTATGTGCATAATAACAAAATAATTTCTGCAAGATTCAGTACAGCCTGTACTCATCGATGGTCGCATGTAGAAGGAAGCTTCGTTAGCTAGTTCGCTTCTTGCTCGTTTACGTTGCTATGGTCATTTAAAATTTGTTGATTTATTTTACCTTAATTTCTTTTACAATATTTCCTTTTAAACCAAATTAAATATTATTTGATTTTAAATTACTTTTCATTAGAATGGACATTGGTTTTGTTGATGTTTAAATAATTGTTACGATTTATCGTTCTTTTTCACTATCATTACGTCACTTTTAATCGCGTATCTTTTTTGTGACAATTTTAAATTAATTTTTAAAATTTGAACATAAAATAACCGTTTGAAATGACTAGGCTTCTCTCTCTCTTTATAGCTGTCTGAAGAACTAAATTTAGTTTCAAAATTTTATGTACAAAGTGATCGGACTTTGGTTTATAGTCTATGATACCGGTTTTTTATATCTACGATCTATATATACGTATAGTGTTCCTCAGATACATAAGGTAAATTAACTGTGTTACCTAAAGAACAGGACGCATTATAGAACCAGATTCTGTTCCTTGACTGTTTTAACCGTGGATGGTCTACTTAATAAATGATGTTTCTGATATCATTCAGTAGGTTTAACTCACGTGTAATAGATGGTCACGCTGAACAACTATGCCAGAGAAGTTGCCGGTACATAAGGGGTTTAGACTACAAATCCGCCTCTCCAACCATTACATAAAGTAACACAATTACGTAAATGAGCCATATGTATCTGCAGCATCTTACCACCTGATAACTGGCAATAGGTATATGTATTCACATTGAATTGGTTTACAAACAGCTGATTCGTATCACAGCGTCTTACATATATACAAATGCTTATTATGTGGTATCATCCGACCGCAACTACATATTTATGGATATGTGCACGAGGTAGGTCGAAACACAGGAAAGGAAATACAATCGCTACAAAATGGTGACAGATACAAAAAGGTGTGGGAGTGCTGCAAGCGGTTTTCACTTTTGTCTCCAATTAGCTATACTGATAGTATTTATGTAAATAATACAACAACAACAAACATTTATTTTAAATCACTTTTAAATATGGCTGCTGTTGTGCAAGTAAGACTGTTGCGTGTTAGTCAGCTGCTAAATCAAACACTGCAAGTGTCTTTTGTTTACAATGCGGGAGCAGCTATTGTTAACAATGACGCAGTATATAAATCATTTAAATGATCAATTTACGACAGTTGAAACGCGCTCTCCGCCCTCTTAATGAAACTGGACCCGTTTCACCAGCCACGCCTTTTGAGGAAGAGAATTTTCGCACCTTTTGTTGCGCCGACACGACACCTACGTACCTTTCCTAATAATTATTTTTCTTGGTCTAAAGAATTATGTTTCCTCGTTAATCTATTTATTACATCACCCTTATTGCGTCGGACAGCTAAAATAGCAAACACGAGTTAATTAGCTGAACCTCGTCCAATTATCTTATGGGCGAGGGGTCTCGCAAGATTCCGTTACTTTAGTCTTAATTAAAGACCATCGCGTAATCGAGTGAAAATTTGATTTTAATCCTTGCTTACATTCCTG
The DNA here is from genome assembly GCA_030765055.1 of Mantis religiosa. Taxonomy (NCBI): domain Eukaryota; kingdom Metazoa; phylum Arthropoda; class Insecta; order Mantodea; family Mantidae; genus Mantis; species Mantis religiosa. The sequence goes on along the minus strand of CM060950.1, from coordinate 277,251,168 downwards.
AATGAAATTGAGCTTTAATTATAATATTAGAACGCCCTGGTAAACAACAGATTGTTGCAAATTTCCCAGTCTAAAACTAGATATAGTCTATCTGCGATATTTTATGATCTGGTGGTCACTTTAATGTCAGTAACTAACAAGTGTTTTCTATATCAAAATCATAAGCAGCATTTATTGTTTGTCAAAATAGTTAATAATATGCTAAGTTATGGCATTAATTTGATAAAATAATCTTGGGATTAATTACGTCATAAAATAATTACTTTGGTTTACATGAACGCTGAGATCCAGGGAAAGCTTTTGTTTATTTTCAACATACATTTTAGTTTCGATAGAAAACGTAATAACAATGATGCGATTCACTACCTGGATTACAACAAACTGAATGTAATTACAATTAAATAAATGAATACATCAGTTAATATTAAACATCCAAAAATTAGTAGATGGTAATAATGACCTATTCTGTGACATATATACGAACACCAGAGTATTTGATAAAAGCATAGCATTTATACTCTCAAACCTAAAACAAAAAAAAAAAAAAAAAAAAAAAAATCGTATTGTTTCTCATAACTGGCATATGATTGCCTTGGAATTAATTTCGTCTTTTCAGCTTCTATTACAAATCCACATCTATCTAAATGACAACAAACAAATTAACTAAACTACGCTCCAGAAATACTCGTACAATAGTTTCATAAGACATACATACATACATACATACATACATACATACATACATACATACATACATACATACATACATACATACATACATACATACATACATACATACATACATACATACATACATACATACATACATACATACATACATACATACATACATACATACATACATACATACATACATACATACATACATACATACATACATACATACATACATACATACATACATACATACATACATACATACATACATACATACATACATACATACATACATACATACATACATACATACATACATACATACATACATACATACATACATACATACATACATACATACATACATACATACATACATACATACATACATACATACATACATACATACATACATACATACATACATACATACATACATACATACATACATACATACATACATACATACATACATACATACATACATACATACATACATACATACATACATACATACATACATATATACATACATACACACACACTTCAAAGGAATTCCTTAGACGATATACGTCCATGTAACGAAGATATTAGATTACACCTAAAATTTAGATATTGAGATTTCACCAGAAATAAATGTTTTGAGTCCAAATATGTGTGTGTGCGTGTGTGTGTGTGTGTGTGTGTGTGTGTGTGTGTGTGTGTGTGTGTGTGTGTGTGTGTGTGTGTGTGTGTGTGTGTGTGTGTGTGTGTGTGTGTGTGTGTGTGTGTGTGTGTGTAAAACTTAGCTTAGTACTTTTCAAAGGGAATTGCCCCACTCGATAACTATCTTTTACGTGGAATATTTTTTAAAACGTTCGATTTTCTGAAAAAATGACTGAAAGAATTTTCTTAAACATATGATATATTAATGAATAAATATTTATATTTAGATGAAAAATAAAATCTATGACTTGAATTTTCAGGGAATAGCTTTAAAGTTGCCTTTATTTATAAGGGAATTTATATAATCTTGCACATACCATTTTACAGATGTAATTTTCTTAAGATATCACTTCCCCAAATTATTCCACAGGAGTGTTTGTCGCCCTTCATTTGCAGATTTAAAACAATAAACCCTTGATAATATCATTCCCTAATGTTAAATGGATCCTTTATTAAATGCATTATTTTCTATCAGTGATATATTAATGTAATAACTAATATGCATTTTTCTATTTCAGGTGAGTATGAATTTTATTACACTCGCAGAAGCTTTAACAAAGGTAAGAAACGTGAAACAGCAGATGTCAATCAGCTTGAAACTGATTTCAACAGTTTAAACAGATTAACTGATTTAGACATATTTACTAAATAATTAAATAAGCGAGCAATAACAATTTGTTATCTTAAAACTATAATTTTATAAAGTGTATTAGCGTAGTTCTTAAACGAGTGACACCTATAAAACAGGCTTACAGACAACACCTTTCATAACTCGAGAAACATGGTGACAGCATTCTTTTTCATGTACTTTTGCTGTAGAACAGATTGTAAAATAAACAAGACTGAAATCCATCTTTTCGCCGGCAAAACTCAAGGATTAAATGATTAACTACAATGTAAGGTAAATACATCCTAAAAATATTGGTTTCTGACTGGAGAAGAAAATTCACACATAAATGTGTTAGTCTAATCTTCCTTTTCGTCCAAGTTTCCTCCTTTTCCTCTGAAATTATATTAATTATTGTATCTGTTATTCTGCACTTGTTAGTAAATCCATTTGAAGAATCGGTGAACATATTACCTTCTAAGATAATTATCATGTGCACCAAGTTTATCTATTTTGTTATTAAATAATTATATGTTTATATGTATGACTTCGAGCTCGAACTAATTATGATGAGAACGTAAAGAAGGGCTTTTGTTAGATATAATTATTTATCGAAAAATTATTAATAATAATAATAATAATAATAATAATAATAATAATAATAATAATGATAATAATAATAATAATAATAATAATAATAATAATAATAATAATAATAATAATAATAATAATAATAATAATAATAATAATAATAATAATAATAATAATAATAATAATAATAATAATAATAATAATAATAATAATGATAATAATATATGATAGTATAATATATAATAATCACAATTAATATAATGTAATATTATTACATAATATAATGGCATTATTATTAATGTTATTATTATTATTATTATTATTATTATTATTATTATTATTATTATTATTATTATTATTATTATTATTATTATTATTATTATTATTATTATTATTATTATTATTATTATTATTATTATTATTATTATTATTATTATTATTATTATTATTATTATTATTATTATTATTATTATTATTATTATTATTATTATTATTATTATTATTATTATTATTATTATTATTATTATTATTATTATTATTATTATTATTATTATTATTATTATTATTATAAAACAAGGACAACAAAAGAAACATCTATTTAGATTTGGTAAATAAACACATCACATCATGCATGGTACTGTCCAGCAGCGCAAAGAAGGTCCCTGAAAGGAATGTGCTTTCTTACACTGTGGGACACGGACAGCGAATGTGTGTGACAGAGAACGCCTGCTACACAAGTAGCAGAACCGTTAAGAAAAACATTCGCCCTATTTACTCTGTACACTAAAACCGAGAAGATTCATTTACAAAGTAGAAGACGTCAGAATGTTTTTCAATGGTATGTACTGACATGGGGTGTCATAAACCTGTCCAGGGAGGGTGTGGGAACCTTCTGCAATCCCCCTGCGTCTCAGGCCGCGGAGACTTTCTCTCCTGTGGAAGACAGCATTAGTAAACTTCTAGGTATACGTTACATAACGCAGGGGAACTTCTATGGCACTGCAACCTAGGTTATCATTGTCAAGGAGGAAGGGATGAAGTGAGGGAAAGAACGGAGGCTGGAGGTCGCAAGCAGCAAGGCGTACGGAGGTCCCAACATCTCCAGGCTCGGACACGTTCCATTAAGTTGCCCAGAGAGGGTCATGAAAATCTGGTGAACAAGCAGTCCTGTAGTGTCCACGGGGAATACTCTTTCCCTTGAGTAAACAGTTGATCATCTGCTCCGAAACAACGCTTAAAAGCACACCTACAAGACGAAAAGAAAACAGAATACAATGGAAAAATGGAAATTAAATTGTGATAGATGTGAAGCCACTCCAACGTTCGCCTATCGACCAAGGAAAGCCATGAAAAATCCCAAGGCCAAAGTGGACAATCGGCGGTCATCGAACCTGAGACCTCCCCAGTGCAGACCTCGTACATTACCGTGGAGGCATCTCGCTCAGTGATATGTTATATTGGAAAATAAAACCGCAAATCCCTCTGAAAGGACATTTATTTTTAAAATAAATTAATATATGAATTTCACTAAATCTTGAAGTTACAATTTTATTTTAAATTCCTTGTGCTCGGAAACAAACGGTGGTTGCGTTTAAACATAGCTTCTGGTTGACAGAAGTATTTTTTAGTTCATATCGTATTCATATGACTTAAATATTCATTAACAACGAATATTCATAGAATTCAACTAAGTTATCGGAAAATGATAACCATCAGCTGTTAGATATACAGCAACAGACTTATGAAACTCAACGTAAAGAGTGTATAAGGTTTCCAAATTTCTTAGAAAAATCAACTGTAAATTTTAATATTCACCTGGCTTAGGTGATATTGCACGGTCAACCTTTGAAACCCCAGTAACGAATTATTTAGTTTTATTTAATTTCTCCATTCTTTATGAAAATATTGCTTAATGATCTAGAGGGCTTCTATAAAGAACTCACACGTTTACCCATTATGATTGTAATTTTCGAAAGTCGCAACTGTTACAAGTAACGGATGACATTTAAGCTAAGGATGTAAAGCATCGAGAGAGCGTCAGACTTTTTTTTTTTTTTTTTTAAACTTTTCCAAATTCTGGAAATGCTGCATAGCCAATATTACCCTTTGGAAGAATCCTATCGGATTGGTCAAGTAATTTTATATGGCTACAATAGCTTAAAATTTCATCCATTTTACTTCCTACACCACTTTTCACACAATAATGAAATCCTTCCAAAGTTTCCCAAATTACCTTTCTTGGGAAATAACCTAGTCTGCGACCACTAGGAAAAATGATCTTCACTGTTAATTTAAATACTAATATCAGCAGTTTTCTCCTGTATATAATTATTTAAATGTCATGCAAATGAATTTGATTACAAAGGGCTATTAGGTTTTGGTATCCATGAAATCCAGTGCATACGTCTATAAAATAGAGAAAAAGTTAATCAGAAGTTTTAACAATTGTATTATGTACCCATCTACAGTATTTGTATAAATAGCAATTAAAGTAACAAATACAACAAAAGTTTGATACTCTGTCTTCTGTTTGTTGAAGTGTTATATCATGATCATTCTATGTATGTTCATTTCAATAAAGTGTAAACGGATTTTACTTTTATATTCTGTGGAGTGCAGCCATTATTTAAACTGTGTGGGGCAACCGCACTATTTTATGGCATTCTCAACTACAAGATTTTGTAAGCTTGTTATTTTGTAAATCCAATGTGTTCGTATTCAGAGTATAGGGGCTTTGAGAATCCTTTTTAATCTTTTAATGATTTATAAAGTGGAAATAGAGCATTTTGCAACTCCACCCTCGTCAAGACGAATTAGGCTTCGCAATGATGAAAGGATTATAAAAATCTGTTGAGTAGTTTTTGAGATTATCCAACAAATGTTTCCTCTTCATTATATTAGTATAAGTTACAATCACGCATAGGAATTCATAAGCTTCAAGTCATTGGCTCAGACCATTTTCACTACAAAGAAAGCCAAATATCACTAGGTCAAGGAGCACTGACAGATAAAAGTCTGCAAACTGTTGCAGACTGTTGTCTGCAAATTCCAAAAGACTATATGAGGCATGGGGTGTGATTAGTTACCTGCGACGTCCCTGCCTATAGTCCAATGACAGCTCAATCTTATTTCATTCCGTCTTGACTTCATTGCTTAGAAATTCCTAAGGGTGATACTATGTATTAAATTTGTGTTGCACAAAACTGCTGTCATTAATAATTCAGTATTGTATTATTTGTTTAAAAATGGTTATTGCAAATTGTTGCAAACATTCATACACTAAAGTCATTGATGTACACCTTCAAAATAAATATTTGTAAATCTAGAGAAATTAGTTAACATAATTCTGTCGATTTCAACTGTTTACTACTTTAGAACAATGCAGTGTGCCTATGTAGGAAACTGGAGCTTTGGAATAGAAACCTCTTCCAAAAGTTTACAAGAATAAGCTTCATTAGTAAACAAAACGGAAATGGTTTTCATAGCGTGGTTTCGTTAAAGAAATGAGGAATGCTTAGATTTATTGTGGAAATAATGGGCTACAGGAACAGTTCACATTTATTGAAACTGCTGTTTAAAGTGGGCATTGAAAATATAGAATCTTTAATAAATTATTTTTGCCTCATTATATATCGCAATATATTTAAAGAGAATTATCAGTTTGCATTTTCACATCTGTATGAATTAAATATATTGTGTAAGAGTGTTATACTCCTTGGAATCTAAAGAATATCAGAAGCTTTTTGTAGCATATGCAATAGAACATTAGGTAAATAAAGATTACAACCAATAATTAATGAAAGCAGGATGTGCTCGCATGGTAAATAAAAACCATGTACACTTTAGCTCATAAGGCATGCCTAGTGGCCCACAATTTTGTAGCAGCCTATAATGCATCGCTCTGTAATCAGCCGGAGGAAAAAGAAAAATAAGAAGTCTATTAAATGGTAACAAACACTTGCTATCATGCACTCTACCCTTTTGTATCAACTCTTAAAATAACCCATCACACTCGCTGCTAAATATACAGCATGCGTAAGACGAACCCTCTTTGTGTTCCTCCATTCATGAAGTTTTTTTCGACCTTGAGGATTTTTTTCCTCCGCGGCCACTGTTTCGGCTCATTTAGCACTTAAAGTATGTAACGTTTTGTGAGGCAAGCGAGTGTGTCATATGTATCCCAGCTTCCTTGTGAAAGTCCTTGCTGTTTGTTGATACTACAGTCAACTTCGGACGTCCAGTTTATCTTCATGCATGAATTACTGCTACCATTTGGCCAGAAAAAATATCCAGGGTTTGACGCAAACGCATACTACTTCACACATGTGGTTCATATATACATGTATGTCTTTACATTGTTGTACTTAGTATAATGTTAAAGCATCTGTAACTGCAAGATCCGTTTATTATCCCTAGAGCTGAAATATTCATGCAAATGAGCAAGAAAATGTAAATGAAGGTGCACTAGTGTATGAGAAAAAGAATTAAAGCAGTTAAACTGCACTAACCCTTCAAATAAATAAACAAATGAAAAAAGAAGGAAGGAACGAAAGAAAGAAAGAAAGAAAGAAAGAAAGAAAGAAAGAAAGAAAGAAAGAAAGAAAGAAAGAAAGAAAGAAAGAAAGAAAGAAAGAAAGAAAGAAAGAAAGAAAGAAAGAAAGAAAGAAAGAAATAAGAAGGTATAAAAAGGAAAGAAAGAAAGGAAATAAAGAAAGAATAAATAAATATTTAAATTCTGGAATTTGCTTCAAAATATAATTATTCCACTTGTTCTCGTACCTATTTGTTGAAATAGGGACATGGAATTTTGAGATAAAGTAATTCTGTAGGTTGATCAGATTATTTCAGGTTCTGAAATGTTGACTTTATACCAAATCATAGGAAAGCTTGACGGCAAGCAATTTTTATCTGGTCATTTTCTCAATTTAATTTAACAAATTAAATTAATTGTTGGCTGATATTATTTATTGGCTAAAGAATTCGCAAAATGTTCAGTTGACATTCAAAACCTTGAAGCATATAGTCCTTTTTATTTTTATTATTATTATTATTATTATTATTATTATTATTATTATTATTATTATTATTATTATTATTATTATTATTATTATTATTATTATTATTATTATTATTATTATTATTATTATTATTATTATTATTATTATTATTATTATTATTATTATTATTATTATTATTATTATTATTATTATTATTATTGTTGTTGTTGTTGTTGTTGTTGCTGCAAATCTGACTTGTGAACCAATTTCGAATCAATATAATTATACATTGAATAAAGTGTTGTGAACATTCCGGAGAATCTCTCTGCTTTTCCCAATGGTATACATTCCATAAATTTCATCCTTCTCCGGTTATCCTTTTTTCGTATGCAGTAAACGTTTGGTTCACTTAATCCCATTTTAACGTCTGAGAGGCTAACTTCATGAAACTATGTGACGTCATTAACTAGTTCAAGATATATGGAAAACCAAATCGCATCATGACATATAGTACAATAAGTATGATGTTATTTGTGATGTTTAAAATGATATAATTTTAGTATATATTAGTGGAACTAGTTCCAAACCTTTGGTAAATAAGATAACTAATATGAATGAAGGAAATTGTCACGTTCATCCCAATTCTACATTCAGAAGATAATGATAAATAGTCAGTAAGGGAGTACAACATGACTGCTTCTATAAGTGCTAAACATGGGATTATCGCGGAAGGATACAAAAGATTTTGCTTATATCAAGTCCGGTTTTAAAGCGACATCGATCATCTTATGGCAACGACAGGATTACGAGCCAGACTTACCTTTAACTCAACGACCAATTGCTCCTTTATATAGAAGTTGGCTTCCAGATACTTTTGAGTGATATTTGACAAAGTTCTAAGGTAGACTTTCCACTTAGCGATTTCAGAACCTTGACTTCCTCACCACCAAAATATAGATTCAGAAGCAGTGCGGTAACTGTAAGTCTGCACACCTTCCTTACAGGAGCATATGAGAAAGTCACAACACCAGAAACTAGCACAGAATATTATTGAAGCAAAGAGTGCGTGCAAAAGTGGTATACTTTCAAACCAGATCTTTCAATATAGACATTGTGGATCTTTTTATCGACACCACCAAAGAGAGTTAAAATGTAGGTTGTCTGAAAAATAGACAGCATCTGGTCATCTTAGCAAAGGAATAAGAAAAAATTAAATGGAATAAAATAAAAATGAATATTGGGTTCCAATTGTGATTACTCACGAGTGGTTACTGAGAGTATTTGCAGTCGTGTGTACGTGGGTTAGAGCACTTGGCTCTGAGTTTTGTAAGATGCACTACTTTTTGTTTGCCGGAGAAAGGTGCTTGCCCGGATTACGACTTTATAAATTGCGTCTCTTCCAGCTGCGTGAAACACAGGTGTTCACTAGGGATAAAACAGCGAGTACAATACATTCCCTTCATTACTACGTTATATTCATCTTCTTACTTTTCTTAACTTTTTTGCTATTTCTCACAAATACCTAGGTGCTGCTACGATTTGCGAATTACACTACAACAGTTTAAACCTAAACAACTTGAAAATAGAGATTCCGATAGCAATTATAATTCATTCAATACAACTGTATATTTTAAATTCAAGACGTTCATTCGAATTTTCTTTCCGAATAACATTTGCTCTGATAAGAAACGTCGGCTATTGTCGTTTAACTGTCCGAAAAAAAACTGTAGAAAACAGACTAATTTTTCAGTATTACGTCAAAGGCTGGGACATAAGCTTCTAGAATCAATAAAAATTGTCACCCATAAGATTTTATAAAGCGCTTCACAAAGCCATATTACGCAACAGTTTTGCTTTCTCTACTATGTACTAGTAAGTAGTAAAGCGTTATATTCCACCCAAAACTTCGATACCTAAATTTCATCGAAAATGCATGGTTTGAGACTTCCTAAATCAAAAGCACTTCGATAGAAACTTCATTACCAACGTTAATTGACTCTTTCTAGATTGGGGCGAACAGATCATGGGGAGGAGCAGACAGAAAAAGAATGATAACACGCTCAAAATAATGAGCACCATTATATCATTATTGGTTGCTATAAAATTTTAGAACTATAAAATCCATTTCTATAGCTAGGCTATACTCTATAATGTACACCCAGGTTGGAGTAAAAACATGCTTGTTTCATGCTGAATGATACTGGCCATAAACTTATAGCCTAATTTTGCAAGCTCCGATTTTTCATATTTATCTCCACGTCAAATTTAAGGAACTAGCCAGAAAGCGATTATGTGTACATTATTTTTACTGACTCTTTTTCCAATATCGATGGATACTGTAAAGTGTGTCTACAACAAACCATTATTTTTTGTGGGAGTGATTTCAGTGAGGTTTGTCGGAACCGGGATTTGTTAATCTACTTTCTATCGGTCGTTTTAACTATTAGCAAGAAGTTACTTTCTTATAGTGCTACAAGAAGGTGAGATATTCGTCCACTGTTTAAAGTTTAGGTTGATATGCGTGCAAGAGAAACAAATGTACAGCAACTTATAATTTTGAACTGGAGAATAACAGTTTTGAAACAACTAATGTCTCCAAACTGTGTATATATATTTCACATAAGCTGTATACTTTAACAGATAGATATTTCGCAACCGATTGTGTACCTTTTATGAATTTGCAGTCATGTAAAACTCAATAGCAATGTGGATGCCATTTTCAAAAAAAAGTTCAAGCTCACTCACTGGCCATGCCGACATCTCAAACTTTAATTAAACGGCTTACAGTCATTTAGAGGGAAAATTTCATGTAAGTGATAATTTGGGATGATAATTTCCTTGGACACATTTCCCCTAAGAGTTGTATTACTTAAGTATGAAGGCCACATTTCTAAACGTCTCGTTTTTAGACAGACATGCCTAAATATTTTGGAGGGATACGGTGAACCTCAAGACACACATTTCCACTGATTCAAAAAAATGCTTCCTCCCACTTGGGTATGGCCTGGAGAAAGTAAAAATGAATTACCCAAATTAGTTGTGGCTGCCATTGATGAAATATTTTCCTTAGATAACGACGTTGCACACAAGAAGAGCGCCTTGAACCAATCGTCCAATTAGAAGTTGTGGCTTCTCAAAGTGGCAGACAATGCGTTCACTTCTAGATCATCGATATCGCTGCCATCAGTTCATTCCGCGTGTCCAAGCGCGACTGCCTTACAATGATATGCTTTGTTGTGCTCGTCAAGAAACCTTCGTCACAGTCAAGCGAGTGACTTTTTTAATGGATAAATGGGTTGATATTTTTAGGGGCGACCATCCATAAAAAGGGGCTAAAAGAGACCACCCAGAAAGATAACAGGAGTTGGTAACGGTAACAGAAATTGCAGTCTCATGCGTCATTGAGTTGAAAAATTCCTGCTCATTAGCGGCCTCTCCAACTTGTGTGAGTGACAGCTGAAGGAAAAACATCGACGATGTAGGCTGGGTGTTTGTAACAATAGGCTTATGTGTGAATTGTTGGGAGTATCGCACGCATCAAGCCTACTTTCTAAGATGTAAGAATGCATTTGTATAATTTGTGTCAAAGTATAATGATCATGTTCTAAACATATGGGAGGTACAAAGAGAACGACAGAGATACTTTTAACGGAAGGCTCTTTGCCTGCTGGTTGGTTAAATAATTTCTCTGCAACAGTTACCAGCTAAGTATTTGTCTCCCTCTTTGTTCCCTCCCATATACTCGTATTTACAGCAGAATTATTCTAGTTTGAAATAAATTATATATAAACTATGGAGTTTGTTTCTAAAATGTAAAATATACATAAATTTTAAAAACATTAGCAAAAATACTTTTAAATGTTAAGTAGAGGAAATACAGCATCGCACCCAATTATATAATAGCGAATTTTTAACGGAATGTCTGGCTTCAGTCCCCATGAAACAAAAAATATGGGTGCGTGCATGCGATAGACGCATCCTTCATAGATTGTGTCTGTCTTTATGAGTCTGTGAAGTGTAACTAAACAAATAAAAAGGTGGATAAAGAATTCTGTCATTGTAAATAAAATAACCCTTTACCTGAAAACATTTCAATTTTTCTTATCTACCACGCACATGATACGTAGGGAAGATATTGCATTTCGCCCAAAAATTCGATGTCAAGATCACCAGAAATAAATGTTTTGACTCCCTAAAACGAATTAAGGCACACAGGAACATCCATATACGTATACACGAGCGCGTACCCCTTTTCCTTAAATGAATTTTTTGTTAGATCCAGGGGTGTCCCAAAACGTGTTTTCAATGAAATCTCGATATTGTATTTCTAGGTGGAACGCAATTTTCCGTTACTTTCTACACTTAATAAAGAAGATGAAAATCAAAATAATTTTGGTTTACTGAGTTCCACATATACTCATGAAAAAATGTGTAAAGTGCATTAAAAGTTTATCTGTATTAAAAAAAGTAGATACGATAATAAGTTTTTGTAAGAATAGTTCGCAGAATGGAAGGTGGAGAAAACTGTCTGAATGTGACACATGGGTTTTTAACACATTCTTTTACATATTGGAACTTTATTAGGTTTCATCAGCTGTTCCTTAAGAATAATTTCGGTCATTATGAAGGAAAATGGAACCTCCAAGGACGAACTAAGTTAATTGCTATTACGACTCGAATAGAACTAGGGTGGAACTGACATGAGGAAGGCGAGGTTATGGGCTTGTGTGTCAGATGCGTTCGAACTGGAAACATTAAAAATCTTGCCTATACTTACAACCTTAGTCATCCAAATCTGGTTCCCCTTCGGGTCTCTCCCATCATCCCTTTCTCCCAGGTGTCAAGATACAAGCACAAAAGACCGGATGGCTTACGTGGGGTGCTTAGCCGCGGTTGATGGGAGGGTTGGGAGCCTCTATAGCAACTGACATCAAACAACAAAATCTATAAATGTACCATAGTTAAGGCCACAAACTGATGAATAAAGCAACTTCCTTCTTGATACTCGTGAGGATTTGTCAGAGTCACTGCATCAACTGTCTGTTAATAACGCAGTGTTAGTTTTGCATTATACGACACGGTAGAGTGATCAAAGACACGTGGTGTACTATTACACCTAGCTTAGAGCATGTATCTGGAAGAAACTGATACCTGCTCAGACAAATGTTGCCACCCAAAGGAGTAAAACTCCTGTAAAATTATTCTGGGTTAGCGACTCAAATGCGTTTACCCGAGCGTGACATCGCCCGTTCTACGAGTACATATTGTGTTAGATCTAAGTGCATAAATGACACATGGATTCCGGTTTACAGACATTAGTGAGGAGGTTACGCTTCGCTTCAATTAACCTGCACATCTGAAAGCTTTGCGCGGGGGATTTCGATGTTTCCTAACACATTTTAGTGGGCACTTTACTTTGAAGTTAGTGTTTTTTATAATATTCAGCAGGAAAGTTGATTGTGTGATAAGAAATCGCAGAAAATTTTTATATTTACTAATTTATTTAGATAATGGGTTGGTCCCAAAGTTCTGCAGCCTTTTTTATTTCTAAGTGGAACTTTTGCGTTCAATATAAAATGCTTTGCAATTTCTTCTCTTCAGGTCAGTAAAATGGAGTGTTAAATTGATAACAAAGAACATTTTCGACTTTCTCACTACCTAATGTTTTACTCGATACCTTTTATACTAGTGATCAACATTCGCTTTTACTACATACGACAACATAAGCTATGATGTCGTTGATACATGGAGTGAAATAACTGGAAAAGGTAATTTGGAAAGGAAACTTAGGTAAAGTCTAAAGTACCTCCCCGGAATTAACCACTTATTAGGACCGATGAAAACTTGTAAGAAACCTCACTAAAGGAGAACAGTCCTGCCAGTATTTACACTGGAGATCCCATTCATGGCTACGTGCAGTTGTGATCCCGGTACTCTAAACTTCTTGAATGCGAGGGAGGCAGTGAGGCTTTCATTAAACTATTCAGGGGTTTATAGAACGTTTTCTAACCCAGCATATAAGAGAAACGCATCTATTAATATTATATTTATGACTACTGGTTGCGATTTCATGTAAAGTAATGGGTTTGTCCTTTCTCTTCTAAAAACTGTAATTGGGATAATACGCACAAAGTCTGAATATGGGGATAAGCAAACAATTTTGGAGAAATCAATCTGAGGCTGACAATATAGGATACTGTAAGCAGATGAAACACTTGCAGCCTTGACTAAGAAAAGAATAAGAATATCTTTCGATATTCCACACAAGAAATGAACTAATGCTGCATGGAAACAAGCAACATTTGAATTCTCGTTCGTCTTGACTCCTGTTTCGTAGCTGCCATCAAACTGAAATAACAGTGTATATTTTTATATTAACGAGAGTGACATAAATTGGTTGGCTTTCATTTTTACATGCCTTTCCATAGTTTATTTGTACGAGAGTTCAAAAAACAGTGAAAACCCAAATTAACATTAATATTTTGCTATATTCCATGAAAACTCAGGACTAAAATTAACGCTTTATATAGAATTTTTATGTTCAAAAATTGTGTTATCATGTATAATTTTTCGTTCCTTGTTTTAAAACCTTTAATGGGATTTGAATCTACGTGTATCTAAATTCTCGATGTTTATCAAGCAACTCTCGGGGTCTTTGTATGTTACCTATGAACAAATAACTTAAGGTTTTCAACATCTAAACAGCACCTAGCTGCTTATGTTTAGTCAATGGAGAGTTGATATTGAGCGACATGTGAACGGAACTGAGAAAAATTGTGTTATTCTCAGGCTCAAAGGACGTCGAACCTTCGCACATGCTGCAAGAGGAATCTCCAAGAGAGTGTCTAGTTATTTGCAGATATTCCGGGATATTTCCTTGCCCGTAACTATTCAGATAGCTCTATCTTCTCTTGGTTTACATTTCTACCCGACTGTTACTGTTAGTTTTTGTTGACGCTGGATAATGGAAGGTGACTTCCCCTAATATACCTAAATACTCGCTTGAGCTAACCAGCAGTTTTCCGAAGCGCTTTTTTATCTAATTGTCCTGAAACTTATTCACTCCTACCTCATCATATAATTGCTTAAAAAAGTTGTTTCTGAAAAGTGAAATGGTTAGCAGTCATTGAAAAGGGGGGTATGATCCAAAAATTCTAACTTAGCTTCACGAAAGGCAATACAGAATTTCTGCTCAGGGGCGTTGTTTTGGTGGAACAACACTTCGTGACTCAACTTCCACGCCTCTTCTCCTTAATTGCTTCGCGCAGTTTCAATCAATTCCTCATAGTTTTCGCCTTTTACGGTTTCTCCCCGGCCGGATGAACAATGATAGCCACTTTTACTTAAGTGAAACATTAATCTATGAACCGAAATAGAATATCTTTAATTCATATGCAGCCGTGAACGTCTATTTTGTGGACTTCACTGCATTTTGTTCAGAAGATTTTCTTAGGAAACACCCGTTGCACTGATAATTTTCTAGTATCATCACTCCATAGGTGGTCAGGTTGTTTTGCAATGAACCACTTCGTATCCACTTTAATTTTTGAACTTTATTGAAATTATTTTATGCCTTTGATAAATTTTTAACATTGTCCACATATTCTCAGTACCTAATACTGCTGAAAGTATAAATAAAAGAGTATGCTTTCCCTAATACAATTCCTTTGCCGTTTGATGAAATGTTATAAAGTATCAAATACACTATTTACCAACAGAGAGAGAGAGAGAGATTATATTGTTTGAAATTGAACAGTTTTTAAATTTACTCCTGACTCATGATAGCACTATAGCAACCGTTTCATTACAGAGAGATGAGTAGAGGGTTTGCTACGAATATGTCACACAAACGAAGATCGTAAATGATCAGTACTTCAAAAATTTTATTATTACCCCAAACGATGTCTTTGCACAAGAGATAAACTTTCGAGATTTACATTCAATTTAATGATATTGGGGATCCAATTCAAGCATGAATCAGTACATTCAGTACAAGACTTAACCCATCCTAAGTATTTCTAAGGATAGAAACTACTCCTTACCCTAGTCGAGATTTAAATTTTTCAGTCTCTTATGTATGTGTTCATCGTTTCACAGCGAAGTCAACAAAGTGAATTTGTAATCTCAGTAGTGAAATAATTGAATGCTTTTCCTAACACGTATATAGTAGGTAGAGAATAGAGAAGGTATTGCATTCCACTAAAAAATTCAATACGAAGATTACACAGGAAATTCACGTTTTGGGACTCTCTGAATCGCATAAAAGCATTTTTAATATAAAAGGGTTAATCTGTTTCTCTCTTTGTGTATGTGAGTGTATGTGCCTTTGAACTGCATATTTATAAAACGAACAGTCGGTTAAATACCTAACTTGACATTTATGTTCTAAAGAGATGCGACAAGAAGATCTTAAAAAAAAAAAACGCTATCGCTTATTACCCTTTTCACAGAATATTTTTCGTAATGTTTTGATTTTCTCGAAAGTATCTAACAATTTTGATTAAAAGGTGACATGTTTAAGACATTTTAATGAAAAATGAAATGTATATATTGAATTTCTTGGGAATAGGCTCTTCCTTCTGTATGATTTTTGCATAGCTGCCAAACCGTAAGGGACAGATAATATCTTACTATTTAAAAACTGTACATAGATCTGTTAACGCAAATATCTATTTACATCAAATCATTTTTATAGATTTTCATACTTTCCAAGATTCGATATTAGATTAACTTTTCAAATACTAATAGTTTTCTGAAATGGGAAATCGTAATTTGCTTTTTCCTGAACATACAAAGAAAATGGATTTCATAGCCATCATATAGTAAAAACTCCTTAAAAGAAAACCTCTTAAACATAAAAACATCTTAAAAGACGCTTAAACCTGCTTTATTCCTATAGTACAATCACATCTACAGAGATGTATAATAAAACTATGTCTGCAGTTATTTATCTCGATTAAGAATAAGGTTCCTTTTAAGAATTGTTTCCTGAAGAATGAATACAGAAGCTCAGTTGAAATACCATATATTTTTGTTACTACGTGCAAACAGGTTATCTGCATGAGAAATATTGGAATTAATTCCTTATCAAAAACTATTATGGAAATATCGAATGATATTTCTTTTTTGCTTATGCTATTTTACGATCTATTCCTAATAAATTAGGAGGAGTAATTGCTTTAGTTATATCAATCGCAAATTTATTTTCGTTTGGGTACGTTCAAGAAAGAGTGTGTTCAATGTTTCACAATTTAATTTGTGATGTACTATATTGCAAAGCATGGAGATGTATCAAAAGAAATGTGAATCTACAGAGATGCTTATGCAAGCCTATCGCACACACACGTTGAGACAGTGTATGTACACTTTGTTCAGATGCAATCATGTCTTGTGGACAGTAACGTGTCACACTTCAAGAGGCGCGAGAAATAATATATAACGTGAATGAATATTGTGACAAGGAGAAAGAAGAGGGAATCAAAATCCTTTGTGTCAAGCGGCAAATGGGTGGCTGCAGTGCTAATTTACGTTTGCGTACATAATAAGTTGACTAACTTTTGCTATCAGACACACAGCTATTTATGTTTCTTCACTTACTCTACGCCAGGTTATTAATATTTCACCCTTCTATAAACAAAATGACAAATGAGTGTCACGCTGTGTCACGCTGTGTCACTGAAGATCAATATGCCTCAACGCTCTGCCATGTAGTACAGTTGTAACATCCTCAGTGAAATAATAATACTTTTCTTACTCTCTGCTGGTTTAGAAAACACTACATAGCCTCCGCAGTAGTCTAATGACCATAATGTTTATTGTATCATTTTCCCTTACAAATGATCATTAGCTACTCCTTCTCCCACGAGAGTGAGTGACGAATTCTTTTACACATTGGTTGAGTTAATCTATAGCTACATTAGTTACAAAAAACTAGAGTTTATTCTTTCTTAGGTGAAAGCTGATACTTTGAGCATAAACGCTATATCTAGCTATGGAATATTTGTTTATACGCTCTCCTTCCACGGATCTTATAGAATCTGTACTTAAGTACATTACAGAAAGAAATTATTGGAATAAATTGAATAACTGAGTCAATGTACTTCAAGCAGTATACTTTTCTGATTTAATTCTAGGGCCCGCATCTTTCATATATGAAAACCAAAATATTTTTAAACTCAACAATGAATATCACTCAAAGAACGTCAGTAATCCATCTCCAACAGTGCTCGCCTTGGTAGCGTAGATGGTAGCGTATCTGCCTCACGTTCAAAAGGTCCCAAGTTCGAATCTCGGTTAGGGTGAATTACCTGGAGAAAGTTTTTCCGGGGTTTTCCCATATCTTGATAGACAAATGTCAGGTAGCTCTAAGCTCCATGGGCCCCGGACTCATTTGAGCATCATTTCATCCATTCAATTCATCGTCCGTTGGAGCACGTAAATCACAAAAAAAAGTCCCCAACAGCACAGACTAACCAAGAGCATAAACTTTGGTTTCCATAAAGGTATAAATGATATAATGATTAAGAAGGTGGCTCTTTGGAGGTGAATTTCAGTAACCACTTTGCCCCATAAGTATGTATTATAAATTATGTTAAATTGATATTGTTATCATTGTACAGTGATATAAGTGACATGACGACATCGGGTTGTCATTAATGTAATGATACTACCCAATGTCAGTGTTACGCTCAATCCATATTTCCGGAAGGGGCGAGAAAATTTTGAGTCAAGTGCTAGAATTATACAGAAAGACTGATAAAAGGGCAATACTTGCAGAGGTCGTAACTACACATTTCATCAGCAATCTAAACCAAACACCTTGCAACCAACTTTACATGCTAAATTCTTATTCTCCTTCTCGTTTGCATTGTGAATAGTCGAATTTGGCAAGCATTGCAAGCAAAATTAAGTTTATTCTTGCATGGATGTGAAAAGCGTTTGAATTCTTTGAATAGTGATTAACCTCCGCTCTTAACTACTTAAGGCAGTAGAGACGCTAACAAGGGTGATGTTGGAAATGAAATGTGAATAATTTGGAAAGAAAAATTGGAAAGCAAAGTATCAGGTCTAAGTTTCAAAGCACTGTGTTTTTCTCACGAGAATGTACTAGCCACAGAGAATGTGTTTGGCGTAAACAAGTTAAGCAAGATTACGGCTAGAATTTCAACATTTCAACAAGAATTAACCCTCTTAGAAAATCATACATCCTTGTGCTAGCAATGGGTATACTAAGGCAGCGCGGTTCAGGGGGAAAAAAAAAAGAAAAATCTGTTTGGGGGTGGGGGCACAGCTAGTGAGAACGGATCTGGCGGGATTTGAATCGCAGATCTTCCGTTCACGAGTACATCTCTTAACGACACCCGTGTACATTAAAATAAAGAGTTTTAAATCCAGGTTCTCAAAAATATTATGTTCGTTTGGTCAAAGTACTTAAGTGCTTCAGCAGAGTACTTCTCTTCATTCTTACCTGTCGTATAAATCTTGCAGGAAAATTTACGCTGACAAACCAAGCCTTCATTTACGTCAATGAATTTTAGCACACGTTACGCAACTCGAAGAACAAATGAAGCGAGCACAAAGTCATGAGTGCAGAGGCTTCTTTGCCGACAGACGATGGCGCGATAGCCAACCGTCAGGGTTGATTAATTGTCATCTCACTTCTCTGGTCTTCTGCAGTAAGGCACTAGAACTGGTAACGGATGCATGAAGAGCTGGGAAACAACTTACCGTGACATTGCAACTTGGTAGCCGCATGGAA
This sequence comes from Mantis religiosa, assembly GCA_030765055.1. Lineage (NCBI taxonomy): Eukaryota > Metazoa > Arthropoda > Insecta > Mantodea > Mantidae > Mantis > Mantis religiosa. The sequence goes on along the minus strand of CM060950.1, from coordinate 277,231,832 downwards.
AAGCATAACATCCTAACTTGCTTTATCATCACTAATCAACATACACACCATCGGCACCTAAACACAATGGAATAAAACACTCCGTGACGTAGTTAATATCCTCCCTTGCAATTAATAGACCATTTATCAACCACATCCAGCGAGTTTATAGAACTCTACGGTTGATCTTACGAGTAAATCCACTTTTGGTTTAAAGCCCTCACGCACCAACAATTTCTGGTTTTGAGAACATAATTCATGTCTATTGCTTCAGGAAAATCTTGGACCGAGATTACACTCAAGAATTTGATTAAGAATGTTGGACGTGTTCAAAAACGTTACTTCCTATACCCTGCTATATTATTAATTGTTAGACTTCCGAGATTTATGACATTCTGAAATGGTTGATTCATACTCCATTTATCATGAGTGTGAAAACCACTACACAAATCTTTTAAGCCCACTTTGATTCAATATAACTTTCAGAAGTGGTCTCATAGGTTACAGATGTGTGTTTATTGCCTCATATAGTACTCTGAAGATGGTCACAATTTATTTTCTGTCAAATAATATTTGTTCACCAGTTTTACTGTCCTTTAGAGTAGCCAGACTGTTCAGCTTTATTTAGATAGTTAGTTTCACATAAATACCCGCTTTTTTACAATAAAATCCGCTTTGAATGTCTCAAGGTTATATATATATATTAACTTAATTAAATATATAGATTTTTTTAACTTACGTCCTCCAACGTTAAGTCATATCGGACGATGAATGGAATGGATGAAATGATGCTCAATAAGCCCAAGGTCCATAGAGCTTAGAGTTATCCGACATTCGTCTTTCAGGATAAGGGAAAACACCGGAGGAAACGTTATCTAGGTAACTCATCCTGACCAAGATTCGAACTCGGGACCACTTGAACGTGAGGCAGACACGCCACCAACTACGCTACCGAGGACGGCTAGTTATATAGATGTATATTTATGTGTGTATGTGTGCGCGTGTGTGCCTGCGTGTGCATGCTTGAACGGTACTGAAGAACGAATAACTTGTCTCATATCATTATTAAATTTATTATATTCAACGTCATCATCATTATTATTATTAATAAAATCAAGGAAAAAGAAGAATCGATAAGAAGCTGTATCGATTCTGTATGTAAGTTCAAGCTACACAATTTAACAATTTAACAGCGGTTTAAATTGCAGGAGAAGTTATTCAACATGAAGTGCGTATTTTAATGGGCTCTACGTGTTTTGTGAGGTAAGAGTCTATTATTTATGGCTCAACAGTTGTACCGAATTAATTCAAAATCTAGAAGACTTCACTGGTTACTGACAGAAAATTCAAGAAATGCCTGCATCTAGCTGGTTCAAATAATCATGATGATGTACTCAATTTATCACGAGTACTGTCTAGCCGAGTCCAACTCAATCTGAACATCACCAAATGAGGGCGCTTGGTTGTTGCGTTAGGTGTGTAAATATGTTCACACATTACATCCACTCTCTGTGGAGGTTCTATAGAGAGATATAGAGTGCAAATTAGTAAAGTCTTCGTAAAACATTATGATCTAACTGAACAAATCAAAACTGAAACTCATGACAGGGGGTAATGTAGCACAACATGGGCAGTGAAAGATTTACGACACAACACTATTATAATAACTAAAACACATTTCTTTTTCCGCAATCTAGATTTGTCCCAGGGGAATACGAAAACTGGTTCCTGCATAGGTGCAGTGACTTCAGGGCCATTCTTCATCACCGATTTTGTCAATACCGGAGTAGATATTTTCCTAACAGTTAAAACTCCTGAATCACCGGCTGCCAAATTCTTACTGGCATTGACAGTGAAGAAATGTGGTTTGCGAAAGAATGTGTTAAACATTTAAGTACATTGTATTATAACAGTGATACATTGTACTTATACTTACATGATTTCATTCACAATTCTATGAACTATTACCAAAACGTACTTTTCTGCCTACTATTTACAGATCGAGATAAACATTCATTGCACGTTTGCACACTGTATTGTAGATAACGCGGCAGTCAGATTTTTAAAAAGCAGGTTGCTTTGAAATTCCATGCTGTTGGCCTGGCCCGACAAAAACGACGACTCGCCGCTTGAGAAAAGTAAAAATATTTGAAGGTTCTAGCAACTAGCAAAGAATATTTCGGAAAAGGTGGTTGCTACAAAAGGCTATATTACAGGCACAGTGTGATGTAACGAGATCTACAGTTTTGTGTAGTAAGATTTTTGTTTCTCCTGCGATTTGTAAGTAATATAAAGTCAATCAAAATAATCTGAACTTCATAGGATACTCCCTGAAGTTAAATATATGCATTTTATTTATTATGTAAATAGCTCTAAGGTATGGTATTTCAATCAAAATCAGTTTCAGTTTTCGAGAAAATTGAAATGTCGGAATTTTTCCAATGTAAAGAGTACTTTGGGCGGGAGGGGGTGATATTTTGGAAAATATTTGTGCCCTATCCTTGGAAGATGTGGAACTTAACTACCAAATTTTGTAACTAGCCGACATTTTGTTTTTCATGTATGCTATTTACGCGCATACACACAGACCTTTATCTTAAAGTGCGTATTTAATACGGGGACCACAAATGTATTTACTCTGAAATCGACATCTCGACATTTGGTTATCTACTATAGGAAGTTGACAGAAAATTTCAAAGGTATAAGTATTTGAACATTCAAACCAATAAGAGAGAGTATCTCGGAAATGGGTAACAACATACAAAAATTGTAATTCACTAATTGTTGATTTTAACGTATAAGTTTTTTTGTTAGTAATATTTTGTCTATATCTTACGGCTTACCAACTTTACAACAATCACTCAGAGTAATCCCCATGCAGTTTAATACATGAATTTTATTTGCCATGAAAATATCCTAAACATATTATATTTTGATCAAAAGGTTACGCAGTTTTTGAGAAAATAAAAAATAACAATGATCTAAAGGGCAGCATGGGGTGGGAGATATTCTTGTAACTTTTCTTGCTGCATCCCTGGAGGACACTGGGCTTTTCATTTTTGAGTTATGCTGTTGAGACAGACAATCACATACACACATACATCCTTTTTTCCAAAAATGATTTTTATTCCGGTAACGTTCGAAATATGAATATATATATATATTATTTAAGTGTGTATATAAACATACATATTCATATACCGATTGAGTAAAAAGTATGGAACAATGCCTGAACACCGCCGTTGCAACTATAGGAAGTGATATCTTTCAGAAGAGCTGTAAGGTATCAACATGTCCTCACATTACTATGATTACAAATAAAGTTTTTTTTCCTTGCTGCACGTGTACTGAGCAAAGGATAGTGCATCATTACTTCAAATTGAGTAGTGTGTGTAGTGTTTAACACCCGCTTTTACTACATACGGCACCGCAGGCGATGGCACTGATGATACAGAGATGAAGATGGAGCACCGGCGGAATGAGATGGCGGGGGAAACCGGAGATCCCGGAGAAAACCCGCCCCAGCGCCGTGTTGTCCACCATAAATCTCACTTTGCGGTCACCTGGGATTGAACCCGGGTCGCCTTGGTGAGAGCCAAGCGGTCTAACCACTGAGCCGTGGCGCGGCATTTCAAATTGAGTAGGTTTTGAATTAAAGAATGCAGGAGCTTACCTCAATATGTGGCTTTGGATTGAACAAATATAGACAAAAGCTAAGATTATAAGGACAACAACGCTTACTTCATTGCAAATCCTTCCTGAAAGTAATTAGTCATGGCACAACTTACAGAAAGACAACGAATTGAAATACTAATGATGATCGGATATGGTGATAGGAGGAGGACCCAAGAAGAGGTTTGTGTCTTGTTTAATGAAATGCATCCGGAACGAAGAATTACTCATTCTACGGTAAGCAAAGTTCTGAAAATTTTTTAATGAAACTGAAAATGTTAAAAATAAGGCAAAGTCTGGAAGGCCAAAACGAGTTACAGATGGTGACAAATCTCTTGATGTTTTATTATCAGTGGAAGTAAACCCACATTTATCTACTTGCCAGCACATTATGGGAGTCAGGTAGTGAATAACTTAAATGATGAATTTCCAGTAAGATGGATTGGCAGAACAGGAAGTACTTACTGAATGGACGTCAAGATCTCTTGACCTGACACCCTTAATCTTTTTCTTGTGGGGATATTTGAAATTGATCGTTTACAAGAACCGACCAAGAGATCTTGAAGAGTTAAAGCGAAGAATTGGGCAAGAAATGCAGCTGATCAGGCGAACAGTGCTGCTGGAAACATTAACTAACTTCAAAGACAGATTTTGGTATTGTTTGGTAGTAAATGGAGGCCATTTTGAGCACCTTTTGAAGTGAATTCATCTTGTGTTACAACACAGCACCACTAATTTTGTTATGTATGTGTTTTCTTGGTTTAAATTACATGTGCTGTAATACGTCCTAATAAATTTAAATTACAGTTCATAAAAGCATCTACTTGTACGTTCTGAGACCTGAGGACCAAAACATGAGGGGAAAAATGTTGTCATTAAAAAGACTATAAAAACAAAGTTACAAGCTTTGTTCCACACTTCTTACCCACTCCCTAGAGCATGAAAAGATGTCTTTTTGATGGAATTTAGATAACGGTATTTTTGGGTGAAGTACAATACTCTCTCTACTGACTGCAGATAACATACAAAGTTGGTTAAGTTTGACAAGCATAGAAACGTTTTACCGTGAAAGCGAAAGCTCAACATACCAAGAATCCTGATTAACACTCTGCGGTTATTTACGAGCGTCATAATTATTTATGAACGTGCAGCTCAAAAGTTATTGGTATCATACTGATAGTCGGCATTCTTAAATCAGGGCTCATAGCTGAGTTGTTGCGTCATTAGATAGATGGTACAAAGTTCTGGTATCAACATTAACAGGCAGGCGAGCTCCCCAAAGAGGATCATCATTGCTTTAACTTGTGTGTGGGCCAAACAAATTGTGGTACTCCCAATTACTGTGTCAACGCAATGCAGCTGAAAACACGGAGATTTATCATCAAGCTCTGCTATGCAGGAGCAGCAGACAGCCACTTGTGATGGTAGGGTGGTTTATTTCTTTGGTGCTAACTGTATGACTGTGTTGAGAACAAACAGAAACCAGTAAGTCTTAAATGTACGCCTTTGATTTACGGCTTCAGCTGATGTGCTGCGGGTTCACTGTGCCAGTTTATAGCAAACTAACCATAACAGGCGCCTGGTCGGTTGTAATTCACACTACAGCAACGTTTATTTCCTGAACAAATTGGATTGCTTCCACCGTTTGTATGGAAAAGATTTCGAAATTTGCTGTTTTCCCGAAAATTGCTGTAAAGATTTTGATTAAAGTGTCATATTTTAGATGTTTTCATGTTTAATGAAATGAATATCTTTAAATTTATGGGATTAGTCTTTGAAACCCTCTTCATTCTGGATGATCTTTGCATAACTGGAAAACAATAAGGGATATAAGAAATCTTACTACACAAGACATGTAGATCTCATTAACACACACGACGTTATGTCAAATACATTTTGTGGAGTTAACTTTATTCGAGATTTTTCTTATTATTGTTACATTGTTCTATACTCACACTTTTGTCAAATTAAAAGTCATGCTTCTCTTCCCTGCCTGTCATTCAAAGCGAACGGAATTTCAAAGCCATAAAATGGCCTCTAACTCTTAAAACAATTTACTATCTTCTAAAGTAATTTACTATTTATTATTCCTCTGTTTGCATTGTACCCACGAGGGATTATGTAATAAAAAGATTTCTCCAAATGTTTATCTTGCGGCGGTAACCTTGCTCACCGCCTCACGCTGCGCACTTATGTACCTGGACTCGAAGTCGGGACTGCTTCTTCGGTCTCCGCCGTCGCTGGTCCGCCATATTCTTTCCCGTTGCCTCCGGCTGTTGCACTCATTGTCTTCTGCATGGACTCTGGTTCTCAGGTTGTAGGGTCGAGACAGCAGAACACACAATATTTTCTGAGCACTTTAATTTTGGTTTACCTCTTTCATGTGGAACCCGGACACCAGATATTTGCACTCTTGGACTACAATAAAAGTGCTGTAGTTGAACTCAAATTGACGCGGCACGTGGTGAGAGAATTAATCAGGCAGTGGACACACCAGATGAAGTGAACAGAATAGACTGGAATGGGGCCAAATGGTCTTTCTGCCCCCTTATATATTGAAACATGGCGTCACGAGTAACACTGTATTGACCTGTCTTAACGGTGTATCTCAATAGCTGAGATACCATGTTATTGTACTAATTTCCGCCCGCCCTTTTTAGGCATTCGCCCGAGTGCAAGGTCTTTACTACATATATCTACACAGATCCACCATGCAACATTTTACATAGAAATATACATTTTCAATTTCACCCACATGGCCAAAATATATCTTTTACACTTCTCAAATACTTTGTGTTGTTTGCAGAAATTTGAAATGCTCTTTATTTCAGTAGAAAGACGCTTTGTACACCCCTTACAGGCTCTAAAATGACGTGTCACACAACGGCAGTCTTGGAAGGTCTCTCGTTGCTTCACCACACGTAAACAAACGAAAGAATGCACTTACGGTACACTTCAAATAGCTGCACATACACAATTAACAGCTCAACTTGCAACTCGATTAACAATTGACTCACTCATCCGTCCGTGGTGCTATTTATACCTCCCAGTCACTATTCTAGAATGCTGTGGATTTCTCGACAACAATCGAGACGGCATCAGAAAGGACGAAACTTCCAGACATCTATCTGTCTCTTTCTTTCTCTCTTTCGGCAAGCGTCTAGCACTGCGCCGCACTATCTGTCTCTTTCTTTCCTGCTCGCGCGCCACTCGCTGCCTCTTGCGCATGCGCCCGGCACTGGCTTGTCGTGACTCCAACACAAAAAATGCGATCGGTGACAATATATAAAGTTATTGAACATATTTAATCATTCCTTGGTGATAACTTATTACACATACTTAAATGAATAATTAATCTATACGACCAAAAGTTCCTCTTTCAATCTTTATTAACATGAAGTAGATAAAGCAGTAAGCTTTGCTAAACATATCTGTTGAATATTTAGAGAAAGTCATGTGAGTGCAACGTATCGAATTTTTAATATAGCACGCAAAAGTGATCAGACAATACATAGATACATAGATATGAGGGGTACTATAATTCACAAATCTATAGAACTGCTAGCTTATGCAGATGATGTAGATATAATTAGCTGATATAAGAGCGTGTAGGAAACATATAATGAATTAATAAAAGTAACGAAGAGAGTTGAACCTATGAATTAATTAAAGTAGGTGTTACCATAGGAAAATATACAGAGAAGAACATGGATCAATAACTTTTAACTTTTAAAATAATTTTCTGAATTATCTCTTGATTATTCTTATACCTATTTTTCCTAATTGTATAGCATGTATAAATTAATTTATGATTTAATTCACACTAATTTTGATGATTAAATAAATCTCGGTGTTAGAATATAATTTATCTATTATGTTGTAAAATAACTATTTTGGATTCATCTGATAAATAATTTTTCAAACATTTTAGGTCAGTAAAATTCAGGTTATGTTTATTTTTTAAAAAAAAACTTGGCATATTGCATAACTTCGGTCGTTTTACATAGCAGATATATGACATGTTAACTCTCTCAAATTATTACATCAGGTAACATTTCTGAATAGCATTCTGGGTCAGGTTATTTTCCTCGTAAAAGTGGCTTCTGACTCTCTGTAGCCCCTTTAAGTATCATAAACGAGAAATAACATGCTATAAGTCCACATCTGATTAAGTATTCCAGCAACGGGAATGCGCTACCATTTTAATTTAGAAGTTATTATTTACACTTTTCCTCTGTCACTTGATGACTTCGCAGAATGAATACTTTACATTATCTAAATCTTAATATCCCAGAAATAACATTAATCAAATTAAAATTAGCAAATATTTGATACATAAGTGAACAATTAAAATTAACAAAATATTAGTGCCATATAAACTTTAACATCATTTATTTACAGAAAAATGTATAGAAAAATACATAGTAAAATGTCTGTTTCAGCTCAAAATTCTTATACTAAGCTTAAACAGTTTTAAAGCTTCAACTTAATAGGTAAAATTTTAAAGCGAAGTCGAACATAGTTTAGTAACATTATTAAATTAAGGGGTTGGTCATGATCAAAAAATCATCGTAAATATGCGACATTTACGTTCAAGTATAATAACTCACCGGTTTCTCTTGAATGACGCGACTTGCTTCCATCGCACTGCTAGGAATCCGTTCAAGCACTAAGGATGGAGTGACTTGCTTTTTTTCCCCCATATTACACCAGTTGCTGTTAAACACAATTTATTTGTCTCTTAAGCGTTTAGCGAGAGCAAGCGTTACACTTGACAAACTGTTGCACACGCTCACAACAAGTCACAACTGATCTGTTGAGTCAAATCGCAAATGAACCGTATTTGGCGCTGTCCACTGAATTCACTGAACTCTTTGTCAACTGTCTACTAAAAACTGTCCACTGTTTCTTCAATTCAGTTACACTGACAGCAACAACTAGACTCGATTCAACTTATTCAACTCACCCAGTTGACGTGCCCGGCGATGGTCGGTTTGCTTATATTAAGGCCTTTACGTCTGGAAGCCGAAACTACTAGAAATGGCCCGAGAATTGGCACACGAGGACTGTTGTTCGGCTAAGAGGACCGGCCGTTATAGGCAGGTAGCCGGCCGGGTAGATGTGCACTAATTTCTCCGTGGCAAGTAATTATCTTCATGATCGCTACATGCTACGCTTAGCTTTCTTTTTGAAAGATGTTATAATTATGGCCCCTTGTTTCTAAAGAATCCAGGCAAAAGTTGAACCTTCCACGAATTTCATTAATCGGAATATTGGAACATTCATGTTGAGGTTGTGAGGATTTGTTACATTAACGTTATCTTTAAAGCATTCCCTACAGATAATCACATCCAGTTTTTATCGGTCAGAACGATGTGCTGTCTAAATTTTACTTTGTCCTATAAGGACCCACTCTGTTTAAATTTGTCGAACCACTTATAAAATATGGATTTGTTAAGAACAGCAACACCTACATAAATTCCTAGCTGGCAGTCCACATGTGATACTGTTCGAGAGAAACTCAACCAAATAAACACACTTCTTGTGTAATATATATCACGGTATCTAAATATTCAAGATATTCAAGTGTTGAAGTCCTCTTCATTTTGAATGACTTTTGTATAATTGGTAAACAGTAAGACATAGACAAAATATTATTACATAACAAATGTAGATCTCATTAAAGCACACAATTTATGTGAAATAAGTTTTCGGAGATAACCATTTCGGAGATATTCCTTGTTAATTTAATTTTCAAATAAGTATACTTCTGTCAAATAACAATTCGTTATTTGTTTATTTATCTCTTGGATGGACGGAATTTCAAAGGCATCACACGAGATCTGAAAAGAACCGATTATTACTTAAATCTACTACTATATTCTCCTATTCCCCTTGTATCTACAACAAAATATGCAATGAGATATTTTCTGTAAATGTTCAACTCGATTATCATGAAGTAGAGGAGTAAGCGTTTGTAAGAATAATTTGTACAAAAGTAGAGAAGGTCCTGTGGGTGGAATACACCAGATTTTTAAATAAAAAGTCAGTTCCCAATATCCCTAAAAGTTTTAACTGAAACAAAGTTTATTCGTTTGCCCGTATTTTCATTTATAGCTACATTTTCACTTTTGAAGAGCTGAAGACCAAAAACAGGTAGAATGAAGCAGAGAGTTTATTGCTCTCTTCCACTTTCGTCGCTTTATTTTGTTACGTTAAACACCTTCACTTATGGAACAAAGGAGACAGGAAGAAAAAACGGAAGTCACGATCGAGGTTTCATCCACGGCATCTTGGTTAACGCGCCACTGCCTGTCTGAGCTACCGTGACAGATCTGAGACGCCTAAGCGACCTATCCCATTAATCACAGATAGGGCATTGGCATGTTAGCGATCATTGGTTCGTATCTCGTATCTCCTAACTTCAAGGTGCAATAACCGCACGGTATTCTTATCCATCGGTTATTCTCTCCTTGTAATATTGTTCCTCCCTTTCTTACGCATTTGCACTAAAGTTTCTTCTTCCTAACCTTTCAGTGTTTTCCCCTTTTCTGTCGATTCCCATACGCTATGATTTTTTCATACAAATTCTTTATTCCTATTTTTAAGGTTTCTTTAACTAATATATCTATCTTTCTTATTTTTTATTCATTCTTTTCTGGCATGCCTTAATTTATCATTTATTTATTCACTTTCTTTCAGCATTTATTTCTATGTATATATTTATGGAATTCTTCTCTCAAATTTTATTTTGTTTCCCTTTGTATTCTGTTCTATGTTCCTTCTTATTTTCCTCCAATAGTACTTTCTCTACTACATACAGTAAATAAAACAAATTTTCCATTCCAAACTACCCTTTATACGGACACCTTTTTCGAAAATTTTGATTTTATCAAAAATAGATTTGTCGATTTTTATTAAATTTCCATATTTTAAGACATTTTCATGAAAATGAAAATGTTTCTGTATCTTGAATTTTCTTGAAATAGCCTCTTAAGTTTCTCTTCACTTTGGATGGTTTTTACATAAGTTGTAAAAGATCTGTAAAATCTTACTACACAGATAAAAAGGTGTGAATTTCGTTCATGTATACAAAGTATGTCAAATACATTTTTATGGAGTTAACCATTCCGAAATATTTCTTATGGTTAATTTCTATGCTAAAGCGCATACTTTTATCAAATGGGAATTATGATTTTGTTCTCCTCTTGGTCATACAAACAGAATGGATTTCAAAGTCATCACATAGCGACCTCCTTTTAAAACATTTGGCCATCGCTAAGCTTACTACATTCCCTTATTCCCAAGGTACTTGCAATAAATATGTAATGTAAGCATTTCTACAAAATTTTATCTTAATTAACGTGAAGTAGATACTATAACAAGCTTTTTAAAAACGTAGTTTGCTGAATAATGGGTAGCGAAAAAAATGTCAAAGTAACACGTATAATTCTTTCTATTTTATATAACCATATTTTCCAATTTCCTGCCTTTCTCTGTTTTTTCTTGTTCATATTTAGTTGTAAAATGAAAGTTTCTATAGGTTTCTTTAATTATTGCCAATCTATGATCTTTCTATAGGCCCACGTTTATATACTTGGAACATTTTAAGCATAGAGAAAATATTTCACCAAGTTCATTCACTGTATCGAAAGGAAAGTATGTACACAGTCAATATTCATATTCGAAATGTTGTGTATGTTTTTCTCCATTTACAACTGGGATCATTTTTGGAAACCTTTTGAAATCATGCCATGAAATTAACGGAGAGTGGAAACGGAAACTGTATGCATTACTTTTCAGTCACTTTGCCTACGCCTTGTTTCAATATTACCTATTAGCCTCATATCTAGCTCGGTAAAGATCCTGTTGAGAGTATGAACTGACGTCTAAGTTGTAAGGTGAAGCCAAAATAGAATTAAATTTTGACTTCAAAAAGCGAATAGGTGCAAAAGATAAAAATACGCTATATTACTTAAAGGAATATTAAGGCGCACACGTAAGTGGTACCTGTGGTGCCAGAAAAGGCATTTGATGAACTTAATTCGAAGAAATTTGAGGGAATTGTGAAGGAAGCTTTCTGACTAGCAAAAGTGGCGGAAGACGAATGCAAGCTTTTGAAGCGACTGTAAGAAGTATAGGAAACAGTGTACAGGATGTACAGAAAGAATTAACAATGAAGCTGTTTTATGTTTGCATAGAAGAAGTGAGCAAAGAAAAATGAAAAAAGGGATATATATAAAATAACTATTGCAGAAATCTATCAGGAAGGAGAGAAAATTTCCGGTCCCCGCCTTGGGTTCTTAGCGCAGGGGACTGCAGGTTCTAGCCCCGCCTCGAGTATAATATTTGAGTATATTTTAGTGTGTTTTATGTGTACTAGTGAAAGAAGGAAAACATCCCAAAAAGAGGGTTTGGAAATGGATGCACTGGAATAAGTAGTGAATAGAAAAAGGAGCTCCATAGCACTAAAAGATGTCAGATGATAGGGACTAGTAATATAACTTGTTTACACATGAAAAATAAGAGAACATCGGATAATAAGAAAGAATGGAGGTTACAGTATTTCCTGTGACAACTCCCCCTTTTGTCTATATTTATTTTAAGTCGCTTTAACAACGTGGTCAAATCGCGACCGATCTATTAGGAGACACCTCGTGGTTAGACGTGTGTCAGTTATCCTTCTAGGTGCCATACCAATCTTATTCCGTCACTTGTCCACAGGGACCTTAGTGATAAGGTAGATAACTGTATCACTGCTTCTATATGTAATGGTAAGCTTCGATACGTATTAGCGCTTAGTGTTAGAGAGCTGCATCTCTGCTTATATATGTGCCACACAAATGTCAGCTTTGACACTTATCCACAAGATAACTCTGCCCTTGCTTCCACGCGTGCTTGGAAGATAACATTAATGTACTTGGTTTCATTATCTGTGGACAGATGGCAGAGCATTCGATATTACCATCTATTTTAATTTTTTTAGTATTGTTTTAGAGTTAAGGTGGAACTCGGGGTCTTAGTATTGAATATCCAATCCAGTATTTATCTTGGAAATTGACAAAAGAAAGGAGAAAAAGTACTCGGCCCACAGGATTTAAACCCGGGACCAAGAGAATGCAGGCCAGAGACATTACCGTTTAAAACATTGCATTCGGTGGTGAAATTTGCCCTTAGTTAGAAATGCTGCTCTCTGAAGTCATGCTTCCCTTTTGAGAACCAACCCCCAAAATCCAGCTGCACCCATAATCGTGTAATTATGGCACTACGTGTCCCCCAAGTGCAGCCAAACGTTGCGCACGAACACGAAAATATCTGGGTCAGGTAAATGCTAATGAGGGGTAGGAATGCTCTGTTTTGAGGAAGTCTTCCTTTTTTTTTTTTTTTTTTTTTTGTTAGCGTAAAATCAATTTTCATCCCTTGCCTCGGGTGGCCAATGCTTTCATTTTCTGTTTCTAAACGAGGTAAAATGAGAATGGGTGTCCACTAATATGTGTTGAGCTTAGTAACTAAGGTTGGCTAAATAAGGTAAATAGCCAACAAATTGATTTAAAATTACAGCCTAATAGCTTTCCGATCTGCTGGATTTCCATTTACTCTACTTAAATGTTGTTTGCAGCAAGCAACTCAGATTTAATCCAAATTTAGTTTAATTGTATAGCCAAAACAACATTAACTTCCTTCGTGAAATTGAAAAACATTAAATTACAATTTGGTCATGAAAGAAGGGGTGATTTTAGCGTTTAAAAGGTTATTATGGCCCTGAAAATATTAACTATTAACTAAATATATAAATAATTAGTAGGAGAAAGACTCTAAATATAAGATAATTAAGTAAAAAATAAGCAAATATAATAATAATAATAATAATAATAATAATAATAATAATAATAATAATAATAATAATAATAATAATAATGATGATGATGATGATGATGATGATGATGATGATGATGATGATGATGATGATGATGATGATGATAATGGATGTCTCCTTTAAGAGAAAAAATAAACTAATTCTATTTCTTGCATTTCAATTGAAAACAATACAGATATTTAGTTATAAAAATAGCGATTATTTTCAGAACGATGAAGAGCGAAAACCTGAAATGAAATTCATCATATTTCGCACCTCTTTATCACAGTATAGAACAAATATTTTCTCGGTAGTTTAACATTAAGTTTTACATATGCTGAAGGTACTTTGGTCATCATACCCGAACGAGATGTTTCCACGACAACGTGTGAGGCTCGAATAGGGAGATGGTGTTCGACATGTGTGTAAGCGATGAAGGTAAGCTTTGTAGAGGTTTCTTTCCGATCAGTCGGTATACACCTTTTGGACAAGCCCTCGAGAGTTAGGCGCTTTGAGAGGACTTGGGCCGATGAATGCTCTCCATCTGGAAATGTTAGGGATCATGTCTATCCTTGCGGAACTGTTGGCCCTTCAGGTTATCTCATGCCTCCCTCTCAATTGTCACAGTAGAAGGGTATAAGGCCGAAGAAGGGCCGAATACGTTCTGACGACCTTGCAGGGATCTCTCCGTTCCTCTACATATACCTTTACGTTTTACCTGGTCATCACATAAAAGGAGTGTTTTTGTCAGATTCTTCTTCACTATATTTTTTCTTGTGCTGTTTTCGCTTACTTCTTCGCATTTCTAGCGTACAGTCTTCTATCTCCAAAGCCTTCCATTTACATCTCCAGCTCCCAATTTCTTCTCTCCTTGCCGGACTTTTCACAGAGGGTTTTGACGAAGAAGTAATTTTCTTGTGAAATCTTCTCTAGACAGAGTTCGTGAAACTGTCTACCAATAAAGATTTAAAAGAATTCCATTGTTAATAGGATCCAAAACCTCATACCCATGATATTTGTATGATATAGTGAGGTCTGTTCTTCACAGCCGTAAAGAGATTGTGTGTGCCATTCTCCAGCTCATTTGTAAAGCAATACCTTTTGCAAATGCCCTGTTTTGTCATACGAAACAAGCATTCACAGCAAAGCTGAAGGAAGGTTCCGTTTGGGGAGAAGAATATTTTCTGAAAACCTCTGCCTGATCGAAGTATAAAATTTTGTGATTCATCAACTTGTCATCCAATGCTGTTTGTAGACACACACACACACACACACACACACACACACACACACACACACACACACACACACACACACACACACACATTTTAAAAGTAATTTAAGTATTATGTTGTTTTTATAATGTTTATTCACAGTGATATATTCCCACATCCAAAATTTTGGGAATTGCAGGATTTCCTCTGCCTTAGGTAAGCAGTAGAACAAGTAAGTGAAATTTCTGAACCCAGTCTGACAATGACACTCATAGTTTCCGGTGAGCGTTCTAAATGTGAAATTCCACATCCACACAGTGAATGAAGCAATAATAAAAGACCATGCCGAGGTTCCTGTAAAAATAATGGCAGAGCATGACAACTGTATCACAGCAAGTGAAGTTTTTCATCATTCAGCTGCCTGCGCTGCCTTGAGGAGGCTTAACATGCTATGTACCAGAGCACGTGGCTGACAATAGCTCTCCATGTGGTCTCTGTGCTTGATTGCTGCTTTTTAATGGTGCTAGGAAAGACCGAGGGAACGGTTCCAATTTGTTCTTGTCATAGCATGTCAGTTCCTTCCACCTGTTCCTTAAACATTTCTCTCTTTCTCTCTGCTTCCTTCTTTACTTCTTCCCTTCATTTTAATCTATCCTTAACCTTCAAGGGCTTTACTTTGTTTTGTTTAGGTATACACCCATTATCCAAAAAATGACAATTTTTAACGTTTTGAAATATCTTAATGTCATCTTAGTAACACTGAGTATACAGAACCTCACAAAATTATTCTTTACAGGGGTACGCTTTTATTACCTTTTGTTTTATCAAAAATGACAAACGGTTTCATTCTGAGTGAATTTTTTGTAATTTTATATAATGGGTAAGCCATAAGAGATAGACTGAAGTTTACCACGGACTAAATACATGTTATTAAAATAGACAAATTAGGTGTGAGTGAGTGAGTGTGTGGTGTTTTAGGGCCCGTCGACAACAAGGTCATTTGGGCCCGCAAATTAGGTGCGATTTTTATTATAATGCCAAATATTAAATATATTTACCCAAAATATAAAATCTTTGCATTATACTTAACACGACGAAACTATAGGGCATACAAATTTTATTATACATAGAGAGTTGGAATATCTTGAACTTTCTGGGAATCGCCTATAAATTCCTCTTTATTTTTATTTGCCTTTGTATAATCGGTAAATATATGAGTTTAGACAAAATTAAACTGTAAAAGAAACGTAGATCTCATTAAATCATGAAATATATGTAGCCTTATATTTTTATTAGTTATTGGTTTGAATTTTAATAACATTCAAACTGATTTTTAAATCGAAAGTCCCTCTTCACATGATCATGCAAAAAGCATGGTATAGTAAAGTCACTACGTGGATACTGGTCTTTTATACATCTGGCTAACGCTTTAGCCCACTGCAATTCTTTTTGTTCCATTTAGATCTCCTCTTTAGCTGCAATGGTATTTTTATTTGGAGCATATTGCCTATCGGTAATAATGTTAATTCTATTCAGTAGTTTAACTTTGGGTTTGGTACTTCGTAATTTTTTAAACTTTCATTTGTTTTGATTAACGTCGTCCAACTAAGTCATATCGGACGAAGAATGAAATGAGTAAAATGATGCTCAAGAGAATAGAGCTTAGAGTTACCCGACATTTATTTTTCAGAAAAAGAGAAAACCCCGGAAATACGTTATTTAGATAACTCACTCTGACCAAGTTTCTAAGTCGGAACCCCTTGAATGTGAGGCGGGATTTGGTACATTAGGTCACACACATTGACCTTTGAAAGATAAGGGAATAATCTTGGCTAGAAAAAACCCGGAACCCTTCACATACTGAGGCTAAGCTGAGCTACGAATCCAGCCCCTGACGGCCTGACAGTATTTTTGTAATATATAATCTTATGTGTAAATGTGCAATGAAAATTTTTCTCAGTTATGAAAGAGAAGTATTTAGAGGAATAAGTGAGTATAGAAGAGAGGCCAGAAAAAGGCGTATGAATGCAGCACAAAGCTTTTTCTGTGATATCGTGGAAACCGTATGGAGTTTCAAAGCCATTAATGAAAAATTCCCCTAACCTGGCCGGGAATCTTATCAGGAACCTCTTAGCTGAGAGGCTAGAAACCCGACAGTCCGTCCACAGAGGCAGTCTAGTTATAGTAGGTATTCTATATCAATTTCCAATTGATATTGAGCAGGTATAAAACATTAATACAGGTTAATGATTTATCTCATCCCCCAATTGCAACGCCTTAATAACTTACCGAAATAAACCATTTTCGTCAAGATGAATATCATAAAGGATACATTATTGTATTAGGTAAGGACGGAATTTACGACTCAACTATCACACAGTCATTGATATTAACAACTGCATTAAGGGAGTTGACCATAGAAAGACTAGATTTCCTGAAACAAAGAATATAACTTAAGGACTCCAGGTATTTAATAAAGCATTTGGATGGCAGCGAAAGAAGGTGAAACCGAAAATCTATCATATAATTATTTAGCATCTGTTTTTTTTTTTTTTTTTTAAATTTGAAGTCCTCCAACGTTAAGTCATATGAGACGGCGAATGAGATGGTTGAAATGATGCTCAAATGTGTCCAGGGCCCATGGAGCTTAGAGCTACCCGACATTCGTCACCATCTGGTTTCAGAGATAGGTTTTATTTGCGGCTCTCGTGCTGAAGTCCAAAGGTCGATTACCAGCTTTGGGATGGCAATTTTAAGTTGGCCTTACCCAAGCCTACACCTCAGATTAACTCATGTAAAGTATCCCGAAAACCAAACGTGGTTCGAAGTCACCAGAAAAAAAAGTGTAGGCCCTGTCATTTAATCACCATCCTTATTATCACCCTAAGATCGCCCTCTGGCGACTCGACCTCATAAATGAGTCTAGTCATCACTTGGTGAAATGAAATGATTCATAAAGTCCACAGTGCTGAGAAGAGTTAGAGCACCCTAGAGACCAGACGTAATTTCTCATCCAATCGCGCCTTCGTGGTGTGGAATAGCGTCAACGTTTAAGATATGAAAATTTAGAAATGTCCCACAAAACGAGCTCCTTGACAGTTCTATACATTATGAAGTGCCATTCCTGCAGTCCCCCTCATTCGATTCTTGAAGAGAGCGTGCTGTTCGAATAAAGATTCTTTCTCGGGGCTTTCCCTTAAATCAGAAGAAGATTTAGGTCAAGATGAACTCACTTGGAAAATCATTTCAGTCATTTACCGTCCTGTATGATTTACATGCACAAAGAAAATATAGATTAAAATATTAAAAATATTTAAAAAAAGAAACTTTCCAATGTATTTGGAGGCTTACACTATTTTTTCTTTAAAACTTTTATTTGCCGATTTTCTGTAATGCTGGTTTTACATTGTTGTGACTCGTTGATTATTTTACATACTTGCATTTGAATTATACGATTGATACTATTTTGTTTCTGGGTGCACACAATTCCACGTTGGGACGCCAATTTGATGCAAATAATTTAATGGCGAGCAAATAAGTTGGCGAGCAATGAGGTTTCTCTCAGGGTATGCGTGGATGTGTGTGAGAAGGAGATTTTAATAACACTGGAATGCCCGTCTCCAACTTATTTATTCACTGCTTCTTTTTTTTTAGAACATCGAAATGAAAGTTGCCGACCAAGGGTTACCAATCTCTGTTTAGAGTTACTGACGGTAGAATGTTTATTACTCGATAAACTTTATTCGTTCCTCATATATATATGAACCGACAAATATCGAAGACAGAACAAGAGAACTGCCCCCAATCGCCCTCACGCCTCGGACTGCTCTCATCGGCCTGACGCCGAAGATCCTTCTGCATGACCACAGCTGCGCGTGGGTGTATATGTAACTTTCACTTTCAGGAAAGCCCTCTTCATTCAACGAAAAATATCTTTGTGGCTGTTTTGTCATGCCATTCTAAATGATCCAAAGAATACCCTATTCGACAAGTCAAGTGAGCCCCTTTAGAAAACTGCTAAGGACACTGTTCCTTACATTGCTTTTGTTATAACAACTTTCCCCCAACTCAACTGGCCTTGCCCTTGTCGTAACAGAGAACCAACATTCCTTTGTGGCTGTTTTGTCGCCATTGTAAATGATCCAAAGAATACCCTATTCGACAAGTCAAGTGAGCCCCTTTAGAAAACTGCTAAGGACACTGTTCCTTACATTGCTTTTGTTATAACAACTTTCCCCCAACTCAACTGGCCTTGCCCTTGTCGTAACAGAGAACCAACATTCCTTTGACATCCATCATGATTCTTTACTTCTGGCAAACCTTAATTTCGGTATCACGATATAGCAATAACATTTTTGTTGCGTTGCCTGTTTTCTTTACACTTTCATTGGTGCTTTACTTTAGTCAAATTTATTTTCTTTCCTTTTTTGTTTTTCTGTTCACTTTCCCATGTATTTATTTTGGGACGTAGATTTCTTCTCTCTTTGATTTATTTTCTTTTCTGGATTAAAATAATTCCTGTTCTTTTCTATTACCACCCTCTGAATTAGTTTCTTACATACTAGATTCCTGAGTTCTTTCTTCTATCTGTTCTTCTTTTTACCTTATTCTGCTTTCTGAACGTTGGTCCTCTGCTTTTCAAACAAGGGTACTAGCATGCCCATTTCCCGCACTTCCTGTGTACAACGCCAAAACCTGTTTCCAACAGGAGTATTCCGGAAGCAGTACTTGTCACCTCTCACACCGCACGTCCGATAGCGTGGGAGGAAACTGCAGCCTATGATTACGCCGCTCGCCGTCTTTAAATAACGGGAAGAGAATACCTACCCTATCCAGAAGAAGCCCCGCATCATCTATGGGGAAGCGTTTTTTGTGGACATGCCTCGGGGATTAGTTCGTCTCGGCGGCACGGGACAAAGCACGCGGGAGAACAGGTTGGGGAAATGTCCGATCGGAGATCGCCGAGTAGTTAGCCTGCTTTTGGGTAAAGGGATTTGTTTGGAGCCATGCATAACATTCTGTAGCTTACAGGTGCTGAAGCATCCATCAAACTGTAATCCTTGGTATTCCCCATATCAACTACATTCAGCAGAAGGAATATCTTTTAAGAGGAGTGATGAGTGAACTGCAGAGAAATGTGGAAAAAGATCGACTTTATTTTTAAGCATTAACTGAGTAACAAAGCTCATATTGTCAGTTTTGCAATATTAGTCATGTTTATGTCATAATGTGGGGCTGAAAGTAACTTCCAAAGTTTCGTCTTTCTAAAGTCTATATTTCTTCACATTAGCTTCATTTATAAGGTATATGAAAGCGCAGTGACAAACATTCAAGTACAAATAGGGTGTTCCCAGCAAATAGGGGTTCTCTGCATTTGGATTTGAGTAATGTAATAAAAATAGTTTTTTTAGTAATTCCTTCGTTTATTGGTATTAGTGGACCTACGACCAGAAAAGGTTCTCTACCATTTCATCAGAAGGAGCAACAGTGAAACATGAAGGCATTAATAAAAATAAAATCATTTATATCCGTAACATGGTCCATAATGAAAGGTCGTCACAAACGTAAAGATTTCTAGAGATAGCGAAAATGAATCAGTAAAAAATGAAAGTAAAAACACAAGGAAGAAAATTTAGGAGAAACGCAAGCCTTGTCTCCTGAGGCTGGTAGAGCTCCGCAGAAAGAGTACCCTAATCATTATAACTCCGGCTTGCTTCAGAACGTATCAAGAGGTTCTGTATAGGAAACTTAATTAAAACAACCTTATTCATTATCACAGCTTGCGCTTATTTTAATTTACGAAATAACTATTTTATATGTATATTGAAACAGCATTCATCTAAGTTTAAGCATCATGTTCATTAAAATCTTAGATTTCGACGATTTTTATCATATATGCCAGAAGTAGCGGACTTTGATTTCTCCTTTTCTCAAAATACGATTTTCCTCTTTTCTCGTATATTCAGATACAAATTGATGAATACAATGATAGATTCATGGTAGGGTACATTTCTCTGTATACCTAGGAAGTGTACTGAACGTTTCTTAGATTTTGGCCACATAATTCTCTAGTTTCCACCTTTCTCAAAGGATATTAAGGAACAATTGTATTCATCAATGAAAACAGTGATCGGTTATTACAAGGTAAGCAGTGGTTTGAACCATACCATACTTATTCATCATACGGTCCTGACTTCACAGCCTTTAATTTCTCTCTTTTCTAAATCTTAGCCATTTGAAACATTCAATATAGGTACCATCCTGACTTGGTAGCCTCTGCACTTGCGAGACAGATTGCATAATACGTAAAATGGATGTCACAAATCTTCTAAATCATTGACTGTAGCATACTTAGCTAGATGCAGCTACAATAAAACTTAAATAAACAGCAACTTGCGTTTAACCTACCGAAACATTTCATACTAAAGCTGAATCCGAAAATGGTGCTTTGGTTTTACTTTTCATTATTAATCATAACTTCGTATTTCTAGTATATGTTTAACATTTTACTTTCAAAAGAACTTTTTTATCATCTACCTATTTATTCTGAAAAGCAGGCTAATATTATAAGCTGCTGCTGTACAGCCGCTCATTAGAGTACAGATACATCAAGCTAATAAGCGATACCCAACTCCGATCCGTCCTTTGAGAACAGCCGCATTTCTCTGGTCTTTATTTCCTTAGAGACTTCGAATATATGCTCATACATTTTCTGGACGGAATATCGACTTATTTGTGCCTATTGTTTTACAGAAGTCTTGACAAGTGTTTAAAATGTTCGGCGTAGTCATAACGGAATCTTTATAAAGGAAGAAGTTCGTTACATTTATGACCTAAAACCTTTTGATACTATAATATATGTCTATTTTACAAGGTCTTTCACAGAGTTCATATGATCTGGAGTTACCCAGATTCTATTCCCGGCCATACAAGATAATAAATAGGACTATTTTATACCGCTCTTGTTGACAGTTCATACATTGTTGTTACCACAATGATTATACGTTATAATTAATAAACATATTTGCACTTCGTACTTTAATTTAATTTACCGAACCAGATCCAGTCTTTTTGGTTCTAAATAAAATTTATCTTATATTAGCAATCGTATATTGTTTACAAAGTATTGTCGAATACTTACTATTTTGTCATCTCTCAACTATGTATTTAGATAAACGCTTTCCGCCAGATACCCATGCCCTAGTATTCTATTAAACACTAATAGGTAGCGCACAAATGTGCATTGCTTTTGGTCTCTGCTGTTTTCTAGCAGCGATTTTGTTCTCTTTAAACAAACATCGAAGTGGTATGTTGCACACCATTTATCACATAGCTTACACGCGCAGTCTGTTGGTGGGTTATGATAGTTTTACTTTCTGCAGAATTTCTGGTGATATCCATGCATTGCCAGTTTTATTACTGCACTGCGTTTCTCATTGTTTGGTCCAGTCCAGTTCCGATTTGTTATTGCGTGTCGCTTAGAACACTTTCGGTATTTCCTTTCTGTTCTAGTGTCTTATTCCCTTCAATGTAACTTACTGTGTAGTGGTTGGTGCCACGAAATTTGTGCATAGGTCTTCCACGATGGAAGTTTCACGAACTAATTCATATGTAAGTCTAGAGGGACTAAAATTCCGAGATCCCCTTACTGCATTTAGGAACCTCGCTTTCATTTGTGTAAGGTGTTTAGGTCTCCATAACTAAGGTTGGTCCATGTGATCTGAAATCAAAACGTGAATATGGGGAGTACTGTGGCCTCAAAAAGTTACATGGCTGTTGCAAGTGACAGTTGTGTGCTGTATATTGTAATTGCAGTAGCTGTTTCGTGTGTATTCTGAAGGATTTGACTGTTGTTTACTATGTTACTCCCAGATATTTGAAGGCATTTGTGATTTGCTGCAGGTTGTTGTAGAGTTGGACCAGTCGTCCACCATTTCTGAATGCTCGGGATAGTTTTTGACAAATGTATGTCGAAGTTAATTTTGTTGGCAATGATACCACCTTGATCTTCTCTGCCCTTGCATTTATTACAAATCCTCTCTTTTGTCTCTCCCCGTAACCTTTTAATCTCCAAACGTCCAGTTTTAAACATGTAATACCCTCTCTTTCATCCATATTACACCTCTCGTTCCCATAATTACTTCTAAAATCCGCATTAAATTTTAGAACTATTTCCCTTCACCATTGGCAACAAATATTGTCTGTCGTCTTCCAATTAGTTATTTCCAGAATCTTATCTACATACTCTCTCTTACTAACCACATGTCACTAATTCCATTTATTGTAAGTTGGAGCATAATCTAAAGCAGCCAATTCTTTTGGTGAATACACTTTCCTTATAAATCTAAGATAACTACTGAAAGATACCCCGGTGGTAAGTGATAAATTCTAAATCAATACTTCAGCCTTCTAAATAATCAACTCTGGTACACTTACTTCACTAAATACTAACATAATTCCTTCCCATGCAAAGTTATATGATGCTCTTAAACCCATTTAAAAAAAAATCAACACGTCCAACCTTTCCAAATCTCAGTTTTCCAATCGTTATTCTATATTGCCATTTTGACTCCACTTCATCCATCTGTCATCGGAGCTATATGCAGACATTGCTGACTAATTTAAATGACGGTTTTCCTTTTGCCAAGGTCTTTTCTTTATGCTTTCTCTCGCCCTTTAGAAATAAAATATTTCACAATTTAAATGTATTTGTGCTGAAATGACAATCTGCCGTCTTTTCTTAATGAACGCTGTATAAGTTTGTTTACTATCAAAGAAGCAACTTTAAAGTTATGGCTGATCTGTTTATTCACAGTTTTATGTTTGCAGATTTGCTGGATATATTCTAAGGTACTACTAACAACGTAGCTTCAAGCCAAACGAAATCTGAACATGACTGTATTTCTAAAAGATTGGTTTTTATCTTTTTTCTCCATCTCCACCGCCTGAACTTCTCTAACCACAATTGTATGGACCTTGTCAAAATGGATGAAAAAGCAAGTTTCTTCAAATAAAAATATGAGTATTTTCAGCTATAAGCAAATAAATTGGATAGAGTATTGTTTACGTCAAAGGATCTAAAGCATCGGCTTGTATACAGTTTGAAAAATAAATTTAGGAACAGTTTTTTTGTGAGGTAAAAAGTATAGTTCCCATTTGTGCAAGTTTTTGCCGGTGTATTTGCTTCATCTGTAGATAAGACATTCTATTCAAAAACCATAAAGAAGTAGACGTCAATAATAATAATAATAATAATAATAATAATAATAATAATAATAATAATAATAATAATAATAATAATAATAATAATAATAATAATAATAATAATAATAATAATAATAATAATAATAATAATAATAATAATAATAATAATAATAATAATAATAATAATAATAATAATAATAATAATAATAATAATAATAATAATAATAATAATAATAATAATAATAATAATAATAATAATAATAATAATAATAATAATAATAATAATAATAATAATAATAATAATAATAATAATAATAATAATAATAATAATAATAATAATAATAATAATAATAATAATAATAATAATAATAATAATAATAATAATAATAATAATAATAATAATAATAATAATAATAATAATAATAATAAATGTGGTTTATCTGTTTGTTTTCCATCCCTTCATGTCGACTAAATTGGATTTCACTTTATTGCTATTAAACGAAACATTACCGTAGGAAACAAATTCTTAACTTAGACCATTTTTATCTTTCGTAACACATATTTTGCTGTCGTGAATGCACTTTTGAATATCAGCAAGATATAAGCCAATTAAACAGCAAGGACACAAATGTGTTTCGACTTAAACGAAAAATAGATGTTACCAATATGCCCCAAGATTCTTGCGGTAGAGTTACCGTTTACTTAACGTGGACTCAGCAAAGTTATTTACGACACATTGAGCGATACTTCAAAATCAGTTGTGACCAGTAAGTTCGAGTGCTTTAGTGAACTGAACTTTAGAGTTGACAAAATTAATAACAATTTGTAATGACACGCGTGATGAGATGTGACGTCAAAATTTGAAAAAAAAAAAAAAAAAAAAAAAAAAAAAAAAAAAAAAAAAAAACGTTTTGATCCAAAACAACTAGATACAAAAAGCAAAAATAAACCTGCTAATTTTTATTTTAAATATTCATAATAATGTCTACCACGTAATTATATAACTTTTTTCCAACAATTTTTTGTTGTAATTTACGTCCTCCAACGTTATGTCATATCGGACGATGAATGGAAAGAGTGAAATGATACCCAAATGAGCCCAGGGTCAATGAAGCTTAGAGTTATCCGACATTCGTCTCTTAGGATAAGGGAATGTCCCGGAAAAAACCTTATCCGGTTAACTCACCCTGACCGAGATTCGAAATCGGGACCTTAAACGTGAGGTAGGCATGCTATCATCTACGCTACCGAGGTGGGCCAGAAGAGTTTGGTGCCCCATTAGTCCTTAATCCATAAAATTTAGGGTATGGCATTCTCCTTCAGCAATTTGAGCACTAACACATATAATGACAGTTAAGTGCAGAGGTTCTACCCAATCAGTCCAGGACTCGTAGGACCAAAGATCCTCCTTCAACCCGGGAGCGATGTATACTCCGGGGCTCTTTCCATAGGGCAATACCTGACGGGATGGAAGTGGATACGTCACGCGCGTCAACCCCGCAGGGAAGACTACCAAAACACCTCGGTGGGGCCACCTGGTGTTCTAGCACACCTTCTACTAGCTCTGCAGGCCAATACCCGGGACTTATTAAGCAACCTTCTACCCCTTGCGGGCGGCCGTAGCCTGGCCGGAGGTACCCAATTCCCCGTGGACGTCGGGAAGACATTGCCCCCTCGAGTCCAACCCAATCCGAACAACTCCCCGACGGGAGGGGCTCGGTAGTTCGGCCCGAGGTTCCTCTACTAACGTCAAAGGTACGAGTGCTAAGGGTCCGCAGCACCCGCACCGCGGCAGCTGAAGGGGACGGATCTCCTCCACTATGGGACACATATAATGACAGACTACTAAAGCAAAAGTCAACGCATACACATTTAGAGATAGCTACGCCACTGCTAGATCTTATCCAGAAAGCGATAATTTAACACAATTCGTTATCATTTTTCATTGCCATGCTACCAATTAGGGCATGGTAAACACAGGTTTTAGGGCACAACCGATGCTAAAAGACTGGATGGGCCTATTTATCATACGGACAGTGGATCAGAAGGGAGGAAGGTTTAAGTAACAGGAGCAAACGCTGATATTGGAAACGGAGGTGTGGTTTTAGATCTCAATCGGACATGGGGGCGTAAACGAAAGTCTGAGATTTCAAGGGTGCCCCAGGCAGTACAGAGGGAGTAATTTCATTACAAAATAGGTCGACAGATGGAGATTTCGCTGTACATAACCATATCCTACGTCCGAAGTTTGATGGATAAATATGAAAAGGTTGCAAGAAATTTACTTTTTTTTTTCAGGACTGGTTTAAAAGGCGCTCTTACTTAGGACTGAAACACATCCTAGCACTAGGTTTTTATAGAAACACTATTTTCTTCGTCTGCAGATCGTGTTTTCATAGCCCCCCCCCCCCCAGAAGTGTAATGAAGTACTTAGATAAGTACAGAATTCACGGCGGTTTTTATATCGGCATTAGCTGTTTCATAGATAGCTTGAAATGATTTATATTTAAAGTCCATATTTTAGGAGATACTTATGAAGGATTTTAAAACAAATTAGGGCTACCTACATCAGATCGTTAAGTTGAGCGTGGAAGTCCCCTCGCCCTAGATGGCTCAAAATAAGGAGTTGTAAATAAGATGGAGACGATTTCGGAACTAATTTGTGCATATTTTTGGCATTTTTGTAATATTAACCAAACGGTAAGAGAATGTGTCAATGTTAGAAAATATTTTGTTTTATTTTTTTAAAGGCAGCCAATTCTGTACCACAATTGTCTATATTGGTCTATTTATTTTCCTCTGTAAGCTGTTGATAGGGTTATTTTAGAAATTTATAAGGTAAGCTCCCGCCTCTATAAACGTATATGAATTTTACTCCACCGATCACCAGTATTTAACAATATCTCTGTCTCTCTTTGTTCCTTCCCTAATGTTTATAACATAAATTTTATAGTTTGAGACGCTATACAACCTGTTTACTCGGATCATTTCCTTGATGTTCCACCATGGAAAATCACACTACCTAAAATGAACTTTGAACTGAACATTAGTGTCAAAGGCCAAATCAGTAGATCCAAGTACCATCAATTATTTCTTGAAATTACTAGCAGATATCCAAGACACACTGCAATTTACACTGTTGGATCTAAATGCGAAGAAAGAAACGGGTGTGCTGCAGTACCTACAGATCCTGAACGTACCATCATTTTCCGACTTACTGAGTTCTACACTATCTTTTCAAGTGAACTCTTTCCCATCAAACAAGCAATGTTGCACATTTCGGACGTGAAGACTCACAACAACCCATTCATAATTTGCTCGAACTCTAACAGTGCATTAACCACTGTAGGCAGTCCCTCATCGACACAATTATTGTAATTGAAATTAAGTTACTCTACAACAAAATCGAGAAGGAGGGTAAAGAAGTCATTTTTATGTGGGTGCCTTCGCATACGGGTATCCAAGGCAACGAAATTACTGATCTGGCTGCTATGGAAGCTACTAATCTTTCTCAAAATAATACTGAAATAGCTACACCACATACTGACATACAAAATATGGACGATAATTTGGCTAAAAAGAAAACCAACAGTAAGCTTCATGAAATAACGTCAGCTGGACAGTACTGCATCTATAATCTTCGCAGGCAAAATCAAATCTTAATGACAAGAGTAAGAATAGGTCACACCAAACTAACTCATAGCTACCTTCTCGAGCTCAAACAACCTCCCACCTGTACTGCGTGTGATGCACGCCATCATTGATGGCCACCTTTACAACCAACAGCGTCAGTGGTATTCCCAATAAGATCAAAGAATTCCTTTGGTCACCATCACCTACTGATAACAGCATTAAGTTCTTTAAAGACACTGGATTATTTTCAAAATTATAACTGTTATGTTAGTATTTTGTGTGTCTTTACAATCTTTACTGTTGATCAACAGTAATAAATGTAATATCTAACATGTAAACCAGGCGTCACAATAAGACCTACATGGTTAAGCGACTATAAACTACTTAATTAGAAAAAACTGTTTACTGGAATTTTTTCAGGGAAGTCTGGAATCAACTAGCTGCTCCAATTTCAGGACTCAGTGTGTTTCCCTTTGGAGACAATAAGTCACATATGAAGACCTTGACTAAGTTTGGTAGATTTATGTTGGCGGTCCGGACCGTGAATAGGGAGGCGTGAGACTAGGGCACCTTATGCCGTAATTCGATCCGCCCCGCCCCAACGCCATGGGGGAGTACCATTCGCGTGTATAACACTTGTTGCTCTACAATGGACCCTATGCGCTTTTCTCAACTAAAGATGCCCTCTGATTTATAGCTCTGTAAGACATTCTTTTTGAGACTCTGTCCCTAATTCCTCCCCTGCTAAGAAATATCTTCATCCTTTTTTCCGCATTTTAGCTGCTCTTTCCTTAATCCTGTTTCTTTTTGTTATTTACCAACCATATGTATCCCCCAAAAACCAAACCTGTACCGTTATTGAATTTCACTAAATTTAAACCATTAGCGTAACTAATTTACTATCCCTACATGCATTTTTATATTTAATTTAGACAAGTGCCCACCACCAAAACGGTGTCGGTCAGAGTGGTTCAATT
Source organism: Mantis religiosa (assembly GCA_030765055.1). Taxonomy (NCBI): domain Eukaryota; kingdom Metazoa; phylum Arthropoda; class Insecta; order Mantodea; family Mantidae; genus Mantis; species Mantis religiosa. Next base: position 277,203,297 of record CM060950.1, on the reverse strand, counting down.
GGTTTGGCGCTGACTTACTCTTGCAATTTCAGAACAAACTGACCTAAACTGATAGGTACGAAGGTTGTGGGTTCAAACCTGGCTCAGATCGATGATCTTAATTGTACTTGAAAGCGACAGTCCTATGTTTGTAGATATACTGTCATGTCAAAAGAACTCCTACGGGACGAAATTCCAATACATAGGTGGTACTGATATAATCCTGCTGACAGCATTGTTAACAAGTAAAATATTTTATGTACTAACAAGTGAAACATTCAGTGGCTTCTACCAACACTAATTCATTATTTGGCAAATTCTTAATTATTTAATTCCATTTTAAAGACTAGTTTTAATTTGTTGACTAATAGGTTCCATATTTGAGCTGTTTACTAGCTAAATACTTGAGATTGGCTGTAATGTATTTACTAAGCCCTTTAACACAAGAAATCACTTCCACTAAATGTCTTTCCTTCTTTTTCGGGGTATGGGGTTTGACAGATTGTACTTTCGTGAATTTTCAGTTTCCAAGTTTCAGTTTCATCTTAGGCAGTAGATTTTGTAGTACCAGGAGTGTACTTTTACCTCCTGTACTATTACATTAGACTAGAGATAATGTTGTATTTGATCTTAACATTTTACATCGAAATCTCATCGAAGATATAGTTTTACAGACAAATTAAATAATAATAAAATTTTGGAAATGTTTTGGGACAAATACTTCAAGGTCTTAAATACACAAAATCTTTTATATTTACGGTGATTGGGCAAAAATTTGTTTTGCATTGTTTTACTGGTACTTTTTCAGCGGTCTTCCTTATAAATTACTACTAAAATGTAAATAATTTCAGCGGAATAGATCTGTGAATATGTTTATGTAACCACATCAGTTTTTCTGTCGTTATCTTGGTAGTCACTAAATACCCTATCCTCTCAATTTTAAATTTGAAAATATCAGGACCCAATATCTGGGAAATCAATTAAGAAACTACACTGATGTTTTTTATGGAATGTAGAATGGTTGATTTATTAAGATAAACGTGATTTTTTTCTTCATTAGAAATTTATATTTTAATCTGTCATTGATTTCTTTTATATAACCAGTCAAACTATTAGGGCCCACCTTTGTACCATAGATGGTAGCACGTCTGCCTCATGTTCAAGAAGTACCTCGTTTGAATCTCGGTCAGGGTGAGTTATCTGGATAAGGCTTTTTCCGTGGTTTTCTTTTATCATCAAAGGTGAATGTTAGGTAACTCTGCGCCCTATGGATCTTGGGTTCATTTCAGGACCATTTCACCCATTTCAACCTTCATCTGATATGACCTAACCGGTGAAAGGACTTAAATTAAAAACTAACTTATTAACAGACAGCAGATAAATAATGCATCGAGGTATGTTCTTCATATAAAAATTTCATTTAGCTGTCTTCCGTAGTTCCTGAAGAAATTTGTTATTTATACCTATCAGAAATTGTCATTAAAAGAACCCTATCAGAAATTATCACTATTAAAAGCAAAAATTGTGAAAAAGGTATGATGTATTCTGCTCACATGGCTTTCTCTTCAATATTCTATTCTTGCCAAAATTATTCTTCTATCCACTTCATGCTAATCAAGATAGTGTCCAAATGCTCTAGCTGTCGACTTGTCCATAAACCCAACACACCCACTTACTCACTCACTCAGTCAGTCACTCACTCACTCACTCACTCACTCACTCGAGGTAAACATTTGTGTAAATGGCTTTGTTACATATTTCCTTGTGGGTACAATGGGAAGAGGATAAAATAATAGGCTTCAGCAGTAGTCACATCTTTTAAGAGAGGATCGCCATTTAATGGCTTTGTAATCCAGTTTTCTTTGCATGACTTGGAGAAGAAAATAAAGAAAAAGACAAATTAAAAGAAACGAAAACTGATACCAAAATTAAGGGATGCAATGAATTAAGAATCGTAATGGATTTCAAAGGAATGTATATTTGTTGAAACGCGTGCACGTGCAGTTGAGTTAAATAGTTTTAACAAAAGGGACGGAAGAAAGCGGATTCTTAGTAGAATTTCTAAATGGGTAACACTTGACTCCATTTAAAAAGGTAATGTTTGGACCCTTAATAATGGCATGACCGAGACTAATAATCACAATGGACAAAATGGTCACAAAAGGAGTGTTGGTGTGAATAAAGAGAGTTCAAGAGGTGAAAGTGCGACGCAGCTGTAGTGAGGAAGACATAACGGGGGTGGTGGTCGAGCAAGAGACATCTGGTTGGTTCTTCGGCGAAGGCAGACCAGAACAGGAGAGAAAAGATATCTGTGGGTTCCTACGTAAATAACAAATTAAGTATTATCGAGTAATAAGCATTCTACATACGGTAACTCTAAACAGTGATATATTGGTAACCCTTGGTCGGCAACTTTGAGTTTGATGTGATGATAAAAAGAAGCAGTCATTAAACGTGCATTTCAGTGTCATTAGAACCATCCTTACTCCCATACATATCCACGCATACCCTGAGGATAAATTTGCTCAACCCTGCTCTAACTTGTTTGCTACAAAACGAATAATGAATTCTCATTTTAGAAAGCTCTAAATTATTGAAAAGTTCAAACTAATAACAAGGAATATCTCGGAAATCGTTAATTTAAAAATACAAATGTGTTTGACAATTCTGAGCTATAAGAAGATTTATATTTATTGTGCAGCAAGCATTCGTCTCTCTTGTTGTTTACCAGTTATGCAAAGTCATTAGAGTAACTAGGACTTCAGAGGCTATTTCCAGACATTTCAATAATGCATTTCATTTGTGATGAAAATACATTAAATATATGGTGTTTTAATCAAAATCATTTGCATAATTTCTAAATAATTAAAATTTTTGAACATTCCAGAACGTAGTTAGGGATTTCTTGGAAATCTTCTTCGATGAGTTGTGGTTGAAGGTTTAATTTTTTTTTTTTTTTTTTTTTTTACTGCTGCAAATTGGTGCATGTCTTGAAAATTTTAAACATGTTCAAGTTATGCTTCTTCTAGCTCTCTTGTGGTTATAATAATGTAAATTGTGCCAATAATAGCACATAACATTGTTTTATATTTCAAGTGTGAATGCAGCTTCCATTCCAAAAGAATTCCAGTTTCAGTTACTTGCCATAATTTAATGCAATGGTGGTGATCGCTTTGTAGATTATTTTAAATTGGACAGTGCTGAATTTAATATCAACTTTTGGAGTTATGATGTTCACACGCACACACACACGCACACACACGCACGCAACACACACATTCACACACAGACACACATGCACAATTTTTTTTTTAATTCAGTGGGTCTAAAAAGGTGTATTTTCGTTGAAATCTCGATATCGAAATTTTGGGTGTACTATTTTCGTGGTAGAGAAATTAAATAGGCGCACATACAAATAAAAAAAAAACAAATTATACGAACATGCATGGTATTGGTTTTAAAAAAAGTTGACATCACATATTACCTCATATCGTCAATATAAATGACAATGATCTACATACTCATGTAACTGTTACCGTAACACGTTAATATATCTGTGTTTTCACAAAATCTAAGTCATCATTATCATCATGAACATTTTGAGATTTGGGATTTGATTTATTCGAGTCTTTTTCTCCCGCTTTCGTATCCGTCTACAGTTCCGCACTGGTGAGAAAGTCTCCGGGGGATGAGATGCAGGGGGGTTGGAAATGGTTCCTACAACCTCCCCCGACAGGTTTATGACACCCCATGCCAGTTCAGTAACAGACCACTCGAAAACATTCTGATGGCTTCTACTTTTGTGAATGAATCTTCTCGGTTTTAGTTTAGAGTGTATAGGGCGCATGTTCTTTTTAACGGTTCTACTCCTTGTGTAGCATGCGTTCTCTGTCACACACATTCGCTGTCGTTGTCCCACTGTGTAAGGGGGCGCATTCCTTTCAGCTTTTCACCGGTGCGTTTAGATTCTGACCAATTTTCGAAATCTATTAGGATCCATTCTCAAACTCGTTGAAGCAAGTTTTGTTTATGTTTAATTTCATCCAATATATTTTCAACTTTTAGTTGTTCTCTAATGTAAAAATTTCTTTTCTTATTAATTTTTCCGTATAGTTTCAGTAAGTTTTTCCGCCTGTCATCCAGCAACATTTTCCGGGTTAGTAAATGAAGATAAATTTCCTAATTTACGAATGCACTTTGGACTTAACACGTTGCTTTGAAGAAAATTGACTAAGTATTTAGTGAAAAATGTACAACTGTAATAATTAGGTGTATAATTTGAGGCATTTAGGCCATGTTTAATATGCAAACCTTAAATAGGCGCAGTTAGGTTGAGCCCTGCAGGGCTACAGTCAAGCCAGCTTCCTTTAAATTACTGTGTGCTCTCATAATTTAACTGATCTAACATCCGAGGTGCTAGGGTTGGCTTCACGTACGGAGCTTGTTATGTCGATGTGACAATAAAGCCATGACACTACGGACGTGTAAAAATTTCAGGACAGGTCTGTCAAGGAGGAACAGAGCTGTGATCCTGAGTTAAATCTTGGTAACTCCCAAACTTTGGATTTTACAGGTCTAAATTATTAATTCCTGCATACTTAAACTGTATATCAATCATCCTATTGCGGTCTGTATATGCAAAAACTGCATTTCATACCAACTAATTTATGCCTAGCTCCACGGATGCTAGAATGGCATTATATATTAGTATTTAGAGGAGAAAGCCTACATCTGAATGTAAATTCTTTTATTGTTTTAAAAGACTATTATCAATGAAGTACAGTAGTAATCACGAAGTCATAAATATGTGCTATCCTATTATATAATCTTTTCCTGAACTACTATGTCTAAAAAGGTACATAAAGTAATAAGTTGGCCTCTTCTGTGTATATATTTAACTGAGAAATGAAGGGTAAGAGTAAGATCTCTTAGCTAGAAGCCTACAGATGTAATTTAAAGCTTCTAATTTCCATCTGTAAATGATCAAAAATATAATATATATCACCTAAAAGACCTGGATACTAACAGCATGAAGTCACGATGTAATAATTACAAGAAACAGACAGCTAAAAATGAAACAAGCACTATTTTTTAGGTGCGCAATTCTTTTTTTTTGGGGGGGGGGGAGTTATTCAATTCATATGCTACACATGTAAGTAGTAAAATTTAATTTGGTAGTCAAACTGAAAATAATTATGTTTTTATGCTAAAAATATATGTATAAAGTTTCTAGTGCAAGAACTGTTATTTATTTTAACCTAGGTAAGCAATAATTTTCCATATTCTTTATTTTGGTGTTCAAATATACAAACTTGCGCATGATTAACTTGAGAAACTGGTCTGAAGGAACGGTCGATACTGCAAGAGTAATTTCTGAGAAGAATCATTAATATTCTTTCAAATGTTGCAGCTTTTTGCCTCTTAAAACTAAAACTGAAATGGTACAAAACATGATTTTTTTCGTAATAAATAGGAAAGTTGTTGATCTCATTATAACTGGTGTATCAGCTACCTAGGAATGGGCTGTCTACTTAAAACTTCAGTTGAAAGAATGATCCTTTAGCGGAACAATCCTAGAAATAAGACGTTTTAATTTTCTTGTAACACATTTACTACTTCTTGTGCTTATGTATAATTCATTACTGATTGATTGCATACAATAGCAAAGATGCTAGGAAGGCTCAAAATGCTATGATCTAAAATCGTTTGTGAAACAGATATGTCACATAATTCAAGTACCTGAATCTAAACCCAAAATTTATTGTTCGCATAGCAAGATTTCAAATCCTTTTCTACCAGAGTTATCCTTCTTTCGTCTCATATGTTAATTCTAAAAGCGAAAGCAATAACACCACAGGAAGCACAAAACTCAGACGTTTGTGACGAAGAAACAGCGATATTCAGTCGCCAGTTTACGGTGGGTGTGCCTTGGTTGCAGGTGACATTTTCACTGCAGACATGGACCCCCTCACCTCATTATTATGTTCATGGGCGGTGCAGCTTTTCACATTTTATGGTTGGTTTCACCCCACTTGAGGTCTGATATGAACAAAGACATAATCTGCCTCACGTCGTTAATTTCAAAACAGAGTTTAAACTGCTGTTTGTGAAAAAATACATTCGAGACATCAAATTCAGATGATTTGGGAACAATTTTCAAGGAATTGATAGGAGAAACGCTTCTTAAAATGTAAGCTTTAAGTTGCATACGCAACTCTAGCTTTAATGTCGTATGTCTCTATTATTATGTCAATCAAGAAAGAGTAAGAGAAAATGTTTCTTCGTAAAGGAAAATGCGATTTTTCCAGAAGAAAACCGACAATTCGAAATGCTTCTCCAGTGCATCAATAAGTAAATGAATTCACTAGAAGTGAAATTCCATTATTTCACCACATAAACTCGTTCATTCTCAGCTTATTGTCTTTACTTTTGACCAATATTCCATGCTTAGTACTGTACGGATGTTGTAGGTAAATAAAATGAGTGCAAAGCTTCTAGCATGACTTTGCTTTAAGCTGGAGAAAATGTTTGCAACAAAATGTAGGAATGTTGCAAAAGCTTGTGTGAGAAGAGTTTGAGGTGTACAAAATGGTTTGATTTTTTTTAAAACATGAATAAAATATGAATTAGTGCACTAATTGCATTTTTTTTTTTTTTTTTTTTTTGCTATTTTCCTGAATAAATCACTGCTTTTTCACTACTACATACTTCGCGCAACAACTGACCACTGGTACTATGTTGTGTGGTGATTGTACACTTTATGTCGATGCTTTCAGAGTACGCCTATATTACTTGTGTCATTAATTTTGTTGACTAGCATACTATTGTACTGTATGTTGACTTTTATAGCCTCTTTGAATTCAGAGTGAGTAAAGCCGAAGTTAAAGACGAACGGAGAGGGCACAGCAATCACGGCTTCTACCGCGACATATGGGAGGGAGGATAAGGAGAGCAAGCCATAGGTTGATCAGATACGGATGATGAAGAACGCGGCGAGTTCTGTCTGGGCAGTTCTGATCCACGCCAGGGAAGAAACCTCTACAAAACGCCCATCCAGCACTCAGCCGTCATCCGCCAAACACCATTGCATGATCTTACAACCCTGAAACAGATGACAGTAAAAGAAATGAAGGTAGAGAAATATCGTGGTAGAAGAAGAACTACCCAGCATTTACCTACCGACACGGAGAAACCACGAAAATCTCATGGGTCAACGTGAGCTCTCGCCGGAGATAGAATGTAAGTCTCATATGTTATCGCTGCACCATTCGCTTGATAATTCAGAATTGGAAAACAGGACGTGTAGCGCCAACATTCATGAAGGAGGAGGCTTAACGGCGATCTTAAACAAGAAAAGAAATAACTCATAGAATGTAAAAAACTTTGGTTTAGTGTAAAGCTTGAACCCCTCAATCGTATTAGCATTCAAGATAAATGCGGAGAAATGAAGCAAAAACCAAAGAGTAGGCAGTGCATTGAAAATACGACAAATATTGCAATGTAATTAACAAATTGTTCAACGTTTAGGAATCAAACCATTCGTGATCAAAAGGGAGGAAAAGGGAGGCGGGAAGCTCATCGAGTTTACCTTATTATGGCCGGAGAAGTCATTACGCTGGTTGGGTGACCATACAACAGTTTGTTAAACTACTGGTGGGAGAGAATAGGAATGTATTGCGCCTGAATTACACATTACTCTGTATACAATCACAGCTCAAAGTCATTTCCATACACGTTTTGGAATAGACATGCCATTAGTAAAGCTACTCATACTTGTTATTCATATTTTCAAGATGTACATGTACAAGTGAAATTACACTCTTCGCCAACATCGTAAGAAACGACTAAGCAGGAAAGATGGACAGGCCAACCAACGATCCACAGTAGTCGACAGTGAAGCCAAGTAGGGAGCTAGAAATATGTGTGGAAGGTGCTACAAAATATTTAAGGATGAAGCCATATCGTTTGTGGTCGTAAACATAGTATAATCTGTCTCAAACTAGAACGATCCCGTTGTAAACATACGAGCGGTGAAAAGAGAAGAGATATTTTAGCAAAACGCTTTTGGGTGGCTGGTTGGTTCCCGACACGAAGTGTCTGTATAAACACACATGGATTTCCTCTCGCCAACTTTCAATGTGAGGAATGGAAAGTGCTCAATGGCCCTCGCACCTGATCTGGAGATCTTTTGTTCTATCCCTCCTACTAGGAGTCCAGAGGAGTGAACACAGGAAGAAATACCCCTGCTTAAGATCCCCATGAATAACGGAGGGTTCAAATCCGGGAACATTCCATGGCCGGGAAGTGAAGCTGCAGCGTGCTACTTGCAGTAAGCAGTAAGCAGTAGATTTCACTAAAATACATATTTTGAGAGCAGTTGAATCCAAAAAGAAAAGAAAAATTACAATAATCTGTTTGAGAACAGAACTCAAAAAGGAAAAGCCATTGGAATATTAAATTTGATATTTGAATCAGTGTTTTCCTAGAATGTGACACGAATATTTTCAAGAAGATACCTCATCTCAAACTGTCATTTACATGAAACAATTTTTGATAGCTTTGATTTCCTGAAAAACTGTTCTAAGATGTAACATTAAATTACCGCGTATTTAAGATATGTAGGAACATGGCAATATATTTAACTTGGATTTTCTGGAAATAGAGTCTGTGGCCTGCCTAAGTCTGAATAATCCTTGCATTACTGGTTAACTACAAAACAGATTAGACAAAAGATTGCTACACAAACCATACAGATCTCATTAAAGTACTCAATTTACGCCAAAAAATTGTGACCAAATTTGATACATTCCTTGTTACTGTTTGAATTTTCAAATAGGTAGTTATACTTTTCTTAAATGGTAGGTCATTATTCGTTTCTTGTTTGTTCGTTTCCCTTCTGTCATGTAAGGTGAACGGAGTTTCAAAGTCATTATATAACGATCAGCTCTTAAAAGTCTTGACTAATGCTTAAAGCCTACAGTATCCATCTATTCTCATTGTACCTACAAGGAAATATATAATAAATCTGTTTCTACAAATCTTTCTACATGAAGTAGATGGAAATACAGATATTTGTGCAACATATGAGATTTTTTATAACGAAGTTGATATCTACTTAAACACTTCAAAACTCTTTTAGTAGTTTTTTAAAGGTGGAGAAACAATTTTGAAATTTACTAAACTGCAGAAAGAGCAAATACAATTATTATGGGAAAACTGGCATCTTTTTGGAAAGAGCTCACTTATGAAAAATCATTTGCACATTCTTTTTGCTGAGTTAATTTCATTTCACCAATCGTGTTGTCCCCCACCCAGATATAACATCTTAAGTTACTTGTTCTCATTATACATATTTTTATCAATTTTATAATTTCGTTTAAGCCATTTCTGTTTTACGTAGTGTGACCCTTTATATCGACCAGCCCAATCATTAAGGAAACACTCATATTTTAATGTGCAGAACTTCAGAAAGTATTTAATATAAATGAGAAAAGTGAAAGAATCTTAGCCATAGCAATTAAGGTAGCTGTACTTTTCACAGATGAAAAATGAGCGCTTCTGTGTTTAAACTAGTAGCCTCAAGAGATGTTCAGAGCCAGTGTCAATATGCTGCAAGACAGAAGTCATTCAGGGGTGAAGAGAATCTGTGTGACGTGTTGAGATGGCGGTGGAATGGGAAGCAGGGGCAATGGACGGACTAATTTACCCGTCTAAGGGAAGGGCTCTTTTCACCCAAGTTAATAAGTGAGGGAAGTGCTTATCCCATCCCAGCAGCTTTCAGGTACATAAATGCTAGTGTGAACAAGCTCGTAAGCATACCTACACATAGATATACATTTGAGGTACGTTCGTTTAATGTGGAAAAACTTGAAACAGCATGTGTTAATCGCACATGATTTTTTGTTTAATTTAGAGAACATGAAAACTTGAGTGAGATTCAAGCGATTATGTCACGTTTAAGAGAAATTTTGTAAAGACTTACAAAAAGTAAGCACAGAAGAATATTAATTTCCTAAATTAATTGACTAAATTGCTTCCATTTACGGTTTCAGTTGCTCTTTGTGTTGTATGGTGTGCTGTTTTGTGAAACTAATTTCAAAAATAGTATGCCGCAGTAAGAGTAGAATAGTCACTATTGATATATTGGTGAAGAACTCATAAATTATAACTTTTAGGAAATATCATGTAAATGCTATATAATTTCATCATCCAAAATCACATGCTCTGACGAGTGTTCTATAACGTTCTATTACATAAAATGCCAGCTTCGTACATTTGACTAAAATGCGAAGAATTATACATTTTAGCAGGTTGTTCATATAAAGCAAACTTATTTTGCAGCTACTTAATCAAAAATCAAGAAGTATTATTTAAATAACAATACTTATTTACTCCGTTCTTCCAGAGGTTCCCATCTGCTGTGTATATGAACAATATCCACAATTTTCTTTAAAGCTCTTATATACAATTTCAACTCCTGAGTGATTTGTGAGTTGTTTCAGCGTGACGTCAGAGCGACGGAGAGAAGTTTATAGAGAAAGTACCTAAAGTTATTTGTTTTAATATTGGAAATGTTCAGTTGCTGTGTTCGAGACCTTAGTCTAAGAACTGTCGTAGCTTGATGGAAATTGTTTATCCTAACCATAAGAAATAAATTTCCAAGGTGTAACGCAGGCGCTGTGAGATATTAAACGGGTAAATGATTAGACTGGAAAGAAAAACATTCAAATTCTTGCAGCATCATTGATTAACAAAAGACTTTAAAGATTCCCTTTTACTTTTCTCACCATATTTTATGGCAGAGGAATTAGACTTATAATTGTTTTATTTTTTTTTGGGGGGGGGGGGGGAATGTGTGGTTCTTATAGACCTTTTAATCATGAACTAAAATCTCTTTTTTTTTTCATTCACTAGATATGGTTTAAGTGTAATTGTATTTTATATTTATTTTAATATTTTAATGTCATTGTACATAGGTAACTTTACTGTCAAAGATATCTGACAAAAATTGAATTAAAAGGACCTATAAATATTAGGAGAGTAACAGATTGTGATAGTCAAAGTGTTCGCATAATGTTCTAACATTTCAAGTCATTCATAAGAATGTTTACACAATATGGAAAATAGAACAGAAGTTTGTCATCACTAAGTTTCATGCCCTATTTCTTTATTTTGTATTATCATCCTCTGGTCACAAATAATCCAGCAATAATTCAGCTAACGTTGTAAACACCCATTTCCCTTCATACCTTTTCTCCACAGTAGCTATGTCTTTATGAACATTTTTCCCATGCTCATCTGATTCAACACTACAACTCTCTTGAAAGAAGTCAAGATACGAGTCCATGATATGTAATTTCAAGGACATATTTTACTACCTAAAAGTTTATACTATATAGCTTGTATTACTTCTTTCACAACCTGCTTATGTTTAGGGTCTCTTTTAGATCCAAGGAAGTTTTGTGTTACTTTCTTGAAACCTACCCAGACTTGCTCTAATTTGTCTGTCATGATGTTTGTCTGTCTCTCTTCTTTGTCTGTCTTGGTCTTGTTGATGTTGCCAAATCTGAGCTCCCAAAAATAAACGTCCTTTAATTTTATCAGCTATTAGATGACAGAATTTTTCAGTGATATATTCAAACGTTCTGCTTGTTGGATCCATGATCCTTACAAATTGTTGCATTAGGCCAAGTTTTCTGTGGATGAGTGGAAGAATACGTTCACTAGCTAACAGATTTTTCCGCTGCACATTTGTTTTACCAAATTTCTGATTTCGTTTAGACCATTGCTTTTTTATGTAGTGAGATCTTGTATTTCGACCACCCGGATCACAAAGAAAACACCCTTATTTTGCGCAACTTTGCTGCATCCTCAGTAATTACTTTGAAATCGCCACACGCCTTCCACTTGTGGCCATTGGAACCAATTAATTCGTACATAGTTGATAGAATCTCACAACTCTTTTTATCCAGGCTGGCATAAGCCACTGATGATTTCCCTGAGATTTGTTCCCGATTTAACTATGAAGATTCTCCACTCTTGTGGATCGTACTTGTTATTCATTATACATTGAACGCTGCAGGATATTAATCCTTGTTCACTTCTAAAATATGGATTAGGGTCCTGTACGATAACTGTTAAAGCAAGACCAAATCGTTCAAATCTGCTTGCAGGAATAGGCTTGAAGTTGAACCACTTGAGCCTTCATATAGCATACAGCATCGTTTCTTTCAGGACATGAAGACTGCTCACTATCAGTCTTGTTTTTTATTGTTCCATTTATACCCCGCCTTTGACTGCAATGGTCTTATCGGCGGCTCTTCTCCTTTGAAAATATCGCGATCGTGTTATCTCGTAGACGTTAGGTTGGTGGTACATTCATACTTCCAGACTCTGGGGAAGATGGGGAATCATCTTGTTTGGAGGAAAAATTCCCACCCCCAGCCGGGAATCGAACCCAGGACCCCTGCAGGCAGGTGCTCTACCAACTGAGCTACGGGTCCAGCCGCTAATCTCTTATTTGCTTCCTTGGAAAGCATAGGAAGAGTCCCAGAATATGATTTTTTTTTTTTCGGAATTTAAATCCGGATGTACAGTGTTTCGCTTCGATTTCTTATTGGTAAATCACTGAAATTTAGTTAAACATAAATAACAATTCGTGGTACGTTTTCTGGCTCTCTCCACACAATGGATACTGCAAACAATACGGCATGCTCTTTACTTTCCCACGGTTAATTAGTTTAGAATAACAATTTGCACAGCACACGTGGTGCCTAGTCTTTATTCTGATCTCCAAGAGCTGCCCCAAAATAATGTTTCTACACCGTCTTTATCATGTGCAAGATTTTCATTCTTAAGAAGTATAACAAAAATTTTTGGCAGGACGAGGCATTTTCTATAAACAGAAAAGCTTTAATATAATATGGACATAGAAATATTATATTTGCACTAGTTAATTAAAGACATAAAACTACAAAAAGAAAAGAATATTCACTGAAATATTCACGTGGTATATCTGAAGAATCCAAATACACAAATGTTAAATTGGTAGACATTTGTGCTTTCTCACTGCAATTTTTAATTTAACAGGCTACATTATCTCAAAATTAATTAAGTTAATGTTTCCTACTATTTACATATTTATGAATTTAACATATCTGCCCAAATAATGATACTAGATTCCGATTTGATACTTTAATTTAGGAATGCAAATTCCTTTAGAACTCAGAAATTTAAATTCGCTTCCAATTAAGTATTTTCACTCCAGAAATTGAAATTCTGTACAACAGTGTTATTGCATACTTCATTAAAATTCAACAAAGCATAGGTTAAGTAACGTCTGAAAGTTTTGAAATGGCATATGGCTGTAATAAGTGTCTGTAAAGAGAACACTTATGAATTATTTTTAAAATCACAACACTACGTCTATCAATTTTACTGATCCAGAAGTGTGTGAGCTGATTTACCTTCTAGCAACCCTACATTTGGAACAGGTAGGTAATTTTCCAGGTCCAATTTTCTCGGACCGTTGTATACAGCAGAAGGGTTGTGAGGAGTTGGAATTCCCCGAGGTAACATTATACTGCCGTATATCGCCCTCCCCCAATCTTTTGACGGAAATTGCACTTTAAAACAACCCACCCCCTGTCACTTGACCTTGCACAGTTGCGTTTGGTGTGGGCTATCGATGCAATTGGACAGCAGGGAAATGGCTTCGGGGAAAAGGTGCAGCTAGCAGTGGCGGAGTTTTATATTTTAGGTATCCGTCCACGCGATTTTGGCTTTTATACCTAGATCGCGTAATGAACGAATTCTGCTCTGTAAATCTGTATATCTTATCTCCAAGTCCAATAAAACAGTTTGTTCCTCTTGATCATCAAAACTTCAGCATTTACTATTAAATAAAGAGCAGGGTACTCTGTTACTAACATTCTCTTTAAGGTGAGAAATACGGCTAATAAATATACGAGCTACACACTCCTGTCTGTCTGGCTGACCCAGTTGGTTAGTTGCTGGCCTACTGAACCCAAGAACACGGGTTCAAACCCGACCCAACCGATGGTCTTTAAGTGTGCTTAAAACCCACAGCCGTATGTGAGTAGATTTACTCGCATGTAAAGGAACTCCTGCGGGACGAAATATCGGCGCACCGGCGGTGGTAAATATAATCCTGGCAATCGACAGCATCATTAACAAATATGTATTTTCGCACACACTCACGACAAGCAAAGTGCATGAGGCATCGAAAATTGTTGTAAATCTAAGGTCTAACTTCTGTAAGTACTTTTGTTGCTTATCTGAGTAATTATTGAAGACACAGGCAACTTTACAGATTTATCTTTAAAGAACAAACATTTAATTTTACGTATAGAAGCTGATTATGTTTCCATTCAGTCTTTCATTCTAACGTTGATGTAACGTATCATCTTATTCTCGACAAAGAACAATGTATCGCCGATAACGATTTGATGTGTAGGTGAACAGTCAATCACTATACAAATAGGGTTCAAAGTAGCTTTAATTTAATAACTTAAATACAAAAATATTAAATACTCCTACATTTAGTATACTCGATATTATTATAATTCAAATATTCATATTATATTTACATATATATTAAAATTTTGTGATTTAACTTCTTTTGACGGAACCAACAAAAGAATGGAATGAAATAAAGACTAATTTTTAAGTAAAAACTACACAGGCACTCAAAACAGTATTCGTCTGACCAGTATTGCTAATTTTAAAAGCAAATAGAGGTTAAAAATTTAAAGAATTAAGCTCATCTTTAGTACTAGTTTATTTACTATGACCTCACAATCCATTATAAATTAACAAAACATTTTCTATTGTAACAAACGTAAAAAATAGTGATCAATATTACAAGTATCTTTCTTCATGCCAAAAATATATTTGTCTCCAGCAAATAAACTATTGTGTTGACCAATGGATATACATTCTTAATACTTGGTGGGTCCTCCTTTTCTCTTTATTATCTCGCGTAACCTTCTTGGCATTAATGTCACAAAATTTTCTATAGTTTCTCTTGTAATTTTCTTCTATTCCGCAATTAAAAACTTAAGATAATTCTTCTTTGAGATCTTGTGATTTCGTAGATTTTCTTCATCAATGTGCCACACATGCTCACATGGGTTGACGTATCAGGGTGTGTTGTATAATAAGCAGAGCTTGGTGTTTAGGGCTGTGTGTTTGGGGTCATTGTCTGTGTAAGAATGTAACCATCTGTAAGATCCATATTGTTCAATCTTTGTGGAAGATGTGACTTCAATATGTTGATATAAAGTCTGTGGTCCATGTTGTCATCAATAAAACACAGATCCCCAACACCATTCGCACTCATGTCCCTCCAGACCACCGCAGATCCTCCACCAGTGCCTGTGACATTTATTTCCAATTCACAATTTCGCTGCTGCCATATCCTTACTCTTCCTTTTGATACAAAATTACTTTCATCCGTAAAAATTACCATTTTTCCAGAAGTTGTAATCATTTATATGAGTTTTGGCATATGTCAGACCCTTGCTTCTGTTAACCTTGGTTATGTATGGTTTCCTACGGGCTATTCGGTTGTTGTATTCAGCCTCGTAAAGGATATTTCTTATTGCCTGCGGATGTGCACGTTTTGCCATATCCCTTTCCGCTTCTGCAGCAATCTTTGTAGCACTCATTTTAGGATCCTTTTTAACTTTTCTCACTATCTGACGTTTTTCAACTTGAGTACTGACTGAAGGCTGAACTTCCCTTGGTTTGTTTTTGTATGGCTTTTTTGTTTTGTTTTACCTGTATATGACAGTAATTAACAGTAGTAATTGGCATGTTTAATATTTCAGGTATTTCTTTGAATGTGTTACCATTTTGAAGCACCTTACTGCAACTTGTCTTTCTTCCCCTGTCATTTCGTTATTTTTTCGTCTCATGCTTTCTGTTCTTATGCATACAGTTTCGCGGCATAAGCACACCGACCAGAAAACATGTACCCAGCTGAAGAAGGGACAATCATCTAATGGAGCAGATTTGTTGCTGCTTAGTTTGCCAGACGAATACTTGTTTGACCTCCAAGTGGAGTGTGCTATAACATTTGTTGTGTTATTCTTATAAACTTAAGAGGGTATATGCCACTTTTAAGTGTTATCATTAATAGGCAGGCAATAACATTTTATTAACTGTAGACATCGGCAGTGAACTGGTCTTAATTCAAAAATAAAATATGTATCAATGCTATGTAGCTGAGAGGACGAATACTTTTTTGAGTCACTGTATGTTTTAAAGCAAGGGAAAAGAATTAATGAAATGCCTTCGTGAAAAAGGGTATTTCAATAACTGATTTATTATTTCCCAAAAAATCGAACAATTAAAGGGTATATTACAAAATCTTCACTAATCCTTTGTAAATAATTGCATTCAATTTGCAGGTGAAATCTCAATAAAGGACTTTTTAGTCAATTTTTTTTCTTCCACCTTAGCAAAGGAGGAAAACTTTATGCAACCAAAACCAAAATGTGTAACTTCTGTGTTAATATAAAACGAGGTGTTCTTGTGGAATATCTTTAAAATATTAAGAACACTGGATTATAGATCAGAATATGTTTTAAGAACTTTTGTCTGACTCAAATACGCAATGTTAAGGGTTGTTTAGGTAGTAGGCTAGAAAAATATATTGTGAAGTTTTACAATAAACTGTGATGTAACGGCTCACGACTGCTAGCAATGAACATGACAGGACTTGTCAGTCCATTGTAATGAACAAGACGATAAGGTGGGGTCCACAAGACCACCAGGCATTGTGTATTTGGAGAGGAACGGGTTCCCTATGGGGGGCTCTAAGTGCAAGTGCATGAAATGCCGTGCGCTCCTCCTATAGCGGCAGCCCACCATATGTGGCAAAGGTTCGGTTCTCAGTTGGGACAGCTGGAACAATATCCTTTGTTCTCAACAACGTCTTGGCTTGAAATTCATCCCAAAACTCAAGCAGTTCTAATCTGGCTTTTGGTACACGAGTACCTATGGCGTAGGAGGGCAAAAAGCTAAACTTAGGCATAGCTGTGAAGGATTTGAATTAAAAGTACACCCAGTAAAGAAACATTTCGAATTCTATCCAAACACATTCTAGTATTCTACTGAAAGGAACTTATTCATTTTTAACTTTTCCATACTTTCAGTAAGTAAGTACAAAAAAGGAACAGTTTGACAAACACCAAACTTAAAATTTGAACTTTCACAAATGTGATACGAAACCTTTGAACAAAATACATTCCCCCGAAACTAACCTTTACATGTAATTTTTTTCTAAAAAATATAACATTAACACATTGAATCGAATACTAAGATGAATACAATTTATATATTGGACCTTCCTTTTGGTAAAATCCTGTGAAATCTGGCTCATTCTGAATGAGTTTTGTGTAACTCTTAAACCGCAAAAAGTAGACAAAATCAGGATTACTTACTATTCCTCTACTCCTTAATTGAAGTAGGTTTACCGAATTTCCAATCTCTGGAGAATTAACCATAACTTTTGGTTGTGCATTTTACTGTAGTGAAACAGACATAGAAAGAAAGGTCGTGCATCAAAGATGAATTAATTGAAATAGAGGAATTTTAATTAGAAAAATTGTCATTGTAAAAGGAGAAAGATGTAAAGATTGTAGTAAACTATGAGACTAAGGTGAGAAAAAAATTGGGAAAATGCTTAAGAGAGAAAGTGAAGCTAGGGGAATTATAGAAAGAATAATAAGATGATTGACCATGAATAATGATGGAAATGTGATATAACTGTAATGGTTGCCAATACATAAATGACCTGGAATTACATACTTAGGGTCCAAATATATAAGCAAGTTAATAATGAAAGAAAAGTAATATATTTATTTCTATTTTGATTGGAATATGTAATAATAAGTTTTATATTATGTAGTCATACCCCGCATTCGGGAGATCCGTGTTCGATACCCGTGGCCGACCTACCTGACCCATGTTTTTTTCCGGAGGTTTTCCCGGGTCGCCAGGTGAATACTGAAGTGGTTAACTACATCACCCGAATTTCCTCCACTTCCTCTCCATTATAATTTTATATCATCTCTCATCTGGTGATCTGTTTCAGGGTAGAAGTCTAGGTGGGTGTCTCGGCCTTGCATGGCAGGATGATATTCTCCTTGTAAGCACTTCCTCCTTCGGTAGGACGGTTTCCGGTATCCGGGCTGACTTGGTGGGCCGTTTCCGGACCACGGCGGGTGGGATACCGATTGTGCCTGCCTGGCAGGGAGAACCCAACTGGTAAATAGTAGGGACTTTGCTCTCTCCACTGCCGTGACTCCTTGCATCAGCCGCCCTCTGTCTCCTCGCACCTTATCCTTCCTCCCGGAGGTGACACTTAAATACAATAAACGACAGGTTTCGGTGCCGAACCCCCTCCGTAGTAATACTAATCCTAATGTAATCATGCAGCTATCATTGTATTTAATAGGAAGTAAAGGAAATTTAAATATTCACATTATAAGAACTATAGTCTCCGACTAAATATTTCAGACTGCTAGTTCACTAAAAACGTGTTTAGACGCGCTATGAATTGAAACAATATGAGAAATTTGCAAATAACTGAAGCAGATAAAATTTAATGCAAAAACGGGTATCTCGTCATGGTGGCTTGAATGATTAGTCACTTCAAGGACTAATTACGTTTTTGATAATTTATTCTTCCAGTTTATAAGGTGGAAGGCTGAATCAAAACTCATTCTCAGTGATAGAATACGAATCAGTGATCTTCGGCTCTCCATGTCTCTGTTCTAGCCCCTTAGCAACCATAATGAATGTCCATTAATTCTTCTCCGTTCACACCAGTACGTGTATCCGCCGGTATATCTGTGAAGACCTAAATCATGAAGCTAATCACCAGACTTAATATAACTACTATAAATTATTTTCATAGCTTTCTACAAATTATTCATTTTAAATGTATTTTTTGTAATACTTTGTGTTAATCCTGCTAAACATCGGCCAGAAATACATTTATTGTGTTACTTTAAGTAACAGTAGGCTGAATGAACACTCATCAACTGTTCAAAAAAGAGGTAAAATATACAAGCACTGGTAATACATAATTTTTGCTGATAACGGACTTGACATTTCAAAAGACATTTCCTTCACAAATTTATTTTCCCTGTTATTGTCTTTCATGTTTGAATACATGTTCATTTCATTTCTAGAAATGATAACAAACACCGCTTAAACGAATACGTCTGGCTATGACTGATCTTGTTTCAAATAAGCTTGTCCCGTATCTCGTTAACGCTCACGTGAACTTACCACCTCTCATTGGATGCTGCCGTGGTATACACTGTTGTGCGGTAAAACGAGTTCGTTAATAGAGATGATGATATACCTTAATACGTTCCTAGAGAATTGTAAGATATATATTTTCATAACCTTATGAATTAAATATATTACGTAACAGAGTTATTTTATCTAAAATGCATGTTAATATTTAACATGAAATACCTTTGGCTTCTAACCTGCCTCTCGGGATGACTGAAGATAGCACGTGCGTTTATTGCTAGTCGTGACATAGTTGTTCATTTTACTTTTATCGCTCACTTTGCTTTCAACTGGATTTGTCACACATTACCATTCAATGTGTGAGTTGAGTGTCATTATAAACTTGTATTTTTGCATGCCTTCTCATCTTGATTTGCATGATTTAATCTATATTCCTGGCGATTATTAGGACGTTTACTGCAGGTTTCCACGTGTGTGAAGGCAGCGCCTACGGCGCCGAAAGTGGGGAAGGATAAGGTACGCAGAGGGGTACATCTAAGTGCTGCAAGGTTTTTTGAAACAAAGATTATTGTAAAATAACGGGGAGGGACATCTCGCTTAACTTGACCCGATTTTTTCTGGCTATCATTCCCCAGGAGAAACGAGTGAAGTGAAGTAACTGCAGAACGATAGGTCGCAGAAACGTACAGAGGCCCATAGTGATTCCAAAACTAGAGTATGATGCTAAGGTTCTCAACGTAACATACTATTTTCTTTTGCTCAAAAGCCTCTTTATCAGGCTTAAGCTTTTTACGTGCTGGTGTTACCGGCCTTCCGACGAAGGAAGCTATCCTAATGATTTTTACACCGAAAAAAACTGGCCTAACGATTTCAAACTAGAAGACCCGATTACATCATCGGACTGCTCAGAAACGGTCGGGGAGAATCATACCTAATTTACAACATCTAAAACAAGGCTACTATCTGCAAAGTCAAGAAGAACAAATTATTGAGTAGGTAAATGAAGTTGATGAGATTCGTATTCTCAGGACAAAGGAAAATCTTAGGAGAAACTAAAAGCTTATAATTAGCTGGGTATACACACTGAGAGATTTCTGCTCGGGTCATCCGGATTTAAAGTTAGAAATGCTGATCACGTCATGAAGGTTGCCAATAAAAAGGATAACCAGATCTTTCTGTTTGCTAAAAAAAAAGAAGAAAACTACTTCGCGGAACTTCTGGAACGTAAGTGCATTCCCTATGGGTTGTGCAAGCTTGTGCAATATTATATGCCAGATGGGGATCCAGGAATAGCGTAGGCGGCTTAATCGGAAATCCTGAGGCACCGCGTAACAGGAAGCTAGTGTAATAAACAAGCTGTGCCAGCACAACAGATGGGTGTTGTAACCACAATAAAAAGACATCTACTGGGAACCGTGCGACGTAAAGAAACGCGGATTGTTTCGCAAATTACCAGTCTTGTCTGTTATTATAGAAAGTAAAAGTATGTTTTTTTCGAGTCAAGTACTGTTAATCTATCTCTCTTAAGTGAAATAAATATAAAGAGAGTGTGTTAATATGCCGGTATTTAGGAGAGAGTATTAAGTACTTGCGTAAGGCTACGAATGAATGAATGTGTAGTGTTAAACGCCCACTTTTACTATATACGGCACCGCAGGTGGTGACAGTGATGATACATGAGATGAAAACCCGCCCCAGCGCCGTGTTGTACACCGCAAATCTCACTTTGCGGTCGCCTGGGATCGAACCCGGACCGCCTTGGTGAGAGTCGAGGAGTCTAACACTCGACCACGGCGCGGCCACGCGTAAGGCTACGATTAAATAAATATAAAAATGTACGTTTTAGTACACGTGGTCTAAAACTGCAGTTTGTAGGACTGTTAATATGCCCAGTAATACAAGTGGTACTTTAGCAGCATAATTAACTAAATTGATATGACTGTGACATTGTGTCCTAATACGGCACAACATGCTCAATCCCAATTTGACTGCACCAGTATGTGTAATGGTTATAGAGCCATCATTAAAGGCCGAAAGCATGTGTTTTTTTCCATACATATATTGCACATGTACTGTACTGTTATCGGTCGCGAATGTAAACGACAATAGGTATGTATAGTCTGACCATGACAACCACCTCACTGCCAGAGGAAACAAAACAGTCGGTTACACGACACCTTGACCTTACGCCTGCATACACTTGTAAGGCAATTCTTCACTGGTTCACAAAGTACTGTGATAGGTTGTCTTCGAAGTTTGCACATTTGATGGTCGTGCTGTACATCTGACGTCAATCATACTCTCTGTCCAGTTAACTTGTATCGCATGCGAGCGCACATCTCTCGGCCTTTAGTCATCATTGTGTAGAATACAAACTTTCTCTTCTACAAGCTCCAGTGCAACTACTTTTGTTATAATATACATCTTATCTCCCTCCCTTATTCACTTTTTCCCTAGAAGAAACTTCTAGGTTTACTTTCTCTATGTTCTTATCAACAGTATACAGGGCAAATGCTGCATACCACCCAAAATTCGATATCGAGATTTAAACGTAAATAAACGTAAATACTTGTTTTGAGGCCCTCTCTAGTATATATAGCGTATAGTATATAATATAACACATAGCACATAGTATGATAAGATCATTGAAAAGTCGCTCCGCATCTCCCGTGTAACCAAGATTCCCCTAGAGTCGGGAATTCCGGTGGCAGCGCTGGATGCCACGAGCGTAATACTTAACTTGTTAATGTTCCGCTAGTTAAGAAAACTATTAGGATCAGATATGACATGCATGAAATATAACGTAGAAGAATAATATAGAAATAACCTGTTTAAAGAAGATGTTGAAAATGTTTACCATTTTCTTGAAGACACAGATTCACTCGTTTTATATGATAACACAAACAGGAAAATCAGTTGAATACCAAATTTGCTATTTGAGTTCAGCATCTTCAAGGACATGACACGGATATCTCCCCCTCCCAAGCTGCCCTTCGGATTTAAAACCTTTCGAGAACTTTTATTTTCCAAAAGGATGGCTCTAAGGATTTTAATGAAAATATCACGTCATATAGGACATGAAATATATGTTTAAAATATTTTGTTCTATATCTTGAATTTTCATGAAAATGTCCTCAGAAGTCCTCTTCATTCTGGATGACTTCTGCATAACTACTAAACCGCAATAAATAGCCAAATTTTTACTGCACAGAAAACTTAATCACGTAAAAACACACACTTAAGTAAGATGCATCTTTTTGTGGAGTAAACTGTTTCAGAGACATACCTCGTTATTATTTTCCAATATTTCTGTAACAGGAAGTCGTTATTAATATTTTTTTTAAATTCGTGGCCATGCAAAGTAAACAGAATGTTAAAGCCATCGCATAGTGACCAGTTTAAAAGATTTGACTATTACTTAAAGCTTACTGTATTCCTATACTTCCCTTACACCTACATAGCAATAGGTTAATTTCTAAAAATGTTTATCTTGATTAACTTGAATTAGATAGAAGAAGTGGGCGTTTATAAGAATAGTTTGCATAATAGTCGTAAAAGTTATGTGAGTGCAAAAATCAGATATCTTTCATTCCTTCGCTTAACAATAGGCATTACTTAAAAAAACTGTTTGATATAAATATTTTGTTTTAAATACAAAGTAGTTTTATGCACTAAGTATATTTGGACCATACTGAGAAAATTTTCGGTGTTTTTGATTTTTTCATGTAAATATGTTAGTGTCACATTTTCGTCCACAAGAGAAACACTGCTTACCTTGCACCAAACTTCAAATATACTATACTGTTTGTGACATAGCGAACGAGATTTTGCTGTCAGCAGGTTATATTTAATGCTTCTGACTTGGAATTAAATTTCCTAGGTATTTTCACCCATAGTCAGAAGCTTTTTGTTTAGAAAGGAGCGTTTTGAATAAGCACCACCGCAGCTGGGATTGTTACGGCCAATCTTCCTGAGAATCATTGCTGAGGTTCATGGCTTAGGAATCAGGCAATTGTGAGTATATGTCAAATGTCTATGCGTTTTGCATTCACACAGTACGTATATTACATTTATTGATATATTACATATTTTACTGTAGTATATAGCTCTCAGAGCCTTTTCTAGAAGTTATTGTATGTACCATGTACGCTAAAGCCTTATTTTACGTACTTCATACATAAATAACCATTATCGCAAAGAAATTGTAAATACGTCATTTAAATTAATAATATTGTAGTTAAATAATTTCACTTTTGAGAAAGTGTGAATAGGATGTGTATGCCACTTCTATAACAAGTAAGCATTGGAGTAGCTAACTGAAATGTATAGGAAATCCTTATGGGAAGCATTAAAGTTAAATAATAGTTGCCGTCTGTGACACAGAGCAGGATGACTAAGGCAGTTTCATCTGTGGCCCACATTTAGGAGATCGTAGGTTGGATTCCCGTGACCGAACTTCCTCACGCATGATATTTGGGTGTTTTTCAGGATTGCTAGGCAAATACGAAAAGGAGAATTACATCCCCCGAATTACCCATCCCACCAGTTCCCTTTACTGTCCATTTCACTTTACTGCTTCCTTCCATCCTGCTCGCTTGTTTCAAGTTTGAAGTATCACCGGGAATTTTGGCGTGAATAGGATGGGAGCAATTTGCTCAGGCAAAACTGCGTCTTCCGAATCCAGGGCGGTCTCAAAGTCTCAGCTTCCCCCCACGGGATATTTAAGCGTACAAGAAAGAGAGGAGCCGGTTGAGTGTGCTGCCATTGAGGAGTTCATATCTGAAACTGTGAGGGATCCCGCCTTTTGCTGTCACGTCTCTTGCCACCCTCAGTCACCTGCTTCTGTAGCGTGGTGGTAGCGTGGCTGCCTCACATTCCAGAGGTCTCGAGTTGAATTCCGGTCAGGGTGAGTTATCTGGATGAGGTTTTCTTCCGGAGTTTTCCCTTATCCTGAAAGATGAATGTCGGGTAACTCTAAGCTCTATGAACCCTGGGGTCAATTAAGCATATTCCACTAATTTCATTCATCGTCCGATATGACTTCGTTGGAAGACGTTCATTAAAAATCACCCTTGGTCACCTCTCATCTCACCTCTCCCTCCTAGGGAGCGCACCACCAGGGTCATAGGCGCTAAAGATCATCATAGGTTTAGGCGCTAATTCCCCCCTTTGGTCGTTAAATACCTCTAAAAGGTAATACTTTTCGCCCCCCAAAATTTTTATGAATATAACAGTAAAGTAACAATCTATAAATATTCACCTGACACCATAAGTATGCATTCAATTATCCAATGCTCTTTCCAATAGTCTTAAAGTCGTAATCAGGCGATAACTGGGACATAATATCAAAGTTACTTTGTTTTTCCCTTCAAAATGTTGTCTGTGCAGCAGTCTTTAACCAGTTTGTACCAGTATCGGTCGAAACGCAGTACTACTCAAAAGTGAACTAATCATATCAAGGTCAAATTTTCAATCTTTTCTCTCACGTAAAGGCACTACTCGGCCAATCCATCAAACATATTGACCAGGATGCATTCCTATCCTTTTGTCTCATATGTAGTACTTACAGTTCGAGAATCCGACCAGAGGTAAAAGAAAATAACCGTAACAATGACAATGTTTACTGCTATCACGCGTCCATGAAGAGTAGTACTTACTCGTAAATATGACCGATATTATACCTAATTACTGTTCGAATCGCTTGGCAGTTTGGGTGTGGTACACTCACTTTTCCCAGTTCTCTATTCATCAATAATAGCAAAGCTAAAAAACTGTACAGTAAGATTGTTAACGATTTATTACCTAATGATAAAAGTCAATATTCATTAGTATGTACATATGTGCTCACAAAAGTTTCCGACCTAGTAAGGATACAAGATATTTTTCAGATAATTTTTATTTTTATTTTTCAACATAGTCTCCTTATAACTATACACACTTCTCCCAGCGATGCTCCCGTCTCTGTAATCCGTGCAAATGGTACTCGGCGTTTTTCTCTGCAAAATAATTGTTCATGAAGGTGATTGCCCCTTCATTTGCCGAAAATCTCTGTCCTCCGAGCGCAATTTTCAGACGAGGGGACAAAAAGAAGTCCGTTGATGCTAGATCTGGCGAATAAGGCGGATGGTCAAGCAGTTCAAACCGTAATTCGTGGATTTTCGCCATTGCAACCGCTGAGGTATGAGACGGTGCGTTGTCTTGGTGAAACAGGACTTTCTTTTTCTGCAAATGTGGCCATTTTCCCGCAAGTTCTGCTTTCAGCTTGTCAAGTAATGATGCGTAGAATGCACCCGTAATGGTTTTCCTTTTTGAAGACAATCGATTAACATAACTCCAAGACTATCCCAAACGACAGTCTCCATCGCTTTCCCGCCGTTTTTTCTTTTTTTGAAGCTGGTTTCCCCTTTGCAGTCCACTGTTTGGATTATATTTTTGTTTCGGGCGTTGAAGCGTAATAGGGTTAGAGCCGGGTAGAACAATGAGTTCCGTCAAAGGGTATGCGTGGATATGTATGGGAGTAAGGATGATTCTAATGACACTGGAATGCAAGTTTCAGGCTGGTTTAATGACTGATTATTTTTATCATCACATCAAACGCGAAGTTGCCGACCAAGGGTTACCAATATATTACTGTTTAGAGTAACCGTATGTGGAATGCTTATTACTTGATAACACTTAATTCGTTATTCACGTATGACACGACAGATATCTTCTCTCATCGCTTCTGGTCTGACTTCGCCCAAGAGAGAAGCAGATGACTGTCTTAATGGGCTGCCAACCACGGTCTGTCCCTCCCACACAGCTGCGTGTGTGTGACTTTCACCTCTTGAAACCCTTTATTCACACCAAAACTCCCTTTTGTGACTATTTTGTCCATTTTGATTATTAGTCTCGGTCATGCCATTATTAAGGGTCCGAAGAATACCTTTTCAAACGAAGCCAAATGTCATTCAGTGAGAATCCCTGCTAGGAACACTGTTTCTCCCGTGTCTTTTCTTACACGACTCAACCCAATGCACCTGCACGTTGTAACAAAGATCCAATATTCCTTTGAAATCTATTACGATTCTACACTCATTGCAATCCTTAATTTCGGTATCAAATGCCCCCGTGTATATTATTTTATTATCTCAGAATAAAGGAATATCTATGTCTTGCCCAAATACAACGTAAAATATTAGACCATTCGTCAGCAACTTCCGATTGTTTTTTACAATTTCCTTTCACAACATTAATTTTGCATGATACATAGATAGACATTTCATAAAAAATTATTTCCATGGTTACATAACAATAACTTATTTAACATTTAGCAACACTCTGATCTGCAATTTACAGCTTTTAAATACCACTAAATGGAATCTCCTCAGTTGTTTTATATTTTTAGGTGCCGGTATTTTATTAATACTTGCAATTCTGTTTGGATTTGGCTTGATTCCTTCATTCGATATGGTGTATCCTAAAATTTCCGTCTGTCTCACGAAGAATGCTGTTTTACTCGGCTTAATTGTCATGTTGGCTTCTCTTAATTTGCTAAGCACGTAATCGAGATGTCGCAAATGATCATCTACATTTGTTGAAAATGAGATAAAATCAATAATATATTGAGCTACAAATTTATTTATTTATTTATTTATTTATTTATTTATTTATTTATTTATTTATTTATTTATTTATTTATTTATTTATTTATTTATTTATTTATTTATTTATTTATTTATTTATTTATTTATTTATTTATTTATTTATTTATTTATTTATTTATTTATTTATTTATTTATTTATTTATTTATTTATTTATTTATTTATTTATTTATTTATTTATTTATTTATTTATTTATTTATTTATTTATTTATTTATTTATTTATTTATTTATTTATTTATTTATTTATTTATTTATTTATTTATTTATTTATTTATTTATTTATTTATTTATTTATTTATTTATTTATTTATTTATTTATTTATTTATTTATTTATTTATTTATTTATTTATTTATTTATTTATTTATTTATTTATTTATTTATTTATTTATTTATTTATTTATTTATTTATTTATTTATTTATTTATTTATTTATTTATTTATTTATTTATTTATTTATTGTTATCTGAAAAGGTTCCCAGAGCCATAGCTCATGCTAGGGAACAGTACAAAAATATATAAAATAATGGCAAACAGCCCTTAACAATACTTATATTACATTTTCATAGTAGGAATAAATTACCGTACAAGAATAACATATATGAAACATACAAAGATACAGAAATTCACTATAACTCAAGAAATAATAGTAACAATGAACTTAACAGAAAAATAGAAGCTACATATTCTATGGGACATTAATCCATATTAATTTTTAAACAGTTCAGCTTTCAAACCAGCTATAAATGTGTAACACTTTATCAGCTATCAATATATGCCTTCAGTAAATTTTCAGCAACTTTCCTTTTAAAACCTTTTATGTTCCTGCAGCCTTTCAGTTCCAGTGGCAGCGCATTATATAAGCTGATAACGTGTGAGGTTAAGCTGTTCAGTCCATAAGTAGAAGTGTTCACTGTTGGTTTTGTTAAGTTTCCTTTATTTCTTGTATTATATATATGTGAGGAGCTTTCAAATGTTAGATTGGACTTTGGAAGATTATTTTTTTATTTTGTGGAGATATATTATCAAGGACAACTCTATGTTTACTTGTAATGGTAAAATGTTAGTTACATGGTAGAGTGTTTTTGTGTTTGTTCTAAAGGGTAGATTGTAGATTATTTTCAAGGCACGATTTTGAAGTACTTCGAGGTCATGAATTAAATATTTAAAAGAGTTACCACATAAGATGTTTAAGTAATCCGAATGAGATTGAATTAAAGCATGGTAGATACTTCGTAAATGATATACAGTGAATCCTTTGAATTTCAGCCTGTAAATTACAGCTAACACAGGAAGAATCTTATTTTTTACATGCATGATATGGTCCTTCCATGTGAGCATACTGTCTAGAATCAAACCTAGATATGTGATTTTTGTTACTCTTTCAATCACTGCGTTATCAACATGTATCTCGTTATTTACTACTGGTACGTATAATCTTTTATGAAATAACATATATTTTGTTTTACAGACATTTAATGTTAACTTATTGCCCTTAATAGTTTCACCAAATATTCCATATAGGGCTCTGAGCAATGCACTACCACTGGTGTACATCCCAAATGCGCAAACTTTGAACTAGTACAAGATGCCTGAGTGCAAAAAAGGCAGTATATTTTCTTAAGTCATCCGGAGCGGTATCTGCCAAAATGATGCCGTCAAATCCAATGTAGAGAAAAATTTTCCTTTTTGTAATTTGTTTAGTCTTACTTCTACACTCTCTGGTCTAAATCTGTCAGGTTTACAGTGTTAAGTTTTCTTGCATCTTGCATCCAAGGTGACTAATTTTTCCATCTGCTTTATTTATAATGCATAGTGGATTTGCAAACTCTGAATTTGAGATTTCAATATTCCATCTTCTAACATTGATTGAATTACTTTGTCAACTTCTTCTCTGATCGAACATGGAATTGGTCTCGCTTTATGGGTGAAAGGTTTGATAGGCGTCATTTCAAATGAATGGGTGTAGTTGATACATTTCCCAGTTCCTCCCTCTGTTCTTAATTTAAGTCAGTTACTTTACTGGTCTTTTCTCTTAGTAAGTCCTCTATATCTATACAGTCTCCCACGTTCTGCCAATATCACTGTACAGAGTTACCGTATGTGGAATGCTTATTACTCGATAACACTTAATTCGTTATTCACGTATGACCCGACAGATATCTTCTCTCATCGCTTCTGGTCTGACTTCGCCCGAGGCCGCACCGTGGCTCAGAGGTTAGACCACTTGGCTCTCACCAAGGCGACCCGGGTTCGATCCCAGGCGACCGCAAACTGAGATTTGTGGTGGACAACACGGCGCTGGGGCGGGTTTTCTCCGGGACCTCCGGTTTCCCCCGCCATCTTATTCCACTGGTGCTCCATCTTCATCTCATGTATCATCAGTGTCACCGCCTGCGGTGCCGAATGTAGTAAAAGCGGGCGTTAAACACTACACATTTCTGACTTCGCCGAAGACAACTGCAGATGACCGTCTTAATGGGCTGCCAACCACGGTCTGTCCCTCCCACCCAGCTGGGCGTGTGTGTGACTTTCACCTCTTGAAGCCCTTTATTCACACCAAAACTCCCTTTTGTGACTATTTTGTCCATTTTGATTATTAGTCTCGGTCATGCCATTATTAAGGGTCCGAAGAATACCTTTTCAAACGAAGCCAAGTGTCATTCAGTGAGAATCCCTGCTAGGAACACTGTTTCTCCCGTGTCTTTTGTTACACGACTCAACCCAATATTCCTTTGAAATCTATTACGATTCTCCACTCATTGCAATCCTTAATTTCGGCATCAGCGTGTAATAGTGTATCCAAGTTTCATCTACAGTAATTAATCGGCACCAAAACTCGGATTTATTTTGCCTAAACTGCACCAACAGTGCGTTGGAAATGTTCATTCCAACACGTTTTTGGTCTAACGTGAGCAGACGCGGCACCCAACGCGCGGACAGATTTCTCATTTCTAAATGTTTATTTAACATGTGACAAACACGTTCTTCTGACTTTTTCATAGCCTCTGCTATCTCTCTCACTTTAATTCGGCGTTCGTCTAGCACCATTTGATGAACTTTGGCGATGTTTTCTTCAGTAGTTGCAGTTTTTGAACGTCCCGGACGTTCTTCGTTTCCCAAGCTTTTATGGCCACGTTTAAATTCAGCTGCCCAAAATTTCACTGTGGTAAATTATGGTGTATAGTTTACATAAACAGAATTCAACTCATCTTTGATTTGCGTAGGCGTATTGCCTTCCAAAAACAAATATTTAATGACAGCTCGATACTTCGATTTTGTCCATTTTCATAAAAACACTCACATCAACTCACTCAAACGACTGCTACATAACAACGGAGCATCCAAAATGGCTGAAACTTTGGTGAGTAACTGCCAACAGATGGACAAAGAAACTCACTAGCTTTCATTTACGAGTGCTGCCATCTTCATGTTGAAGTTGGAAACTTTTTCAGGCCACCCTCGTATATATTAAGTTTACTGTTAACTTTAAAACCATATATGTTTATTTATCAACATAATATTTTTATATATTTTCTTGCTTGCAATCTTCACTTAAATTAACAAACACTAACTGGAATCTGGTTCTCTTAGTTCCGTGTTGTAGGTTATGAGTATGCATTTACACACCTCGATGTTGTTAGAACCAGCGTCTATAGCTGCCGTAATGCCACATGAGTATGGACATCAAACTGCACGTAATAAATGAGGCAATTAAATTGCTGGAGCACGTACAACATGCCACCAAATAAATTAATCATGTGAAATCAAGAGATTCTGGGTTCAGTTCCCTTGTCCTCCAAACCAATTGCGGTGTTAGTGGTTTTCCTCTGGGCCAATCTTCTCTTTTTATTTCTATAAACATTACAAACCAGATCTTCAGAAACTCAAAAGGCAAAGTCAATGCAATGAAAGAACTTCTTGTACTGTGTGAGTAGGTGCGTTTGAAGCCTGCCGAGGTTGAATTACTCTTTTAACTACCGAGAGTACATAAGTTCTGTACAAATTTTCTTAATTCATTATATAAATATTTTAATGACACACTAGACATGTACGAGGGTGGTTCAATAGGTACCTGTGTTAGGAATGAACACACTGGTTTCTTCAAACACAAATTATTCATTTTTTAACTTAGTTACCCTTTAGGGATATGGATTTCTCCCAATATTCCTGCCATTTTAATCCTCCAGAGAATAGGAATTATAAGTTCTGCAAAATACGCATCTGTTTAGACGATAAGCTTCTAATTTGATCTAAATTTTGTTCCCAAGAGGCATTTCTTCGTATATGAGAACGAGAAGAAATTGCAGGAAGCCAGATAGGTCAAATACGACGGCTATGGCAGCAATTCATAACGAAATTTATGCAAATTTGAGGCGACAACACCAAATGAAAGTGCTCTGGTGCGATGTCATGGTGAAAAAGCACTTTCTTCTTCGTCAAATAAGAACCCGTCGCCTTCAACCTCTTATCGAATTGGTCAATAACTCACTGTAGTATTGGCCAGCAATTGTTTTTTCCTTCTCCCAAGAAGCCAATGAGTATGAAGCCCTTCGTATGCTAAAAAATCGTAACATCAACTTTTTGGCCGACGGGAGCGTCTTTGCCTTCTTTAGAGTAGATTCACAGAAAGCCGCCTGTAGTTTTGATTGTTGCTTAGTTTAGAGTAAAATTATGTGCCTAGTCTCATAAACGGTGACAACTTGATTCAATTAGTCTGGATTTCGCATAAATAGCTCCAAACAAAGCTTCGAAGTCGATAGTCGCACCCATCAAGCTGACAAATGTTTTATTCCCAAATATGAGTTGCTGTTCCTATCGACACACCTACAGCTGCTGCCACTTCGTGAACTTTCGTTGACGATCAGTGAGGATCAAATCGTGAACTTTTTCAATGACCTCTCAGTAAGCACATTTACCGAGCGGTCCTCATCAACAATGGATGTTCAAAATCGTTGAACCAATATCGACCAACCAGGTCACCATAAACAGCATTCAGCTTCGCTATTATCTCCTCGAAACCTTTCTTTTTCCAATTCAAAGTAAAGAGCAAATCTCTGAATGATACTGCCCTGTTTTATATTTCAGCGAAAACACTGAATGAATAACTAAGATGCCTGCCAAATCTGAACTAACCTATGAATCAGTACCAAATTTGTTTTTGTCGACGTATAACAAATGGCAGTACATGATGGTAACATCAACTTGCCTTACCAACGCCATATATTACGTAGCAAACTTATATGCAGCAAACTAGGAGACCGGGAGGTTGAATCAGGAGCTAAATGTGCTTGAAGAAGAAACAGGAGTATCGATGACTAGTGCGGCAATATGGTGATATGCACCTGAACAAAAGCTCCCACCGTAAATTAACTGAAGATATGATTCCAATTGTGATGAAACAAACAAAAATAGTAGATTCCAGGCAGTATAATCACATGCATATTGTCTATGTTGTTGGATCCAATAGAACCAGATACCATACTTTGATAAATAAAAGTACAAGACGTTCTGAGATTGTCAAATCACTTCCTGAACGATATCTTGAGAGAATTTAAATTCAGAAGTTTGCATGATGTGTATAACCGTAGCTCAATGCGCAAAACTTTACATTGACAGAATTAAAGTCTAAACCATCTCAAAGGAGAGCATTTATTTTTAAATCCAAATAATTAAATGCATGAGACGAGATCAACTGTTAAATAATCTCTAGCAGTCGGAAACACTGAATGACGTATAATAATAATAATAATAATAATAATAATAATAATAATAATAATAATAATAATAATAATAATAATAATAATAATAATAATAATAATAATAATAATAATAATAATAATAATAATAATAATAATAATAATAATAATAATAATAATAATAATAATAATAATAATAATAATAATAATAATAATAGTAGTAATTTACTTATTTCCTATTATCGAATCATATATCACTTCCACTAGATGCCACAACCCAACCGCTATTTGTTGGTTTATATCCAAACTATTCTTAAATACTAGAAAAACTGTCACTGCGACCAAGATGGACCAACGATGACGACCGACCACGACATCTACCAGTGCTAATGAACGGCCCTGTTGCCGAAGAATGGTCCAGGGAGTACAAAGCTATTGTGTACGGTATTGCGAGTTGAATGATTTCTTTTTACTGTGTCCAGAAGTCTCGGTTTCGAGAACTTTCTGTCCTGTGTAAGGATGCTATATAAGAGCCGCCTCGTGCCGGCAGGCAGGTGGCAAAGGGTCTATCGGACAGTCAGTCAGTTACGTTGAGTGGAGGACAGCGTGAAACGTTACGAAGTCTTTTGTGTAAAGTGGCAGGGGGCAGTGATACAGAAGTGGCAGTTCAGTTGTGATTCGATCCGATGTAAGAGTCGTGTCTTTTCCGAGTCTGTGCACGTGACAAATGTAACGTTAACCGTTCGCTAATCGCTTAAGAGACAATAATGATGGGTTAGCAGTAATCGGTGTTCTCATTTGTTGCACTGCGTTTGGTGCTTATGTCATATGAGCAGAATAATCATTGCAAACATGGCGACTGGAGCACGTTAGCCTCAACCTGTCCGGAAGATATTGTGATTATAGGACTTCCAAAACCGTCGGAGAACGACCCGTGAGTAATAACTGGTGTTTTCTGCATGCACCGCTCGACTCTCAATAAAGCGGCCCGGGTTCCATCCCAGGCGACCGCAAAGTGAGATTTCTGGTGAACAACACGGCGCTGGGGCGGGTTTTCTTCTGCATCTCCTATTTCTCCCGCCATCATTCCATCAATTGTTCCATTGACATCTTTCATATCATTCATCTCGCCCTCATACTATCATCAATTTCTCTCACCTTCATACCAAGCATTGGGATAATCACCCATCCTGGATTTTCGATTAGTGGGTTTTAGGGCCCGTCGACAACGAGGTCATTTGGGCCCACCCATCCTGGATCTCTATCAGATCCAAAGCTTCGGTCCCTCAGACCCGGCCTTAAGGGATAGAGGAACAAGAATCCCCTAAAACCGCGATGAGTGTGATACTAGGGATAAGGCAAAGAAGAAGTTTCCCGGATGCAATGCGATTATTATAGCTTTAATGGAGGGCAATAAAATTTTAGTATTCCTGGAATTCTAGACTAGAGGAGTGCACTAGCAAGCCAGAAATAGAATCTCTCTCGGTGCGTAGAGGACACATGTGCATACATAGTGACTCGATGAGCAAATTCTCGTGGAAAGGAAGTTCGTAACTTTACTACTGTCGCACGGAAGTAACACATGGTTCCTTACTGCTTGTCACTGACACGCCAGGCGGAAACAGTCAAGTTATTGCCGTTTTAACATAACTCAAGTTCGCAGACTTACACTCAAGAAATGGTTCGTTACATTGTAATAGCTTAAGGGGAGTTTTCCAAACAACAGATGACTGGGCAAAAGACGTGCGGTTGTAACAATGAAGCAGACGTCTTTCAGTGTTGTTTTGTTAACGTTTTCTTGAACGCGAACATTACCTCAGTGGCTCAAGACTATAGTATAGCTGTTACTTGTGGAATAAGAACTTGGGAAGTCAAATTCGTATTTCGGCAGCCAAATAACTAAGGGTTTAAACATAAAATGCTGAAATCATTCTCCTTTGGAAAAAGTATCAAAGTACTGTGTCATCTTTTAGCATTGTAGAACTTATCGTATATTCATTCAATATTTCCACTCCCTCTGCACGAATATTGTTTCAGATATAGCGCAATTTATATTCTAAGTGAAAACATCAGGGATCATGGTATTCTGATACCTAGGCACCAAGCTTAGTGAGATTACTAATATAGTGCGTGTTATAGTATCACTTTTAACGCATTTGTTATACATGAATGACGCTAAATAAATCGTTTCCTAACTGCAAATGTTTACTGTGAAAAGCATATACTTTTGATGGGCAAACTCTCATGGTCCTAAATAGTTGGGTTGGAAGAAGTGCACAGCACTTGTTTCCAGTAGAGCTTGCTCAAATCACATAGGTCAAATTATATTTTAATTTGTTTTAATATGCATTAAAGAAATCGCTTTAATCTAATATTATATTAAGCATTATGCATATTTGACCTATGACAAGCGAATTCTATATCATAATTCTTAGTATTGAAGTTGTAACAGTAGAGGGTTCCTTATTCATTTATTTTCTTTATTTTTTGTTCTATTTGTACCTTTAAAAGCAATGGTCATTACTGCGACATCGTTATCTTTGGAACATATAACCCAAGACTTAATTTAGAGGCTTCCTTATCAGACTTCTTGACCTCGTTCATTTACGTGCCATGAATCTACGACAGGGGACCACCGGCTTTACTTCCCTTCAGAAGACAACCATACTAAGGATCCATCGGCCTCCAGAGGTTAACATGTTACCGGCTAAAATAAAGCTCTTAAGAATATGATGACTCAGTCGTCGTTTTCTGTTTCAGTTCATTATACGAAAGCAATTTGTAAGTGTTGAAGGAAAGGAAATTATATGTTGTTGTTTATATGTACTATGTAATTAGGTGGATACGAGTATCTAAAAATATAAAGACCTTTTTGCTGTCGTTATTGGTTAAATTCTAATCTCTAGAGATTATTTACATAGCACCTACATTATGTTAGGTATTATCGGCAATCTAGAGACAATTTCGGATATAGGGAGCGGCGGTTTGATTACGTGCGCATATTATACTTCATTTTATCCTGAAAACATTGTGGAAGAGCAATCTACCTTCATTGCTTTCAAACTGTCAAGCTTAAACAAAACTTGAAAGTGGTCAAATATTAAAACTAAGGTCTCTAAATTTGCAAACTGAATTTGTCCTCCATCTCTTTCTTTTCGACTGATGACTTCTGTCGAAAACAATACTAGTTCTCCCGCAATATTTAACATATTACAATGAAACTTTTATTCGAATTCTAACATGTAAAATGGTTTTATTTATAATTTAATTGATACATTTAAAAGTAAAATATTCAGATAAGTTTAGAACTTAGAAAAAGCAAACTGCTGGCTTGCCATCTTATTTTTAGGAAATTCATTTGAGACTTAGTCTGAAATTCATATCATCCTTTTTCACTATTTTATTATAAATTATTCGTATATGTTCCTGGAAAATCATGGTAGAAGGTAGGCTTTAAATAGAGGCAAACGTTCAAAATGTTAAGAAAATTAGACTTGAATATTGTGCTCCATGTACTAATAAGAGGAATATAACGGTATAATTAAATGCTAAAAACAAACTACCATAAGTCATTCGTTATCTAGTTAACGTTTACCTCAAAGTTATTTTAGGTAGCTTTAAATGGTCCTAGATATTTAAACAGCGTATGTAATCATACTTTATTCCCATATATTTACCCCAAAGAGTATTTAACCTGAAATTCTGAACAAACATGTTTAAACGTAACCATAGTTTTAAGACCTAAATGAATATTTCAATTGCTCACAAAAAGTGGAATAATTTCTGGTCAGTCCTAAAGCTCTTCTTAAGCTTCAATTTGTGCAGCCTCCAATAAATACAGTAGGAGAATTTAAGCTTATTTTCTGTGAGGGTTGGAGTAATTTCTTCACTGGACACTAGCTCCTGTTCGTTGGCTTCATTTTCTCGAGTCTAACCGCGTGTTGATACATAGAATATTTTCCAAAGCATTAGTTACCCAAAATGTTATTTTTAGAAACAAGATGTGTATCTTCACGTTTTATCTTCGTGTTCCTTATTGTTGGGTATTCATACTTGTTTCTAAATGTTCCTTGGAATTTTATTTCTCAAAATATTTTTACGATTAATAACAGGTATAATGCATTTTATAATTAGACATATAGCAACTAAGGTACTCCCAGAAGTAAAGCAAAACCAGCTCCTAAAGTTTTACTCCATGAAGAGAACTTATTCTGATGTATCTGATTGGCTAAAATTAAATACGAATCGATTCCTACTGAATTCAAAATTGATTCGTACAAGAAACTAAATTACTACTCGGAATCAACGTGAATTTATGAGTTAAAAGGTCAAATATTTTATTCTTTTATTTAAAGTATTCTCAGCTGTTAATAAATAACAACATACTTGATTCGTTATTTAAGTAGCAATTCGTTAAACAATCTTAAAAATCAAATTTGGTGCCACGAGAGGAATCGAAGAACCAGCTAACGGACTAAAACAATTCCAACTTTGCACGTGAACTTGGAGCAAATGAAAAGCCCACTACATGCAAATTAAACATTTCAACGTAGTGATTTAATAATAAAATATTCTACAAGTTTATTTTTTAAAATTAAAAACTATAAAAAGATTTAAAGGAAACTAAAAATATTGAATAAACAAACATGGAGTAAGAAAATTACATGTACTAATCACGAATAATGAATTAATGAAGCAGTGGTTCTTATTCTATAGGCACTGCCAGTAAAAATAAAACAAACTTCGTATATATGTCACAGTTCTGCGCCGTGGCTAGTGGGCTAATGCGTCATCCCTTGGTTTCCTGCCACGGAAAGCGGCCCGGGTTCGATCCCACTCCGGATATGGGACCAGTGCCCACTCAGCATCGTGAGGAAATTGAGAAACTTGCGCTAGGTAAGCAGCCCTAGTCACGAAAGCTAACTTTTCGCCTGGGGGTGCCGAGCTGCTGACCACAACTCCTCCGCGTATCAGTTGGATGATCACCCACCTCTATCTTGCGTATGTGGGCGTGAGGCCGGCAGTCGGGTTGGCAGGACCTGGTCCGATATGGACTGTAGTGCCACGATCTGTCACAGATAAGGAGCTGCTTGCCTATGTGGTGTGGGGGTAGCGAGTCTCACATTCAAGAATCTCGTTCAGGATGAATTAACCAATTTAAGGATTATTCCGGAGTTTTACCTTATCCTGAAAGCTAAATGTCAGGTGACTCTGAGCTTATGCACACTGAGCATCATTTCACCTATTTATTCCATCGACCGATACACCTACGTGGAAGACGTTACATAAAAGAATTGAACAAAAAATCGTGAGGTAACACCTTGGCTTTCGTTTTATTATGTTTCTGGCTGGCAGTTGACAAGTAGAGTTTATTTTAACAAAGTTCATCGCAATATAAATATATTGAATGTATAACAAGAGAAAACGGTGTCCAGTATAACATCAGAAACCGCTGAAATGATATTTGTGATTATCCACTTAGAAAAGGATTTTTTCAATGTCTAGTGCTCAATGCCATTCAAAACCATATAAATTAAACTATTATTTTGAGAAATAGAAGATGTTTATAAGCTGTTTAGTTTTTTTTTTTTTTTTTTTTTTTTTTTTTTTTTTTTTTTTTTTTTTTGCCGCGGATTCAGTAATTCCTTAAAGTAAAAACTGCGGAATTTTTATCACTCTGGTACTAAAGAGAAGACACAGAAGTTCAAAATATCATCAATTGGATAGTTCTTGCCTTACAGACTCTATAACTTTTCCAAATTTGGAAAATTTTGGGGGTAATTTAAACAGGTCCAAAATTCAACATCCCAGATATTTTCATTCTCATTTCCGTGAACATGAGAACATTGTTTTATTGTGCTTATAAATATGAGTCTGTGGGAAATTGCAGTTCTAGAGAGTAAAGAGGGGCAACGCATTAAAAGTCTGTTATCATTACACAACAATTTTATAAACGATACTGATTAAATTATTAGCTATATATTGGTAGGCAGTTTGTAGCGCACTTGTGGAAATATAACAAAGCAGCTGTTTTTGCGAATGTCCACTGGGAACCGCCTGTTTAACATCCAAGAGTTTTCCTGCACCAATCAGCAGCCTGAGAACGTTCTAAGTACGTGTCTATCTCTTTATTGCCTCCCATATGTTTAAGCAGGATCGTTCTAATTTATAGAATGTAGGAGAACAAGGGGTAAAATGACTTAACATTAAATTTGTCGTTTGACTGTTTCCCCGATTACCGAGGTACTACGAACGGCTATCATTTTCCGTGAAGTATTTGTAGTGATGTTATAATCACTTTATCATTTGACATAAAAACAAAAAGGAAGATAGGGAGGAGTTGCCATTCCTTTATGACACTGTCAAAATATAAGTCCGACATCTCGATGATAATCGACACAGACTAATCACACAGGGGTAATGAATAATTCATTAAACCGGTTGTTCTTATGGGCGCACGCAATTTGATAGCTTAGATAATTAAAAAATTATGACTGTGCTATAGCACCATTTATTTCTAAAAATATCTCGTTTTTCATTTATATTGGTTTTTAGTGCGACGTTCATCATATGCAGATATTAAATCATATTAAAGAAACACCCGTCCGTCTAATTGTTTCATAATTTAAATTCATTATCACAGTGTTCAAAGTTTCGATAGAAAAATAATGTATATTTCCAGCTATAAATGGAAAGAAAATATATGAGCAAAAGGAACTTTCCTGCTTTGAGTTTTGACTACGTAGGAGACTGTGAGATAGAGGACTGCCTCCGACATCCGTCTTGATTTATGTGTAGGAACGACTCTGATTAAATTTTCATACTTGTTGAAGAGTCTGTAGTAAATAAAAAGTAATTTGTTTTCTAAACATTTGTTTCTATAATCACATATACATTATATAATGTGATTATATATAGTACCTGTATATTTCAGGTGAAGGCTTATTCTGGTGTACTAACCAAATATGTCATGTATGGCTTTTCCCAGCACGGGTTCATTACTAACAAACGTCGACTTCCGGTGCAAACAGTTGATTATTGATTTCACAACGTGGAAACCTGAACTGTCATTGTAATTAATGTAACTAGATAGAAAAATCCAAGGTTAAATGAATTGACAATACTTACA
This sequence comes from Mantis religiosa, assembly GCA_030765055.1. Taxonomy (NCBI): domain Eukaryota; kingdom Metazoa; phylum Arthropoda; class Insecta; order Mantodea; family Mantidae; genus Mantis; species Mantis religiosa. The sequence goes on along the minus strand of CM060950.1, from coordinate 277,163,552 downwards.
GAAAGTCATGTGGGTGTCACACATCAGGTTTTCATTTGTTCCTGCCATATTTTTCATTAAGCAGTAAATATATGCTCTGAGAAAATGCTACTTAAACACAACAGGCAATAGTTAATAGCAGATTCAGGTATTTTTGGAGATCGCGATAATCACGAATGCATGGTTCTACGAAGGTTCGGAGCGGGGGGGGGGGGGGCTTAGCACCTCCGTATGGAAGATCTTCGGTGCCTATGCCCCTCATGGGTGAGAGGATACCAAGGGTGGCCAGACCTAAGGAGAAATGACATCAGAGAGCAGGGTTCCTAAGTCACGATACGTTTGTTTCCTGTGCAAATTGTTTCGTAAGATTCACGGTATTGGGTGTTATGGTAGGTAATATACGCATAATACAATCGCGACAACCCGCTAAATGGAGTGTTAAAAGCGAAAAATTAATTCTTTTGCAAATAACATATGTGTCTTTTATAGATACATTTACATTGTAAATTATTGTTGTTATTGCTGAACCAATTTTATTATAATTGAAATTATCGATATATACATATATATGTACACTTGCTATATTTTGTTTGGTGAGTATGGTATACCTACAATTTTTGTTTTACATAAATGTTACTACTGAGTACACTGTACTTTTCCATTACCAAATTTCAGTTTTTTCTATGCACACGTATCAATATTCTTTACGTGTAGCAAATGCGCCAAATCTGTTAAAATTAAGTGATACCTTTACAAAATCGTTCCTGTCTCTATTAGACTTTGAGAACAAAACACAAGTATGCTCTTTCCACTACTTTATTTAGAAAAAGGAAAGCATAACTTCATCTAAACTATTCCATAAATCTATATAATAAATGTGTTAAGGGAACATAGAACAAAGATAAAATATAGAAAACTATTTTTATTGTAGTTTAATGTTTAATGTTGCATGCTTCATTGTAGGATTCACGGCTGCACAATTAGCCTTGTTTTCGTATTTCATGTTGCACCTTTACAAAATTAATAGAATCTTGTAATGTTAATTGTTAACTCTGGAGGATAAAGTTAACTGTATTAGGAATAAAATTATTTAGAAATACACTTACGCCCACAAACGGTGAAATTAATCTCCATAAATAGCGGCCCTGATTATCAGATACCTGTAATTTTCAAACTGTAAGCTGTAAGTTGTGCTATTTGGCCAAGTTGTCACGCAGTAGATATACATTACAAGACGACTATGAAGCTTCCGTGATGCTAATTTAGAAACTCATTCCACAGGAATGTGTTCGCTGGAACTGTGTCCCACTGGAGAGACTGCACGTTTTGTTTTATTTATAGCTAAAAGCCATTTCCAGACCTCCCAGCTGAAATGCAAAGGGGAACAAAGACAGCAGTTGTCAGGTTCCATCTTAATTTAGGTTCCGCGCCCTGACAAAAGTTTACCGTAATTCTCTGAGCGTATTTCTGGTATGATAGGCAAAGCTGACTACCTGAAACTTCTTATCACTGAGAACTTTGATTGCTTTCTTATTATACACACCCCACTTGTAATTTGTTTCCCGAGAGGGATTGAAATGGCATTTCTGGAGGCTGCGGTTAAAACTCTGTGGAAATAATGACGGTTCATTAACAGGAAGTTTCAATTAAGAAGAAATGAAAGTTTATTTTTTATAAAAATATAGTAATTTACTGGGCAGGGGCGTAAGCTTATATGCTCACAACAGGGGTAAAATTCATAACTCTGTGGTTTTAAGGGATATGTAGGAAAAATGTGTCAAAAATTATTTTTCTAACAGTTTTATTTAACAGATTTACATTTGAGAATATGTTTCCAATGTATTTTGTTTGCTAAAATTGCGTAAACATTTAAATATTTTGGTCGTGCAACTACGCCATGCCCCTTTTCAGAACAGGTACCAGGAGTACTTATTTACACCCCTATATAACAGACACACTAAGAGGAGATATTTCACTAAGAGGACATATTATTACAAATAAAATTAAAATTGGTTTACAAGTGAAACAAAAAAAAATGTGTTTCATTATATGACCTAAAAGCATTGGAAGTTGTTAGTTGTATTCTTACTTACTTTTAAGGACTCTTCGATATGACTTCATGATAAAAATAAGGAAGGGAGTTGTACTTAAAGCAGGTGGCATTTCTGAAACTTCAAACACAAACTTAATAAAATGCCCGAACCATGAAAACTGTAATGCAGCTTTTCTATTCCTAGTTATTTTTTTCTTTTCACAGCATCGTTTTATGCAGCAGTGATAAGTATCTGAACAGAAACAGGGACGTTTTGAAAGTTGGCTGTTTTGGATGGTGTCTAGTTTGGGGATTCCCAAAGCCAAACAACAAATGTGTGAGATTTCACTCCCTTCGTACGATGAACCTCTGAGTCACTGATAATGGCCCTTCTTATTTATTTGATCGACACACTCCTAAGCTAGACAGATGCGTCCGGTAAAACGTTACGATTGCGTTGCATTTGGCCGAATTTAGTTCTCCATCTCGATCTCTGATCAGTTTCATAAGCTGATGAATTCCGTGTTTGTTATCGATTGATTTATTGTAACCACGAGAATCCCAAGTCAAAGTACGCGGTGGATGGGGATCGAACCCCTGGCTTCCTGGATAGGAGTCCCACAGGTTACCAAGGTGCCACCTCTCTCGGTTATATTTTTGTTAATTAAACTATTAATAACTGTTGGGTGAAGGAAAGTTAAACTCCTCAGCACACAATATAACCCTCACTGATGAAAACATTTCAGATGCGCTGCATTTACGTGATTTTTTTTTTTTCTGCCCATTCCGTTTCCTTTGCGTGACCAAGCGAGAAGAAAAAAGAATGACTTCCCATTTGAGAAAACTGCCTATAATTATTTGAAAATGCAAACCAATAACAAGAAATATATAGGAAATTGTTAACCCAAGAATAAAGGGGAATTTAATATAAACTGTGTATGGAGTAAGAGCTTATCTTTATCTTAGCTTTACCATTTATGCAGAAAACCATTAAGAATGAAGAGCACTTCAGGAGCTATTCCCAGAAAATTTAAGCCATACATTTCCTTTGCCATGAAAATGTCTTAAAAATATAGCAAGTGAATCAAAATCGTTAGAGCTAGAGAAACAAGCATATATTTTTGGAAATGTTTTCATGTAAAGGTTTTTGGAATTGATAGGTAGGATGTTTTTGAAAATCATCGCGCTGCATCTTGGAAGACGTTTAACTTGAACACCAAGTTTGGTATTTAATTTGAATTTTCGTTTTTTAAGTTATATTGTTCTCAAACCGACACACATACACTCAAAAAACATTTTCTAAAACTGCTTTTTTGGATTCAGAGGGTCTCAAAAGTTATTTTCCGGTGAAGTTTACGGTATCGAACTTTTCAGTGGTATAAAATACTTCCTCTGTTCAATTGTAAGTACGTAGTAAAGAAATAAAAGATTCCCTTGTGTTTGTAAAGGGAAAACTGCTGTTCGTAAACTCAAGTTTATTTTCGGATCCAGGCATTTCCGAGAGTAGAAAGGTGAACTTCTATGTTTTGGATAATGAGGCATGTTCGGGCAACAAACATAAAGGTATAATTACAAGTTTATGACTTATAAAAATGAACATTATGTTCAACAGAGTTGATATTGGAGCTAGTAAAGCCATTGGGTAAACACAGACACAAACACATGTTTTACTTAACGATCTTGAAGTCATCTGGTAGTCCTGCTTGTGTTTACCAACAGAGATGCATTACTTCATGCAAATGCGCCTGTTCACCATATGTAGACACACCTTTGTGAGGCTGAAAACTGGAAGAATGCATAAGGTGCACATACATCAGGTACTGAGAGATACGGGCAATAAAATTATTACCAAAATGCCGTACAATCAAGTGCACTAGAACTCTTGCTTGGACTGTGTTAAGCCGATTACTATCAAGTGAACGTGAAATTAATGCCAGCAAAGACAATGAACCAATATATGGTTTTGTTATAATTATTGTTTAAAGTTACATTAGCACTTAAGTCATGTGTGACCATATTATGTGTACATTTTCATTTACACTTACATTGCATTACATTAATTTCAATAGAATGTAATGTTCATACTGACAGACACAGTTATCACATCTAACAAGACAGCTTGCAACTTCTTTTTTTCTCTGTTTACCTTCCTCATACGGAAAACTTATATATCCCCCAGGACTTCAAAGTGGACACCTGAGGTAAGATGTTTTTCAAGGAGCGAACTCTGGATCAAGGGTTATCCAGGGTGGGTGGTTAGCCCGAAATCCGCTATATGATGAAAAAAAGATACGAAGTGAGCTCGAAATGGTTGAAAGAAAAGCTGACGATGGAGCAGCTGGTGGAATGAATGGTTGGGGAAACCGCAAAACCCGGAGAATACCCCCAGAAACCGCTTTGTCCACCATTATTCCTACATAAGGTCCTCTGGAATTGAACCCGGCCCGTTCCCCAGAAACCGCTTTGTCCACCATTATTGCTACATAAGGTCCTCTGGGATTGAACCCGGCCCGATAAAAGTGAGAGACGAGTGGTGGAACCACTAGTAAATAAAGAACAAAATGTAATTAGCACATACAGATCATAAATTTAATTTTACGATATTATTCATCTATACAGTATTAAACTTTATACCATTGATAATATAAAACTCATAAGCAAATTCCCAACGAATTAGGGTACAAAGTTTAGCAATCAATTATGTTATATAATAATTCTCATCTTCAACTGCGAAAGAAAAAGAAAATTCTTTCAGCATTAAAACTTAAAAGACTACACAAGGAACATAGTACACGTTTTTATTCGTAATTTTATAGTCGTATTGTATTTCATACTATACAGATAAGATTCATAATCGCTCAATACTTCCATTCTACCGCATATATAAGGCATTAAGTGTACACATTCAAAACGTATGCCTCACTGTAAATGGTGCTTTTTACTTACCAAAGAGCGTGATTATTAATAATTACTTTTAATATTTATTTCATATTAATTAGTTTTTATTACTAATTTTCTTCACTACCATTACTGAGAATTCGGTACTTAGGTGAAAACTATTCAAGTAATCAGTTTTTAAGCAGTATAAAGTCTTCAAAATATTGGTTTCCCTTATGTCTCCCCTAATTCTGATACGTAAAAATCACATAACTTTCTTGGCTTTCGACCATTAATTACCACATCTATTCTATGTTTTAAATGGTTTTATAAACTGTGGAAAGGACTCACATTCTTAAAATTCTCCTGGAACAGTATAAATAGTGGTCAATGAAAACATATTCTAAGGACACCTAATATATGGCCAAATTTTGTCCATTATCTCTAAAAGGAAAGAAAGGTGTACAAATCTGCTAGAAGCAACACTTGTCTTATGTGATAAAATTCAGTATTTCATAAGCTTCTAGGGGCCCAAATGACCTTGTTGTCGACGGGCCCTTAAACACCACTCACTCACTCACTCACTCACTCACTCATAAGCTTCTATTTAACATTTAATAATGCACCCTTAAAAGCCATTTCATATAAGTAATTTTTTCATTACATGGTATCCTTCTCATATGCACATGGCAGAGGTGGACAATCATATGGAATGTTAGCTTTCGTGACCTACAGAATTGCTATAGGTCCACAAATTCATCATGATGCATATAAGACAAAAACATTGAGAAATTATTAAAGCCAAAAGCCTTAAAAGCGGTAGGTATCTCTTATAGGGACTACTTGTGTACAAAACAGAGGAGAAAATGTGGAACTAAGCTTAAACTTAAGTGAAGTTGTGGCCGAATGAACATCATTGATAAATGCATAATAGATGCGGTAATAACTTATTACATGCCATACTTATATCAACTAAATAATAAGTTCATATCCACTTCAATCTTTGAGCTCCTTCAATCCCAGGTACTGATGCTGTAACTACCAGCCCAGTTACAATACTTCAAGATACAGAACTTCGAAACTGATCATTGGTCTTGATTGGTCTTGATTTCCATAACGCTGTGATAAAATATTTTTGATTTTGAATAGAGTAAAGCAAGGTTATCTGTATACATTTTTATTTTGTTATATTTTGGATAATAGTAAGAGAACGCCTAATTCGTTAGAATAAATTTAATAGCTGCTTAGGAGTTAGCTAAAGTAATGCTTTTCTGAGTAAATAAAAATTACAAAAGAAATAGTACACCATTTAATATATTGCTTATTATACAATGAAATGCACAGACAGCCCATTGAGCTTTCAATATTTGAAATGAAGCATAAAACGCCACACTTGTATCTGACAAGGGAGTTGCCAAACTATTCATGCTGAAACCGAAATAAAAGCCATGTGGCATAAAACAATCATACCCCTAAAGGTATCTGCCAGTATAAAATTATCAAAATCGAATACTTGAAAGGCTGTAGGTAGCAAAGGAAATGTACATTCCCGCTAAGAACGGAGCAGAGCTATGCCAGTATTATGGCACGATTCACTCTCCTATCTCAGCCCCAGTTTGACCTGAAATAAAGCTCTGGGCCTTTAAATTCAATCCGTTATACTTAACATTTCAGTTGGATGACTAGTGCTTGAGATAAACGCGTGTATAACATTCGGTCTTTTATCACAATTCCTTTGTGTAAGAAAGTTAAACAAGAATGTAGCGCAGGAAGTTCAAGGCTGAACAAGCGCACATTTCACGGCAAGTGAGTCAAAGATGCTCACAAGATAGGTAAGTGTTTACATGTAGTAAGTAAGCAGAATGTACCAAAGAATGCGATTTAAAAATAGCGCTTGAATGAAAGTACAGCAAAGCAGCTAAGCAGCACTGAAGAAAAATATAATAATATCAATTCTGGTAAAATATCCATGAAATCTTCACGTATAAATTGGTTCCTGACAACAATAAAGAGGTAATTTGCAGCTTTAGGCTAAAGGCATGCGTAATATAATGTATCACGCACTACACCCTTCGCGTGATTCTGCTATTAACCGTTATTTTCGCACGCCCTGGGATCCCATAGTCATTAAAATAAAATATTAATGCAAAACACTTCGCTGAATTATCTACGCATGAAATGAATATTTGTACATTTGACCTCCCTAGTAGTTTCCAGGTCTAGTGATAGAGGTGCTCTTGGAGTAGTGAGACTCCAAGATGAATAACTGTAATCATTTCTACACTCCAGCATTTACAACTGGTACTGTTCATCCATTTTTGAACCAAGTTAAACGATGAACAGAAGTGTTTCCGTTGTGATTATAAACCCGCGGCGCAAAAGCCCTTTCCGGTCCAAGGTCTACCGTCCTGCCTCTGCGTCCCCCACCACAGGCGGCATGAGTGAAGTAAGGTGGTGGAGGGTGGGACGTGGTCAGGGCCTCGGTCCCTCCTTGGTCAGTATATGTGGTCTGCGCAACCTGGGACTAGCTCAGTCAGCCTCTTTGGGACCTATCGAGGTTGAGTGCACCCAGGATGTTCTACCAGAGGAAGAAAATCCCTACGCCGTTACCGAGCATCAAACAAGGAGAGCTAACGGGACGATTATTATTATTATTATTATTATTATTATTATTATTATTATTATTATTATTATTATTATTATTATTATTATTATTATTATTATTATTATTATTATTATTATTATTATTATTATTATTATTATTATTATTATTATTATTATTATTATTATTATTATTATTATTATTATTATTATTATTATTGTTATTGTTGTTGTTGTTGTTGTTGTTGTTATTATTATTATTATTATTATTATTATTATTATTATTATTATTATTATTATTATTATTATTATTATTATTATTATTATTATTGTTGTTGTTGTTGTATGGTAAAGCGGGAAACACGGGTTGTATTCCTGTTTTGTTTTTTTCCTTTTAAGAAAATGCTATGTGTAAAGGGTAGCTTGGAATGAAAGGATTTTCTTGAAGATCTTCGTGCCATATTTTTGGAAGGCACTGAACGTAAATATAAAATTTCATATCTGTACGATCTCTTTACTTTTGTGTTATGCTCTTCAGACAGACATGCGCTCGCAGACCTTTCCTGAGTATTTTTTTATTCCTTGTTCAAGGGACTTCAAATCATATTTAGGTAAAAGTCCTGCATGGAATTCATAAGTGAAATACAATACTTTCTCTACTTACTATTTATGTGGTACAGAAAGTAAAAATAAATATGCTAGTAGATACAGCATTTAAATAACAATATACATTTATTTTTTAATAAAAGGGTTTCTTTGGAATATAGTTTTTCACAATTGAGCTCAGAGCTCAAATGAACTGTCATAATTTGAGAAAATTAAAAATAATGTAAAAATCGCATACCAGTTCTCTCATTTCATTTTTTCAAGCTTCGATTGAAAATTTAAGCAAACGCTGGTTTCAAATTGCATCGAATGGAATATTTTAAGCGGAGTTAAAATCGATGTTGGAAAAGGGGAAAGAGTTTGGAATAATTACAGACAATAGATGGCTCATGGACAGTTAAATTGTTTCGTAAAAGGTTCCTAGGATTGGCCACGTTAGATACTTGAAACTAAAGGTAAAATTCATTTTGTACATATAAATAGGTACAATATTTTTTTTTAATGTTGGCCAAAATTTAGTTGTGGAGAGATGACCAACGTTGGTAACAATTATCTGTGACTGGTAGCGAACAACCAGCCTATGAACTCGGTAGAGTAATAAAGTATAGGAGGACGAGTTTCTGCACGATTCTGAGTGAGACGCGGTTACACGGACCGCACGATTCGCTGGACCCAGTAATGAGATCCTGCCACAAGAGCACCTGAGCAAATCCTTCGCACATCAAAAGGCACGTGTTTTACCGGCGCCAGCGGGTCCCAACCAATGGGTCCGTGGAAAATAAGGACATTGGTCTGCGCTGACCATACCTTCCTTTTGCCGGGGTTTCATTTACTCTCTTATCCTTTTTTTCCCCTTCACCGCTCGTCACAATGCAGTCATTCTTGAATGCTGCAGAAGCTGTTCGGCACTTAAGCCTTTTACAGCATGATTATAACCAAAAGGAAACAAATAGCAGAACATGCCTGCCAACTTTTATTGACTTGTCCATAATATTTATAGGAATGGAGTCATTTTACTAACTATAGCTTTTTAATAGCTCTTAATTTCTTTGTACTTGTACTTACAGTAAGTAGTCGGAGTACTGTATGCCACTCAAAACTTCGATATCGACTTTCGCGTAATACATATTTCAAAACTCCCTGAATAAGAAAATAAACAAATAAAGTCCTTTTTTCCTAGAAAAAACTGTATGTGCACGTGTGATTGCGTATTCGTCTTTTTGTAAGAGCATAACTCAAAACCAAATATTCGGTTGCGTACCAAACTGTGCAAATCGCCAATCTTTGCAAGGAAACATTTTCGTTTTTTTTCCAAAATAGTTTTAACCATTATTATGAAAATTGTATTGCTTAAGGTGTTTGCATGACAAATAAAATGTTATCTTGAATTTTTTCCAAGTAGCTGTAAATTTCTCTTCATTCTGAATGCCTTTTATACCAACAATTGGCAAACCGTCAGATAAACTATACAACAATATAAATCTTTTAAAATGGTTTTCTTTTCAAATTATTTATTGATGTGATATCTGTTTAAGTTGGTTTAAATTTGTCAATCCTTTGTAAATTTTAAAGCGCTGTCTCTGTACAGTTGTTTCTGTGGAAGTTCATAGAAAAAACATTTGAATTTTAAGGCCAGTATGAAATGATTTCCGTTTCGAATAGCTCACTCGGTTTGGTTTCTTCTGTTTCCCTTGTACCTCCAACGAAATGTGCAATGGAAGTATTTCTGCAAATATTTATCACAATTAACATGAAGCAGGCTGAAAAATAAGCTTCCATATTTCGTAGTATGCAGAAGCTGTATAAAATAAAAAATGATGGATGCAGAATGTGATGTGAATGTAACACATTTTATAGTAAAATAATGGATTCTAAGTCATATAAAATTCAATCGGAACGAAGAGGACTTTACAGACTATTTACAGAAAATTCAAGGCATTAGATTTTATTAGTCATGCAAATTCCTTAAACATAAGATATTTCAATCAAAATCGTTAAAGTATTTTTATGAGGCCAATGGTTGTGAGTGTTAAATCCTCTGAATCCACTGTATGCAAAAAAAAAAAAAAAAAAAAAAAAAAAAAAAAAAAAAAAAAAAAAAAAAAAAAAAACTTGGTTAAGATGGTGATAGATGACTACGTAGTCAGAATTTTCTCTGAATAACTGGATTTCAACATTTGTTCCTAATACCAACAGTGAAGTTCCAGCTGTAATGCTCTTCCTTGTTTCTTTATATACGAGAAGAAAGAAGATAGACATAAATTAGAGTAATTGTCCCATCCCCTATATAGCTGCGAAATTGGACAGGGATATAAACAGAAGTCACTGACAAAACACGTATTCCAGGTTTATGACCAGCTAAATAGTTGCTCTCTCTAATAACATCTCCAGGACTTCATGCTGGCGATCGGTTCCCTTTTACTGTTCTTGTGTTGGCAAATAGCAAGTCTATTGTTGCTAGCTTTACGCTTGGAGGCGTCAGGTTTTTCTCCGTCTGCTGCTTAACTAGAATCAAAACAAAAGAATCGCTTCAGGTGCATCAGAAGCCTCCACTGGAGGATGGACGCCTAGTAATAAAAATACCCAGTTATCCTTTACTTCATCAAGTGTTTTATACAGTGATGTCTAGACAGTAACGGGTAGACATACTTTCCTAGTGCTTTTAAACAACTGCAAATTCACCTTGTGTAAATATTTATCCTGGTAACTGTAAGCTATGTGTACAGGGGAAAGCGATTTCACTCACAGGAAGATTTCACTATAATAGCCAAGACAAAGCCAACTGCTCTTACTAAATCTCCAGCTGGATGAAAAGTATGAAGGTCCGCCAGGTCTGATAGCGGCAGGCATGGGACAACGGGGTCTCAAAAGTTTCCAGATTCAACATACCTGGTCGCTTCCCTTAATGCCCTCTCTTGCTGCACACGGGATCACAGGCGATAGAAACTGATGATCAGGTATAGGAATTCTTAAGCAGGGGCTTGAAATTGTCATCACCCAAGCCATTTTCACCAGGAAGAACGCAGATAGCAGTGGCCAACGATCATTGATAGGCGGGTAAAACCGGTTTTCGTGCACTCTTCAAATAACCAAAAGGCGCTATCCGTGATGGGAATAGTTGGTTACCTGCGAAATTCTTCGTAAAATTTAGAAATAGTTGAGCCTTTTCCCTCCCGCCTTAGCTTTACTCTTCAAAATTTCTGTACCTGTAGGCATGAAATGGAAAGGTAATTGGTAAAGGAAATATTTGAAGGATGCACTCCAGGCCTAAGTTTAGTGTACCTATTTGACACTTTCCGGTTATGAGGACTGAGAAAGATTCTGGAAGAAAACGGAAGGGAAAACTTTCACTGTGGTCGTTTCTGGTGGGGTTTGAACTCTGAACATCGGTTACTTTAGGCAGAAATAATGCCAATATACCTGAAAAGAATCAGCTCTTCGTTCAGATCACAGCTATAATATACATATAATACGTATATTACGTATGGTGCACACCCTCGCACCTAAACCTGTTACCCAGCAAGATGAAAAGATTCTAAATAAGAGGAAATTAGAAATAGGAAAATTCATGGTAATAATGTACCCTAATATTTGCTTATCAGCTTGAGAAAGCAATGAAAACTTTCGAGGATAGGGTAGCTGGTCACAGGGAATCGAACACTGGAGCTATTTATTGCCTGAGCTATCCCACTTGGTAGTCATGGTTCACACAGCTCAAATCTCACAAACTACTCAAGGTTTCCGTGTACCTACTAAATTATCTACAGGGAAATAAACCTGAACTAAACGGGTTTATCTCACGCCATAACACACTCATTGAATAAAAGGTCTGTGATACCTAGTACACATTCAATTATTTGGGGTAATGTGGGGAAGAAGATGCACGAAATTGAAAAACACGAATAAAGGAGAAAATCGAAGTTTAATGCTTTTACGGTATATCATACATATGTAAATAGCAAATTACTTCAAAAGCTTCTCAAAACGTTCAATTAATTCTAATTGTCATTTTAATATCAGTACATGTTTTCGTTTCTCTTCTGTTTCTTTTACAAATGTCTTTTAACTTGCTTCATTGACCTTACACGCTGAATAACATCAGGAAAACTGAACTTATGTTAGCCGATAACGATGTTACAGGTACTCTGTTGTCACACGATGGTCGTTTAAACAGCGGAAATGACACATTGTCATGTGGCAGTCGTTTATTGCTGTTAACCAGAAGAAAATAATATATGTATATATAATAGAAATTAATTGTTCTTTCACACTGGCCGTGTGTAGGCTAAATTGTGGAAACGTAGAGTCACACTGAAAAATTCAATGCCATAGCCGGGATTTGAACCACGGATCTTCTGGTTCTTAATTTCCATTGATTGACCTAATAGTGGTTAACTATAAAGCCCGGGCCTTAAAGTACTTACATGTAGTAAGTCGCCATTAAGGTAGTTGTCTCATGTGTTTATGAGAACTCCTAAGTGGTTTACCAGGAAAATACGAGTCAGTTTGTATATATAATAGTTTTTTTTTGGGGGGGGGGAGGGGACGAATGGATAATCCACAAAACGGATAGTCCGCATACAAATAATAGTGAGTACACTGTACTAAGGTTGCCTTGTTCTCCTACGCTGGGCGCACCATTAGTGTCCCACAAGAACCTATGTTTTCTAAAGGGCGTAAGCCTTGTTGATATGTGAAACTCGAGTCATAATCTTTCTCAGAAGACGCTATAGTTGTTGATGTCAAACACAATCCTTTAAGTCACACTTTCAAGAGAGTAACACATAGTTTAGATTGTAGATCGTCACCAGCTACTATGACCTACTGTTCCTCCCTACACTCGGGAGAGCAGAACACCCCCTCAGACATTTACTGGTCAGAAGTCTACTCTAGGTAACCCTGTGATAGGTATTCCGCATTTAGCTGACAACGCTCGCGCCTGTGCGTGTACATAGCAAGGCTCATAAGTTGGTTAAATACCAAACTTGGAATTTAAGTTCACCATCTTCCAGCAAGAAAATGTACACGTTAACGGACATTAACATGAATGTTTTCATGACAATCCTCTACTCAAAAACGAAAAGTCGGTTAAATACTGACATGGTATTTAATTTCAGCATTTTCTAACACGAAGATTTTCATGGAAACCCCTTTATCCCTAACTACCATTTACATATAAAACCTTTCAATAATTTTGATTTTCTCTAAAACTGCTATTAATAATTTTGATTAAAATATGACATATTTAAGACATTTTCACGACAAATGAAATGAATTACTTGAATAATTTACAGGTAATAGCTTGTGAAGCATTCCTCATTCTGTATAAGTTTTAATATAGTTGAGAAACCGTAAGAGATAGTCAAAACCTCACTGCACAAAAATAAAGCACATGTTTTATGTCATTTTTTGGTGGAGATAATTATTTCCGAGATGTTCCTTATTATTTGTTTGAATTTTCCAATAATTATAATTTTATCAAATAGCAAGTCAGTACAATTGAATATAACATAAGTATAAGCACCAATTTTAAAATAAAACAGAAAAGAATATTTTTACTGTCATGTTTTTGGAATTTTTATACATGCACATCCAACCAGATATAAACACATCAGAAGTTTAATTCCCATCTTTATTATGCTTGACAACCTTTTCATTTTCGTCGTAGATAAAAGTTATTCTGGTTTTTGTATGTACTGCCTCGATTGCTTCCTTACTCAAACTTCTTAAAATAGCAACAATATTCTCAGCACTAAGTGACAATTTGATGGAAAGCCATAATCAGACTGCAAATACACTCCATAGCCAGATTTGAACCACGGTTTTTTCACTTACCGTGCTGCTTTATATATTTATATATTACGTTAAATTCCCCATTTGACTCGTATTTCCCCCGGGAAACTAAAAGGCGTTCTCAAATTTATTTTGGGACAAATCCTTAGTTCATATACCTAATGTAGTGGATAAAAAATCTGGGTCTAAAAATGCTTATGAGGTGCAAGTCGCCATTAGGATATGTTAACCCAAAAGTGAAGAACATGAAGAATTGAAGAAACGTACAACTAGAAAAAAATGAGGGGGAGCTATAAGGGAAGCCAAGTGATGATCCACAAGGTACTTTCTGAACCTAACACACAAAAAAGAAAGAAAACTGAAAGGTAAAATAAAAAACAACAGTTAATCTGCTGAAATGAAATGTATTAGACGCATAAGAAGTTGTACAGACGCAAGCAAATATATTCCGATACATGCAAGACTGACCTACGGGAGGGAGGCGAGTTTCTTATCAGTTAGTTGTGCCAGGACGGTTCATTTCCTTATTCCTAACCAGCGAGTTCGGCGCACAGCAATTTAAGCCTCAAAGGAAAATAAAAACAATTTTGCCACATGAAACGTAGGTGGTTTAATACAACTCTCCAGTATTAACTTAGGTATTTATCGATCCTTTTCTTATTGGCGTCATTTTCTCTCTATTCCTCTCTCGCACATACATTCCTCAACCATTTTAATCTCCTTTTCTTCTTTTTAAATGCGTTTCCAATACTCAAACTTGTAGTTTTATCTGAAACGAAGTACTTCTACCTTTCATAGATTAGTGATAAGTAATATAATATTAAACTGCGTGGTACTTAAAATTAAGTGTATCTTGTTCCGAAAATAAATACATTATTTCCTTTGTTGCAGTTCTCAAGAACAGATTATATGGACATACTACTACAATTAATATAGCCACCAAGTTACCAAATGACTTGACACCAAATGACTTAACGACCAACGAACTAAATAAAATGGTTAATTTGTTTCATAATGAGAGTTCATATACAAAATCCCATTAGCGTCACCGGCATGTCGGAGATTTCACAGAGTTCTTTAAATGTCAGTGAGACTGATATGATGCATTTCACTTTTAGCCTCACGAAGAAACCATCGAACTAGAGCGGGTCTGAACTCGCAACCTTGGGATCAGAATGCCAGCATCTAACTTATCTTGGTCAGCTTTTAGTGTTATTATTATTATTATTATTATTATTATTATTATTATTATTATTATTATTATTATTATTATTATTATTATTATTATTATTATTTATTTATTTATTTATTTATTTATTTATTTGTTGGCACTGATGCTGCTGAGAAGAATTTCATCTTATTCAGCAGATCAAAACTTTCTCACAATGTGGCATGTTTTGAGTAGTTTTTTTTTTTTTAATTTACGCCCTCCATCTATCGGACGATAATTGAAATGGCTGAAATCATGCTCAAATGAGTGCGGGATCCATGGAGCTTACAGCTACCCGACATTCGTCCTTCGGGATAAGGGAAAACCTCGGAAAAATCTTTATCCATGTAATTCTCCCTAACCGAGATTCGAACTCGGGACCTCTTGAGCGTGAGGCAGACACGCTACCAACTACACTACTGAGGCGGGCGTTTGGAGTAGTGTTGCTTGTTGTATATTGCTGATATTTTTTCACTGGAATTCCGATGTCTTGAATGTTCTCTGCTAAGAATGCTGAGACCACAGCTTCCACCGATGTAACTATTGGTATAATTTTTACAGTTTGTAATTTCCAGATAGTTATGATCTCTAATGCCAGGTTCTGGTCAGTTAAAGTCAGGTCTGTAACTCCATATACATTGAGTAGCTCCAACTGGGTGATGGCACTTTGTAATAAGGAAAAATGTATAATTTCCATATTCATCTCTGTAGTCCATTTTTCCTCCTCGCTAGTTCTTTTCTTCTAACGGCAGTCCTGAAATCAGGTTGCAAGTTGGAAGTGGCAGGGTATTCTTTCATCACCTCTGGGTTTTATTATTATCATCACCATCACCATTATTTATTATTGCTATTTTTACTATTATTAATGTTACTATTATTACTATTACTATTGTTATTATTACTATTGTTATTATTGTTATTGTGTAGACTGCTATGCAGGATAATTCATCGTCACCTGCCACCAGTGGTCGGTGCAGGGTAACGTCAGTGTTGATCAGCAGGTAAACTTGACCTTTGCTTTTACTAGGCTAAACTAAACCATCATAGAATTTTGTTCCCCTTGCCTCTCCAACCCCCTCGTCCATCGGATAACTTTTGCACGCGTGGGTACTAGAACTGATAAAATATAAAAAAATGAATTTTAAATTTAAAAAAGCATGCTGACATACAAATGAAACATTGACGGAATGTCAACTTGTGCATTAGCCAAGAAGATAATGCAATAATGTCCAAATAAAAGTAGAAATTTGGGTATACCGTGATAAAATGGCTTGATAATTAGATCGGGAGAATTTATTTTGAAAGTAGAAGAAGAAGAAATAAGCTATTTTGTTAATTCATCTATCCCATCATTTTCCATCCGCCAAAAGCCTCAAAGTCCCATAGAAAACTTCTGGAACAATGCAGAATTCCTAAGGATCAAAGACTGTTTCTTTGAGAACGCGCTGTTTTGAGTATAATGAACATCACTGCGCCTATTTTACTATCGGCGGAAGTTCCTGATGCAAATGTCTGCCTACATATTTCCGGATACGTTTGTATCTCGGCTCTATTCGTATATCTATAAGAAAGATAACAAAAGCTGCAGCCTTCTGCTTATTAAAATAGTATTCATGAATTTAAATGTATAGCCGCTCTAAATCTAAAGATGCATTAAAAGAATTATTGAAAATACAAAGTTATCTAGTAGGAACATAGGTTAGATAAAACGTCATGCTTTATACTGGGTATCTCAAAAGTCTCTTGACCAAATAAAATACTTTTTCCATGGCAGTATAATTGATGGTTCTAACCTGAAAAAGTAATAGTTTAAATGAGCTACAAAATAATAATTTGTTGTGAAGTTTTATTTATGATCCATTTATACCCCGCCTTTACCTGCAATCGTCATATCGGCAGCCGTTCTCCTTTGGAGACATAACGAAGGTGTTAACTCGTATCCGTTGGGTTTTGATCATTAGATCACGCACACATTCGCACCCTCATTCATACTTCCAGACTCTGGGAAGATAACGAATTATCTTGATCGGAGAAAAATCCCCACCGCCACCGCCGGGAATCGAACCCGGGGCCCCTAGCACGGCAGGCAGGTGCTCTACCGAATGGGCTACGGAGTCAGTTGTATAAACTGAGTTTGGCAATAAGATGGCACTCCATTAAATTGCACTTCGCCTGTAAGGAGAACATTGACTATTGGATGCCAAGGCGTGATGTAGCTGATTAGTCTCCAAGGTCATGAGATCTGACAACATTAGAATTTTTAGTGTAGGAACGTTTGAAAAATAAGACCTATAAAGTGAGCCCTACAAATTGGGAACATCTGATATTAATTTATAAAGATTAAAAAGGGGCTAAGATATAACAAAGATTTGTGTAAACATTTAACAGTGTAAAACAAATTTTTAAAATAAATACAATAAATGGGAAGTATTTTCTGCATATCTTGAAAGTTGAAAGTTCTAAGTTTCCCAGAACGTCAATAATAGTAAAATTAATTAAACAAGTATTGTTTCATAAGCCCTGTAATTTCTCATTTTTGAAATTCCGTCAAGTGACTTTTGGGACACTTTGTGTATCAGAACAGCATTCTGGCCAGTGATTTAACTCGGCAGTAATCGTCGGTAACGAAAATTCTAGAAGACTCTAAACTATGCCTAAGCTGTATTTTGTAGTAAAACAGGGAAAAACACGTTCTTGGGGGAGGGAAGGAACGTTCAAACTCCGAAACAAGGAGTTATAATATATAACTTGTAAGTTCTAACGCTCATATAGAACAAACAACCACACACATGTATAGGTATTTGCATAAAAGTTCTGTGTTTCAGATGGACAAAACTCATCTGCTAAATAAAGATACAGTGAAAAGAAGAGTGCATAACCTCCAAACAGAATATTCAGTAGAGCTTATAAAATTTGCACGCATTAAAGGAACTAACCCATGTACCTACAGAAAGCATAAGCGGTTTAACAATGTGCTGAGTAAGCTTATATTCCATCTGTGTTAGACTTCGAAATTCAAGGTGCTACATTTCTAAGCTAAGCAACTGACGTCATCCATTACCTCTCACAGTCTCAGACAAAGCCATGTGGCATGGTTAAAATTTACACATTTTGGATTCTGTATGGTTGTTTTCACTGGGACAAATTGTTTATACACAGGCACATATTTACGAGTACTTTTATAATTACCAGGCTTCAAAAGAGAAATAAAAAGATCGGACAAGAAGAACGATAACCTGACGTAATGAAGTTTCTATAGGTATTTAGTAACAAACAGTCGACGCAAGCATCGATGAAACTGTAGAGAAATTATTTGCAAGTACGTCAGCTCCACGAGGTAACTAGCCCTATCTGCCTGTCTGCCGCAGCTATTGTTTTAAAAATAAGCCGTTACAAATGCCAAACAGTAGTAATAAACACTCTGTAGATATTAAAATATTTATTTAGATCAGTGTTCCTAAGATAATGGCTAAAAAGAAATTGTAGTAAACCCTACAGCTTCTGAGCAATTGTACTCTCGAGGGTTACAATTATCTTGTTCCTAGGGGCTGAATTGTGAAATTCCCGCATCGTACCTTCATCCGCGCGAGATTAGCGATATTAACATCCATAACATTTTCGTAATTAACAACAATGTTAATTCAAGTTATAAAATAAAAGCAAGATACACGCATAATTTGTGATGTATTCATATACACAACGCTTTTTTTCCCTTTCTTTTTCGTACATTGTGTTGTGAACTGTTTAAAAACTCCAAGTCAATACAAACGTTTGTGTAAAGTCTCACGAAGTATTCAAAACTGCAATGAGACCACACATTATAGTAGACCGCACCATCTCCTTCTTCTACATAACATGGAGGGATTTATTCATTATATGTAGCAGATTTAGTAAGCTTTTCCTCTAATGGCAGCTCCGAAAATGAAATCTTTACAATGACTCCACGTGTGGTGATTAAGGTTCCAGCCAATTCAGTTTTGCCAACCAGTAACTATCAGTAATGATTTGTGCTGATGTTAGTGGTGCTAATATGTTTAAAATTGGCTGAAAATAAATCTCTAAGAGATTTGGTCTCGTAGCTCAGTCGGTAGAGCACCTGCCTGCTGTACAAGGGGTCCCGAGTTCGATTTGCGGCAGGGGGTGGGGATTTTTCTCCAGCCAAGATGATTACCCATCTTTTTCCAGAGTCTGGAAGTATGAATGAGAGTGTAAATGTGTGCGTGATCTAATCATTAAAATACAAAGTACAAGCAACCCAACGTATACGGGTTAACACCATCGGTATGTTCCAAAAGAGAACGGAGGCCTATATAACCACTGCAGTTAAAGGCGGGGTATAAATGAAAAAAAAAAAAAAACTCTTAAGTATGCCCTCCATGTTCATTTTCATTTTCCACCAAGTGCTGAATTAAATTTCTATTTATTTTAATTCACATTTAGCATACTGCTTGACTTAAGGGAAAGGTCATACTTTATTACGTAGGCATGTTAAAATTCAAAGCACAATATGAAACGGAGAAAAATGCACGGTAATAGAAGCTACAACCACAGAACGTTCTCCATCACTTATAGTAGAGCAATTTTCCTCTTTAAACGCCTATAGTGTAACATAATCGTGAGAAAGCTCGCCTCTGTAGCGTAGGAAATAGCCCTCTGTCTCACGTTTGGAAGGACCCGAGTTCGAATCTCGGTTAAGCTGAGTTGTCTGAATAAGGGCCTTTCCGGGGATTTCCTTACCCTGAAAGACGAATGTCGGGTAATTCTAAGCTCCATGGACCCTCGACTCATTTGAACATCATTTCACCCATTTTATTCATCGTACGATATGACTTAACGTTGGAGGATTAAAATTAAAACAAATCGTTCGAAAGGCTAAACGCTCTATTTTCTGTTAATTCTGTTGTAACTGTCCGACTGCAAGGCTTTTACGTAGTCCACATTGCAATCGGCTGCTTAAAAATCTGATGTGTTAAATTAACATGACTTTCCTTAACAACTCTTTGACAAACTATTCCTAAAATGATTTTGTGTTTTATTGTTCCTATTGCACAGCCTCCTTTAACTCCTTTGGTTCTATCGGGGGTCATGACTTGAAAAAACAGTTGATGGTGTTATTGTTTGCTAAAATGTAGGATGTCTTAACTTTGTTTTTATCACATTTAACCTTAAAAACACCCACATTCATATTTCCAGCTTCTTTTGGGAGAGGAAATTATTATGGTTAAAGAAAAATTTCCAGCCCAGCCAGTAATCGAACCAGGAACTTTTAGAGTGAGAAGTCACGACATTGACAACTCGACCGTAGAGGCAGAATTTGTCCTCCTATGCACTTCATGTTAATCTACATTTGTCGATATGCTTATATTATATAATTCCTTGCAAATAGAATGAACATTAAACATAGTAGGCGTAAGTGATATTTAAACCTTTCAAGATTTGACATTCTATTCTGCTTACATGACCCGATAAATTTGTAGCCTGCATGAAAAAGACAATGGCTTCATGCTTCAAAAACGTATACATATTTAAAAATTCAAACCAACATCAATGAATATCTCGAAAACGCTTATCTTACATGATGGATATATATATATATATATATATATATATATATATATATATATATATATATATATACGTACGTGATGGATAAATTAAAATTATCTCGGACGTTAACGCCAAAAAATTATATTCGTGATAAATTGTGTGATTTAACGAGATCTGTATTTTCTGTATCTCTTACGTTTACAAGTTATCCGAAAGAAATCCAAAAGAACAGATCTTCAATGGATACTCTCAGAAAACTTTAGATACACATTTCATTTGTCGTGACAATATCGTAAACGTGTGATATTTTATCAAAATCATTAGTGACAAATATTTCGGAACATTTTCCAGATAGTTTAAAATAGGGGATTTTGTTGTAAACCTTCATATCTCATCATCGAATATGTACAATTTGAATATCAAGTTTACTGTTTTATTAACTTTTCGTTTTTATCTTCTCTACTACATATAGTAAGTAGGGAAAGTATATCGTATTCCGCCCCAAAAGTTCAACATCAAGCTTTCGCCAGATATACATGTTTTGGAACCACCTAAAAGCCATCTAAGAGTCATTTTTAGTTCCTGGGCATGCAAAGAAAAGGGAATTTTAAAGCCACTAAATGGTAACCAGCTGTAGGCTTCAAATATTTCACTGTAGCGTAGAGCCTGCTGTATTCCCGTATTCCTCATGTACCTACAAGAAATTAGCAATAAGTTAATTCTGTAAATGTGTACCTCGATTAAAATTAAGTAGGTGGAGAAATAATTATTTGTAAAAGTACCTTGTACAAAAGTAGATAAATTCACGGGAGTGCAACACAGAGGATTTAAAAATAAAGTACAAGGACGCCCGCGCATTTGTGTCTGTCTTTGAACAAGAGAAATAAAAAAGGAAAAGTAGGTGGGATACTAAACCTGCTATTTAAGTTTAAATGTCGTTAAAGCACGCAATTTATGTATTTTTTGTTGAGATAACCCATTTCAATATATTCTTTGCTATTGTTTTAAGTGTTCTATTACAAACACTTTTCTATGCCTTCGCCATGCAAAGGGAACGAAATATCTAAGCTATCACACAGTGATCAGTTGTTGAAAGATTTGATTATCGCTTTCGCTTAAGCATTCACATATTGCCAGCAGCAGCAGCAGCAGCAGCAGCAGCAGCAGCAGTGGTTTCGTTGAAGGTGGAACCACATGGTGGTGTGTATTGAATGATATGACGGTGGGTAGATGGTGGTGAAATGGGTAATGATTTCTTTTTTTTTTTTATAACAGGTTGGTAGGGATTGGAATTTGTAAGGTTAGAAGCTCAGAATAAGTTCTGTAGTGCCTTATGGTGGGGCTAGCACTAGTCTGGGTCGCTTATAGGTTTCACCGGGGTCGAGATCATATTCCCCAGGACTCGGATAAGGTTGTTGGAGCTGGAAGGGAGTTTGTTATAAAAACTGTGGGATAAGGTAAGGAAGTAGTCGGTAATTTTTGGGAAGGAAATGTCAGAATGGATGTTATCATTTTTGATGTACCAATCGGCAGCTGTTGCTATCCGAAGGTAACGGTTTTGAAGGACTTGGAGTTTGGGAAGATGGAATTTTGCTGCAGCTCTCCAGACTACACATTCTCGTTGTACCTATAATGTAATATGTAATAAACCTATTTCTGCAAACGCCTATCTCGACTGGCATGGATTAAAAGGAAGAACAAATATTTTAAGGATGATTTGCACGAGACTGAACAGAGAAAGTCATGTAAGTGCACACATCAGATTCTTTACTTAAGCTGTACACACACACACACACACACACACACACACACACACACACACACACACACACACACAGACACACATACACGTGGGCATTTCTCTGAAAATACTTCTTTTCAGTCTTTTTTGAGGTGATATCTAGGCATCGAATTTTTGGATGGACTACAATACTTTCTCAAGAGCCCGCCACTAGCCATTCAGATCCGACAATTCGAGCAGGCTTCCTCTGGAAGGGTGGCAGACTGACCACCGCATCTCACGTCAGACGTACACCACATTTTCAGAGCTCAAACATCATCACAACTCACACCACCGACAACTTCGGTGAAGCTTGCTCCCCGGGAAGATTAGATGGAGAGAACGAAGTTCATAAAATGAAAGGAAGTGAAATGGGAAATGTTAGGAAGTATCCGTCCCAGCATTCGTTTGCCGGTACGTGCGGTATAAAGTGGATGTAGAGGTAGTAGATAGAAGCTGTGTGTAAGGGGAGTGTTGCGGATGATCGAAAGCACTTCCAATTTCAGTCCCACTCATCCCCTTACCCACAACAACTTCCTCTTTGTATCACTCATAGCCTGAACTCGTATACAGTGACAGGGGAAGATCCCCCAAAAGCCCAAGTTTGGCTACAGGAATCGAACATGGAACCCCTCGAAATTTATCTTACGTAGTAGTGGAAATAAAGCGAAGACAATAATTTTATACGCTAGTCTTGATATTATACAATCTTTATATTTATCAATAACAATGCTGGAATCTCAAAGGATGTTATGTTTCAGAAAAAGAAGGCCGGAGAACAACATTTAACAAGAGTGGAATGTTCCTTTTCCCTCTGCCTGATCATAACGCATCATGTGGGCGATGAAAACAATTTTATGCTGAATAACAAACAACTGAATAACAAATTCTTCAATTCTTTTTTCTTGTTTAAATCACATATCAAAACCTCAATGTTAAATAAACATTATAAAATGTTAATTTTTCTACTGGAAAAACAAAATGGCAGAATCTAACGATGCGAGTACTTCTTACTCAGGATTCCAGATAATCCCAGCTTTAGATTTCACACTCGAACACTTCAAGTTAAAATTGAACCGCTTGGTGATTCCTCATGATGCCATTTCTGATGACGATATCGAGGAAGAACTCAGGAGTACGAGCACTCACACCGTTGAAGACTTTACGACACAAGAGATCTACGATATCTTAAACTTCGTAGTGATGCTGAAAAAAGTCGCGGACACTCCATGGTTTGGAGAGATCTCTCTTCTGGGAGAGATGAGCGATACGAAAGAAGACTCTGTGTGCTTTTGATGTTCTAACCTATAACCAGATACATTCCATGTCACGAACTGAAACCATTTGTGATACATGCCGTCAGTGAAAATGCAACAAAATGTGCACGGTAGTTTGACGGTCTTTTAAATTGTCATGTATATTTCCAAATTTCAACATAAGAAAATTCAATATAAGTTATTTTCTAGTAATAATATATATGAAAATTGTATTATGAAGCACAGAATAAAAAATTTTGTGTACAGTTCAGGCAAAGAATTCTGCACCACTTACCCGATTACAAAGTTCGGAGGGGTGACTTGGCGCCTCGAACTGTGAAATATTTTGTGCCTATGTCTCTGACAGGAGAGAAGCGAGAGAAGCGTGAGATGAGAGGGTACTAAGGGTGTTAGGACCTGAAGCAGAGGTCAGCTACAATCTCATATGAAAAATGTTGACGCATGTGGTTATTACTTTCTCTACTACATACATACTAGGTGGAAAACGTATTGCACTTCACCCGAAAATTCCATAGATTGGACCGAAATCGCACGTTTTGAAGTCTTTAAATGAAAAAAATAAAACTTTGTGATGTGTATTTGTGCGCGCGCGTGTGAGCGTGTACCCGAACGACATTACTTAAAAGTGATAACTGGATAAAACTTGGTCTTTAAGTTTCGTATTTTCCTAAGCTGCAACGCGAAAAATTTTAAGAATTCATGCCATATTTTTGTAATTTTTTATTTTATTAAAATTACTATGACGATTTTGTTTAAAATACAAAATATTTAGGTTATTTACCAGTCAAATAACATGTACATCTTAAATTGTATGGAAATGGTTTTGAACTGCTCTTGATTAGGAAGAAAGTTTAAGAAAGTATAGCCTTGTACAACTACTAAACATTAACAGAGAGATATCGATAAAATTGTACTGCATAAAAGATTAGATACTTTTAAAATGTGCAATTTATTTATAATAATTTTTACGACATCCGCATATTTCTGAGATATCTTTTTTTAGTGCTTTAAACTTTTCAATACCTCTCATTGTTTGATGTTCTCTTGATATTCGGTTGCATCTCGCTATGTCATGTAAAAATTACTTAGGAAATTTTAAAGCCAGCATATAGCGAATTGATATTCAAACATCGATCTGGTGTTATTAATATCCTTTGACGAAAGATATAATAAAATATTTTCCGCGGAGGATTCTCTAAAATAAAATGAAGGTGGTAAAAATTAAGTGGTATCAATGTAACCAGATGGAGAAAGTAGGTTTAAGTGATAATGGCATTTTAAGAACTGGTCGCTCTATGATGGCTCTGAAATTCTGTATTCTTTGCTTTAAAAGAAAGACAGAAAGTGACTTTCCTTTGAGAAAAGTAGTAGTACCTGTTGAAAAATTCAAAATAATAACAAGCAATATTTAAAAAAAATTTAACTTCACAAAAAGTGCATTTGACGTCAACTGTATGCTTTAAGGAAAGCCACATTATTTGTGCTGCGAGATTTTGTCTTCTTCGTAAGTTATGTGAAACTTACTTAGAATGATGAGGACTTCAGAGGTTATTCCCAGCAAATTCAAGATGTGCATTTTATTTGTCATCAATATGACTTAAACTTATGGTAATTAATTCAACTGGTTAGCGTACCAGTAGTGAGAAAATCAAAAGTTGTGGCGATTGTTTAATACAAAGCCTAGTTTGGGAAGTGGGAATTTTCTTGAAAATCTTAGTGATGCGCCCTTGGAAGATGCTGAACCTATAAAAAAAGTTTGATATTAAATTTACCTTTTGTTTTTAACCTATGTTGTTCAAAGATACGCGAGGACGCACGTGCACACACACACACACACACACACACACACACACACACACACACACACACACATACACACAGACAAACCTATTTCTATTATTCATTTATTTACAAGGAGTCTCAAAACGTTATTTTCGGTATCGAATTTTTGGATGGAATACAAACCCACAGAGCTACCCGCCCAATAGAATAAGTGCAACAATACCAATACCACCAATTCTTTGTAAAACATTCATCTGCCCGGCACATAGGATGTCGCGTAATTAATTATTCAGCCGGTCTGTGAGTGTACAGAATGAATTAAGGCCTGCGCGTGTTTAATTTCATGATAAACACAAACAAAAGAAGCTCTAAGTGAGTGCGTTTGTGCTAGAGCCCGATGTTATCGGTGGCATAAAGAGGCACATAAATAACATTTGACAGTGTTCAATAAAAGTGCACCCCGAGGTGCGCACTAATGAAGACTTTTCTTAACCAGATGAGCATCCTTATCTGTTGTCCTGTACACGTGTACCGTAACACTCCTTCAGAGCCATTCATCCATTTCTTCATGCACGAAATATATCAAAGGGAATTCTGTGTCATTACCGAGCAGCAGGAAATAAGCTTGCTGTATTACACTCATTTGTCTGTTCATCAGTGATCGCAGAAGTGCCATCTTCTGTATTTCTGTAGCTCCTGCTTACAAAAATAAGTTCGTAAGATAAACAACGCCGTATTTGAGAATTATTAGAGCAAAATAGTACATTCCCGTCATAAATCAAACATTGCTTTCTTTATCACTTACGCAGTAATTGGAAGTTTTGTATTCCACCCAAAGATTTGATATTTCAAGAAGATGTACGTTTTCAGGTTTCCTAAACCCAAAAACAGGATGTCAAGGAAAAGATGTGTGTTATTTTTGTGTGTGAATAGCGTAACTAAAAACGAAACCTCGGTTAAATA
Organism: Mantis religiosa; assembly: GCA_030765055.1. NCBI lineage: Eukaryota > Metazoa > Arthropoda > Insecta > Mantodea > Mantidae > Mantis > Mantis religiosa. The sequence continues at coordinate 277,137,105 of CM060950.1, read as the reverse complement.
CCGAATTTGGTGTTTATTATCTTCCAATAATGCCACAAGAAAATTTTTAAGAAAATCCCTTCCATCTCAGACTACTCTTTAAATGGTACATTTTCAGAACTATTTGATTTTCTCAAAAATGGCTATAATGATTTTGATTAAAAGCCATATATTAAGATATTTGCATAACAAATTTACAACCCATATCTTGAATTTTCCATTGTTATCTTCACAAGTCTTCTACGTTCTGGATGACTTGAATAACTAGTAAACAGTAAGGGATGGACAAAATTCTTAGTATACAAAAATTTGTGGGGGTTCAAATACACAACTTGTTATATTATTCTTTATAGTGAATTAATTCAGAGATATTCCTTTCATTTGTCTGAATTTTCCATTAATTGTGCCCTTCCTATTTTTCATCTGTAAGCCACACACAGAGAACAAAATTTCAAGGGCAACTACAGAAAATTAGCAGTAAGATATTTTCTGGAAATGTTTCGGATTAACCGTTTAACCTGAAGTTGATAGAGAAAACGAGAAACGTTTGCAAAATAGTCTGCACAAGAGTAGAGGAAGTCATGTGAGTCGCACACAAGCTTCTTTCTAGTGAACCATTTCGGAAGTTATTTGCTTGGACTTAATAATTCCTGTACTTCCTTAAATGGAAGTCGTTCATTATTTATCTCTTAGCCATGCAAAGAGAATGTAATTTCGAATTCATCAAATAGGGACCATCTATGCTCTGAAAAGTTTTAACTATCAGTCAAAGAAAATTAACAGTAAAATTTTAATCTCTATTAACATGAAGTAGATAGAGGAATGAGTATTTCTACGAATAGTTTCTGCAAACGTAGATAAAATCTGCGAGTGTAACACGTGATTTTTTTTTAAAAAAGGCTTGTGTGTACGATGTTGAAGAGCATAACTCAAAAACGAAAATTCGTTAAATACCAAACTTGATCAGCATCTTCCTAGGATCTTCTGACACATAGATTTTCAAGGAAATCCCCCAATCCAGACTACATTATCAACCACATTTGATTCCGTGTAGTGTTGCCTTTCTTAATATTCCAGGATAGAATTACTGACAATGTCGAATATTCCGCCCTGCGTCCAACTAGTACGCCGAATTTATTTTTAGTCCATCTCCAGATCTCAGATACATTTTTGCAGGTGGTAATTCTGTGTATCTGCGTGTCCACTTTTCCACAACGTTTACACCATGGGACTGCTGCTAAATTACTCGTATGTTTACATTGCTTTAATTCCGTGGGGATTATTTCATTCACAAAGAAGTACACGGACACCTTCCAATCAAGTGGAACGTAGGTGTTTCAAAAATGTTTCCATATGTGATCCCATGTTGTATTTGGATGTTTTGCAACAATTGCTGGCACAGACAAATAATCCTTTAACAACTCGATGTACAAATGTTTGGTCGTAAGGTATCCTGACTCCGTTGTAATCAAGGGTAATAGATGCTGATAGTCTTTTAGTAGCTGTCGAAATGCAGAAGGTGGGGTCGTATCTGAGGACGTCAGGCGATGACAAAACTCCATGTCCTGACGACTTCCCTGTCCGTTGAGTGCGCCCAAAACAGAACGCAATAACAGCGCTCTGCACATCACGTACACATCTGTTAGATTCCAGCCTCCTTCAGTTATTTTCCGGCGTAACTGAGTTCGAGCTACTTTGTAGAACTGATTCCGCCAAATATAATGACCGATTGCCCGTTCAAAGCGCTGAGTGTATTTTTGGTGCAGTGGTATTACCTGCGCTGCGTACCATATTTTGACTAAAACAAACGTGTTCACATGCCAAATTGACATCCCTGCCGTATAGATTGTAGGATCGGTACTGGTTGCATGTAAAACCCATTTATTTGAATTATCGAATGCGCCTTGTCATACATGCGTTTAATGAGGCTTTGAAAGTCTACAGAAAATCCAAATTGTCTTAAAACTCCCCAAAGATAGCCATGATGAACCTTTTCAAAGGCGCTGGTGAAATCCAGGGCTAAAATTGCCGCAGTTGAATCTGGGTCCTGCTCACAAACAATAATAATATCCCGGAGTGTCATGAGAATGTGAGTAATTCTCCTTTGTGGAATACCGCATGTCTTCCCAGTCCGATGACATTTGACAGAACTGACCGCATACGATTGGCAATTATCTTGCTGAACAACTTAAAATCGGCATTGAGTAGTATAATAGGACGATATTCGGTGAATGTTCTTACCACTGAATGTTTGGGTATTAAAACGATAAATCCTTCGTTGAAACCAGACATTTTACTCTCGTTCCGTTGCAACTCTAACATGACTACAAGCAGTGTGTCTTTTACAGTCTCCCAGTTCTCTTTGTAAAACCGGTAGCCGTTGCCATCTACTCCTGGTGCCAATGTCATGCTGGCTGATGTGAGTGCCGTCCATAGTTCTGTCAAGGCTATTTCCGCATTTAATGCCTCATTATCTCCTGGTGATAGTTGTTCCACAATGTTCTTGTAAACATTTTGCTGTACTGGAGCATCGAGTTCCGTTTTTCCAAATTTGGAGGAAAAGCAATTGTTGGCCTCTGCTAAAATATCTCGAGTTGTGGACAGTACTTCTCCAGATGTGGATTCCAAAGCAGAGATATGTTTATGCGTTCCGCGGCACTTTTCAGACGCAACGTGATATAGCGAGGTTTTCTCTTCACTCTCTAGCAAGTTCTCTCCCGCTGGTTGTTGTTTTCCCCTACAGAGTTCTTCCTGAAGGCAACAGATTTTCTTTTTAATTGCTTCGATATGATGCGTCACAGTTTCTCCACCTTGTTGCCTCCTTTGTTGCTGGTATCTATCGTTAAGCAGTTCATAGTAGTAATGCAAATACTTTCTTCTATTCTTTGCCTACTCTTTGCCTTCACTCTTGTAAAAATTGCGTATGGCAGCTTCAGTGTGAACAGCCCCTAATGTAACTTGTTGGCGGTTCTGCTCTTCGCGGTTTGAGTCAAGCTTATCCACCTCTGTTGAAACTTAGATTTAATCATCGTATCCTGTAAGAGGGCATTGTTTAATTTCCAGGAACCTCTTCCAATCGGAGGTGGTCTTTCGGTGTGCATTATTTTCATGATCAATGCATAATGATCGCTAAATGGCACTGGTCTCACTTGGATGTCCTGAACCTGTGATGCCATCGTCTCACTTACGTAAAATCTATCTATTCGCGAAGCAACAGAGTTACGATGGAAGTTGAACTCCACATAGTTGGCATGTTTTTTCCATGCATCCTGCATTTTTAAGGACTTACACAGGCTATCTAACACTGGTGAGGGGTAATATTAGCCCTTCTGGTCCTTGGCATTGATGACACAATTGAAATCTCCTCCGAGGATCATTTTGTCGTATTTATGGCGCAAATAGAAAGGCAATTACTTAGCCAGGAATTCTTCACGTTCCTTTCTTCTGTGGGTCCTAGATGGCAACTATACGTTAACTAATAGGGTGTTATTTTCAGTCAATAAAGATGTAATTCTACCACTCGCATGCGTTTCTGTGAGGTGCACTCCACATGTTGTACGATACGCAATTGCTGTACCAAGCTGTTCCTCTCCCACGTTTGGATATATGGGTATATTGGGGCCCAAAGAATTCCAGACAATGCTCGTTATTTTCTTGGACAAACAGAAAATCATTGTCATAACCAAACACAAAATCGCGCACTAATGTTTTCTTTGTGTAGTTCCGCAAACAATTCACATTCAATGGTGCCAAGGTTTGGAGGAGGAGTACCATCAACAACACCGGAAAAAGAAGTTCCAGCCACTGATTCACTCTTGCTCTACCGGCTTGCTCTTCTTTTTAGATTTCCTTGTTGGTGATTCCTTCTTTGTATCCGGATCTTTTTTCTTACGTTTGTCTAATCGAGGGTCACGATTACTAACTTGCACTCCACGCACATAGGGCTGTATTATTATATTACTGTCCTCCAAAGTTTCATATACTGCCATTTCCTCCGCTAGGGGAGCCGCAATTACTGGTGTAGCCGCTGCTGAATTATGTTCATTCTTGTCGCCCAATACTGTCGTTTCATAATCTACTATATATTCACTTCGTGGTGCATCAACCGCCACTGAATCCGTCGAACACTGGGACTCCAAACCGTTAATGTCGCCGGTAACCAGAGTGTGAGGAGTTTCCGCGTCATTCTGCATAGTGTCAGTCATCGATGCGGGTTTGTCATCCTCGCTGCTTATGCCTGCCTGCCGGTCGTCTACTACCTTCGTGTCGGCTGACGGTAAATTGGGGTGCGCATCTTTTTCGGTGTCCACCTCTCGATGTACTACCCATGGTTTCGGTAAGGCTCCAGATGCCAGCTTGGCCCATGTAAAGGTATCCTGCGCACTGTTCGGTGTACGTGGTACGAATTTGCGTGGACATTGATTACGTAAGTGGCCCGCTGAATGACAAATTACACAAGTAATAGGTTGATTGGGATAACTAACCAACGCCGAATGTCCCTCAATATTTATGAATGACGGGATATGTTTCTCCAATAGCAGATGAACCGTGCGAACTCCGTTTGTCACCTTATAACGATAAGTCTCATTCCATGCATCATCAGTTACCTGTAGTATATTCCCGTATGGTTGCAAAGCCACGGTTATTTTAAAATTTGTGATATGTAGTGGCAAATTGAATATCTTAACCATACGTCTTCCGAATCCGGCAACATCAATAAGCACCTTGGTCCGTTGTCCATTTGACAGAGTGAAACTAGCTTCCCCATTTGTCTGTTTTAACAATCGTTCTACCAAATCTTGCGAACTGCATTTAATGAAAATCTGTCGAGAAATGCCATTTATTTGTAATGCTGTAACTTCAGCTTCTTCTAACTTAAGCGTGTTGAATATCCATTCATGTATCTCGTATGCAGTCGGTCAACTAATATCTCTTTCTACAAAACTTATCACCAATGTTGTTGGACGGTCGGCCATATCGATTATGTCGTATTAATTACTGTATTTAAAAAAAATATTAATAGTACGACGTTAACTTGGTCACTTCGCAGAAACGTGCACTGTAAACAGCCGTAGTATCGCTGTAAACACTAGCCGCCAGCGTAACCCAACTTCCCTCTACACCAGCGGCAAGGGACTGAACTCGGAACTCCGTGTATGAAAATCAATTTTTACCGTTATGGCAAAATGACCCTTGTCTTGCTTTAATATTTTACTTACCGATTGCTCTATTAATGTTTCTGTTAGATAATAATCGAAATTTAGAAATGACTCACTTGCTGGTATCCTTAGCTTGACAACAAATGTTCAAAGTGAACACCATCCACTATCAAACAATGACCCAGTCTTTCACGCACTTTCGCGCACTATTTGCACTAATCACACATACCTCGTGATGTTATAAATTGTTTGGTCTATTGCAGTACACTTGGGTTTCCAAGAGGCTTAACAAATAAAAATCTAATGAATTGACATATAGGTGGCCAATCAATAGGTCCTTTTCATCTAATCCATCCATCAGGAACCATTGCACTTAGGAAGTGAGTCACAGATTTTTCCAGAATGTGTTACCGTATCTATTTCTTCATTACCATCTGGAAACAAATCTCGTCAACCTGAAGGGATAATACGTAAGTACCAACCGAATCTGACCGTACATTAACCGTATGTGAATGTCGAGTGTGCTGTTGGACAATTCAATTTGGGTGTTCTGGAGACCAACATCAAGTTAATAAAATAACGAACATTATATAAGCTACAACAAGTAAACGCATTATTCTGAAGCGCACACAATTCTCTATCGAATAACATAAGAAGCATTGAGAAAACATTTTATTTTGCTGCAAGACTTTCACATAAAGAAGGTCAGAAGCTACTGACCAACTCTTTAGGTATGCTTATTTAATGAACAAAACGTATATCGGTATATTAGCAAAGAGGGAGTCAAAAACAACTAAGGGAAGCAGGGCGTGTCATTGCGTGCTGCAGGAATGTAAAGCCTCATTACCCACAACGTGTTTTGTCAGAAACGTTAACACATCGCGAAAAGATCAGAGTTTGTGGTTGTGGTTCCTGTGAAAACTGGTTAAACTACCGCCTCAAGAAAAAACAAAAGATGTTAAAAGTGAGTACGAGGAGTCAGTTGGTTGGAATGTCACCGTGTGTGTAACGTGCCGCACATTCCAACCTGGAAACTCCAGGATCCACGTGCTTGGCTTCACGCATCTTGCACTCAACTCAAATGACGTAAGAAAACAACACATAGTCCATTTTAAAGTCCTAACAAGCCCATCATTTCGCTCGGGATTTTAAGAGCTTTTGTATGTCCTTTTATTTATGCTATCAACCTTGTTTTTACGAGAGTATCTAAGAACTACTGATAGATAACATTAGACACTTTCATTTGCTCCATTGCTATGGGATAAGCCTGGTACAATTTATTACAAACAATTGCGTTCATATTTTTGACATATCCGCGCATTCAAGTCAAACGCTGCAGTTATGGCTATCATTATACAATTGTCGAAAAATATTGCCACATATTTCTAGTAGTTGATAAACAAACCAGTGTGCTCCTATATGAAATTACACATAACCTAATTTGAATTATAGCTTAGAGTATGCTCAATGCTGTTTATGGAATTCTTATTACGAATTAGAATTAGCAAATACTTTTCTGTTTTTTATTGAGTAATAATTACAGGGTTGTGTAAAATGATCTCGTTCTGGTCTTCTCATCAGCAAGATTTATTTTTCTTATGTGGGTAGATTTAAGGTAAGTCTACGTGTAGGTTTACGAATAAGTCTGCTAAATATTTTTATTTAGTGTAGCTGTCTGAACTAGGAGTGTTGTACGAATATTTTTAAAATGATAAAATAGAATCCGTTTAAAAATGTATTTGCATAACAAACTAAATGCCCTAAGTTCATATAAATTTAGCACACTTTTCCTTTGGTTTCAATAACTAAACATGGGCTTTATAATTTAGATAAGGTTATACTAGTCTTGGAAACGATCCGTGTGAAGGACGCCAATAAAGCTCCACATCAGAAACCATTTGGCTCCTGCACGATATACTGAATAATGGGGGTGATTAAATAGCATGAAATGACTGGGACTATAAGCACTTCAGAAGAAAACCTAGGCTATATTTTCTTTGAATAACTTGCACAAGAAAATATTTTATATAAGCTGGTACCGTGCTTGTTCAGAGCAGAATGAAAGAAAGAAGAAGAAAAAAGAAAACATTCGCATGAAACTCTCTGAGTACGCTTGGAGCATTTTAACGTGAATAAAACTGTCAGATGTATGTAAGACTTTGATTAAACATGAATTAAACCAGTAATTTAAACATAAATCAGAAGTTGGGGTTCAGCGGCGATAAAGTGAGATGGACTTTTGCAATGGAATCCGTGATTTGGGATTCTAAAGGCATTTTGCGTGTTCAAACTTTGAAAAATAAGGAACGTTGCATGAATATATTATTATAATGTTCTAACCAAGCAGTATAAAATATTGTTGAATAGTGACAGGAAAATTGAGATATTTTCACTCCGGATTGTTGACTGTTCTCAAGTTTCAGCTTATTAAAACTACCACCTTATTCAAACCCTAGAAACGTACTTACCTACTGTAGAGAAATTTATTTGCAGTCGAGACGTGATTGCAGCTATAAGAAAGTAGCATAGAATCTCGCATCTCACATAGAATCACTACAGAGACGGTTATTATGTTAAAAGATAGAGAAAAACTATATGAATGATGTAACAAAATGTGAGAGAAATTTTTCACAAAAGCGAAGGAAACAATGTTTGAGAGTACGAGGCGGTTTAAGGGACAGGCAAAAGCTTGATTTTTACTGACAGAAGTAATAACAAATGTAACAAATTAGTGTGTGAAATTGGGTCTTCAGAAACACAATGTTTAAAACAAGAAAATGTTCTTAATCATTTTGTTATTTCATTTCTTACTTTTTATGGTTATTTAAGAGTGCCTAAAACCGTCTATGTATTCCTAGTAATCTCGGTAGCAATATACAATTAGATTATTTTGTCTATAGGAATCTAAAGTAAGTATCTATATTATCAGATTAAAGTGATTTGCAGATCAAAATCAAATGCATTAAATATGTGTTGTTATCTAGATTTTTATCACATTTCCAAAGTTAGTCTTTCCAGTATTTGAAAAATGACTCCCGGTTCTGCCAAATTTGCATCCAATACATTTAAGAACCGTACCATTGCGTTGATCAACATATGACGTCCTTAAATATAACGAACATTCAAGGGTTAATGTACAGCGTTTGAAAATAATATAAATTGGATATCAAAAAAGCACATCTATCTTTCAAGAAACCCAGGAGAATTTAAAACATACAGTATTATTAATACCTATGTTATCTACTATTTTTAATTTTCAATTTCTTGGATTTTAGTCAATTTTTTATTGACACGAAGTAAATCTTGTAGGGTTAAAACCTTCAAAAATAGCATTAACGGGCAGTGTTCGCTATTATTTATTATAATTAGTTCTTTAAGTAATTGTATATACTGAAATGACCTATTTTTCATTTGTACTAAGAACTTTCACTCTGCGTTCTAATCTTAACTATGGAAAATTAATGTAAGAGACATCAGCACTTAAACAGGTGAGTATTAAATATGATAATTTCAAATGAGTAGAGTGTGAGGCACTTAATTCCTGTTCGACAAGTTTACGTCAAAGAATCATTAAAATTCTAATCTTTATTAGAGTTGTTTGAGTAAAACTGAACACTTAAGCAAATAGATGACACACTGGAACTAATTTGTGTATTATATGGATAATTCAATTGATTCATCGCCATAACAGCCACTTTATTCTTCGCAGTGCCTCCTAAATTTAGTTCTAAGCGCCTATTTCGCAAGAAGCTGCTACCAGCAGCGCACACCTGCTGAATGAGTTGCACATATGTTAGGAAAAATATGAAGTTATCGCATCTTTCTTTCGTACCAAGATGCCGTCCTCAACATCTTAAAGCAAATGAGCTCTTTAGCACTGGAGTTTAACCTGCATTTTGATAACGGTATGGCTACTGTCATTTATATCCGTTTGCCTGTTTTGCTTCAATACATGGGATAACTGCCAAGCTCATCCGAAATCACATGAAATATGACGAAATCGATGACAACAATTTTACGTGTGACAGTTACACAATTTGAACGCACTTTCATTAATGCGTGTTCAATATGGCATTCAAATTGGACAGTACGCATTAATATACGCTTCATGTGAAAACAAAAGCCAACTATTTATATCATAAATCAATTTGTGCCACCAATAAGACCATACGCAAAAATATGATGTTAATAATAATAATAATAATAATAATAATAATAATAATAATAATAATAATAATAATAATAATAATAATAATAATAATAATAATAATAATAATAATAATAATAATAATAATAATAATAATAATAATAATAATAATAATAATAATAATAATAATAATAATAATAATAATAATAATAATAATAATAATAATAATAATAATAATAATAATAATAATAATAATAATAATAATAATAATAATAATAATAATAATAATAATAATAATAATAATAATAATAATAATAATAATAATAATAATAATAATAATAATAATAATAATAATAATAATAATAATAATAATAATAATAATAATAATAATAATAATAATAATAATAATAATAATAATAATAATAATAATAATAATAATAATAATAATAATAATAATAATAATAATAATAATAATAATAATAATAATAATAATAATAATAATAATAATAATAATAATAATAATAATAATAATAATAATAATAATAATAATAATAATAATAATAATAATAATAATAATAATAATAATAATAATAATAATAATAATAATAATAATAATAATAATAATAATAATAATAATAATAATAATAATAATAATAATAATAATAATATTTTTATCCATTTCATTTTCGTGAAAAATATTAAGCTTTCACTGCGATGATTATTAAGTAGAGCTTCACGGGTTACAACTTCCTGAAGAAGGACATAGAGTAAACATGGCTGAATGCCCGAGCAGCTTTATAATTATCACAATGCTGGTAACCCGAGAAGCTCTACTTAAAAATATTAATATTTCAGTGAACGACAAACGGGTTCCATTGGAGATGTAAAAGTTTTTTTTTTTCACTTATATTTTAAGAAAACTGATCAAATTATTCATAGAATTTCAGAGACTATTTTCGCACACTTGGTGTTTCTTTTATTTTTTATTATTTTATTTTTACAGTTGCAGGGTTTTCTTTTATTTTTTATTTTTATATTTATTTAACAATCAGGATCACAAAGGGGAAAGGTAGAGTGGGAGATTTGGTTTTACTTTCTGTGTTAATGTTTATCTCCTTTTGTTGTAACTGTTTAGAATGAAACTGCAATCACATTTGAGTCCGTGCAATGTTGCCTTTCTTAATATTCCAGGATAGAATTACTGACACTGTCGTATATTCAGCCTTGCTTCCAACCAGCACGCCGATTTTATTTTTAGTTCATTTGCAGATCTCAGATACATTTTTGCAGGAGGTAATTCTGTATATCTGCGTGTCCACTTTTCCACAACGTTTACACCATGGGACTCTTGCTAAATTATGTCTACATTTCTTAAATTCCATGGAGATTATTTCATCCACAAAGAAGTACACAGACACCTTCCAATCAAGTGGAACGTAGGTGTTTCGAAAAATTTTCCATATGCGATCCTATGGAGTATTTGGATATTTTGCAACAAATGCTGGCACAGACAAATACTCCTTTAACAACTCGATGTACAAGTGTTTTGTCTTAAGGCATCGTAACTGCGTTGTAATCAAGGGCTGATAGCCCTTTACTACCTGCCGATATGCACAAGGTATGGTCATATTTGTGGACGTCAGGCGATAACAAACCTCCATGTCCTGACGACTTCCCTGTCCGTTAAGTGCGCCCAATACACAACGCAATAACAGCGCTCTGCATTTCACATACATATTTATTACATTTCGTCCACCTTCCTAAAGGAAGGAAGGGAGGAAACAAAGAAGGAAAGAAAGAAAGAAGGAAGGGAGGGAGGGAGGGAGGGAAGGAAGGAAGGTAGGAAGGAAGGAAGGAAGGAAGGAAGGAAGGAAGGAAGGAAAGAAGGAAGGAAGGAAGTGATGTAATTCTCCCACTCGCATGCGTTTCCGTGAGGCGCACTCCACATTTTGCACGATACACAATTGCTGTACCTCCCGGCTCCTCTCCCACGTTGGATGTATAGAATATTTTGGACCAAAGAAATCCATACAGTGTTCGTTATTTTCTTGGACAAACAGAAGGTTTGGAGGTGGAGTACCAACAACAAGACTGCAGAAAGAAGTTGCCAATGCGTGATGCCGCTACTGATTCACTCTTGCTCTACCGGCTTGCCCTTCTTTTTAGTTTTCATGTGGGTGATTCCTCCTTTGTACCCGGATCTTTTTTCTTACGTTTGTCTAATCGGAGGTCACGATTACTAACTTGCACCCCACGCACATAGGGCTGTATTATTATTTACTGTCCTCCAAAGTTTCATATACTGCCATTTCCTCCACTAGGGGAGCCGCAGTTGATGGTATAGCTGCTGCTGATATATGATCAATCACGTTGTTCAATACTGTCGTTGCATCATCTGCTATATATTTGCCCGCCTTGGTAGCGTATATGTTACCGTGTCTGCCTCACGTTCAAGAAGTTCCGAGTTCGAATCTCGGTCAGGGTGAGTTACCTGGATAAGAATTTTTCCGGGGTTTCCCCTTATCCTTCAAGACGAATGTCGGGTAACTCTAAGGACCCTGGACTCTGGACCCTGGACTCATTTGAGCATCATTTCACCCGATTCATTCACCTTCCGATATGACAACGTTGGAGGACGTAAATTAAAACAACAAAAAATCTGCTATATATTCACTTCGTGGCGCACCAACCGCCACTGAATCTGTCGAAGACTGAGACTCTATACCGTTGATGTCACCTGTGGCCAGAGTGTGTTGAATTTCCGCTTCATTCTGCAAAGTGTCATCCGTCGATGCGGGTGTTTCATCCTCACTGATTATGCCTGCCTGCCGTTCGTCTACTATCTGCGTGTCGGCTGACGGTAAAATGGGATGCGCATCCATTTCGGTGTCCACCTCTCGATGTACTACCCATGGTTTCGGTGTGGCTCCAGATGCCAGCTTGGCCCATGTTAATGTATCCTGCGCACTGTTCGGTGTACGTGGTACGAATTTGCGTGGACATTGATTACGTAAGTGGCCCTCTAAATGACAAATTACACAAGTAATAGGTTGATCAGGATAACTAACCGAAGCCGAATGTCTCTTAAGGGATATGTTTCTTCAATTACACATGAACCTTACGAACTTCGTGTGTCATCTTATAATGATAAGTCTCATTCTATGCATCACCAGTCACCTGTAGTATATTCCCATATGGTTGCAAAGCCACGGTTATTTTCCTATTTGTGATATGCAGTGGCAAATTGAATACTTTAATCATATGTCTTCCGAACACGGCAATATCAATAAGCACCTTAGCCCGTTGTCCATTTGACAGAGTAAAACCAGCTTCCCCATTTTTCTGTTTTAACAATCGTTCTACCAATTGTTGCGAACTGCATTTAATGCAAATCTATCGAGAAATTCCATTTATTCGTATTGCTGTAATCTCATCTTCTTCTAACTTAAGCGTGCTGAATATCCATTCATGTATCTTGTAAGCAGTCGGCCGACTCGTATCTCTTTCTATAAAACTTATCACCAGTGTTGTTGGATGGTCTGCCATGTCGATTATGTCGTATGAGTTACTGTAGTAAACAAACAAGAATACTGTTAGACTATAATTTTTACCGCACGACAGTCTTTACCACAACAGCAGCCAATGAGAGGTGATTAGGTCACGTGAGCAGTAAGAGATACTGGGCAAGCTTACGTGAAACAAGGATTAATAATAAGACGATAACTTGGTCACTTCGCTGAAACGTGCACTGTAAACAGCTGTAGTATCGCTGTACAGTAAACACTAGCCGCGAGCGCAACCCAACCTGCCTCTACGCCAGCCGGCGAGGGACTGGATTAATCATTTATATTCATAGTTCATGTAACATGTCTTTAAGCTTTAACTCTCCAAATTGGACAGTATTTTAGTAAACTATTCAAATCTAAATAAAGTCTTGCAAATCCGACCCACTTGAAAACACGATTTTTCATCGATTTATTTATTTTTAAGTTCTTCTTTTTCTTCTTCTAACATCAAGGATTAGGTTAAAGCCTATTCCGGTCTCACATCCCAACATCTCTTTCTGGCTCTACCTGTAGATCGATATCCTCTTGGTCTATAATTCATTACTTGTTTGGGGATTCTATCAGGTTGCATTCGTTGTAAATGTATCCATTTTTCCCTATACCGTAATCATCTGTCCACCACCACTTCAATTCTTAACTCTCTTCTAACATCCATATTTCTCAAATGGTCCTTGCACATTCCTTCACTGATCTCAGGAAGCGCATTTCAGCTGCCTGTATTTTACTGCATTTTTTATAGTCCAAGCCTCGCTACCATACATTAAAACAGGGAGTACCATCACGGAGTGAAACTTTAGTTGCGTGTCTTTAGCCGTTTTTGCTTTTAATGTCCTTCGTGTTTTTCCACATATTCCTTGATATTTTGTACATTTACTTTTATTTTAAGTCTAATTTTCTTCACCACCCTTCTCTACAACGCCTGATGAATTTATTATATGATTGTATTGAAATGTCGAATGAACCGACTGAACAAAGTGAGGAGAAAAAATAACTGGGATGGCAACTGATGTTCATATACTTTTGTACGTGTTAAAAGGTATATACATGTAAGACGTGGGTTTGATTCCCATAGCTGAACTTCCTGGCTCATGAAATTTTTTCGGGAGTTTCCCCAGCTGCTAGACTAATACTGGAAAGGATAATTACACCCACCCCCCGAATTTCTATTCTTCCATTTATCTCACTTCACCTTCACCCTGGTTGGCTACTACAGCCTTCTAAGTTTTCAGTGCATGTCTGGTTATTTACACGATGTAAATTCTTGTCCTCCAGACCAGGGGATGTCCCAGTCTAGGGCCCCCCAAGAGTTGCATAAGCCCCACAAAGAGAGACCTGGTAGTAAGAGCCACCACCAGGGAGTTTCAATCTGTAGTTGTTTCCTCTCCTTATTATCCTCTCTCCTCCCTCCAGGAAGGTGATCCGTTAAGGGCATAGTCACAAAATATCCTTAGTTCCATGTGATAAAATCCAGCCATAAAGCCATTAAAAGATACAAAAGATCTAAGCGTATTTTACTCAGATCTCCCAAAGATCACAAAATCATCCTCACCAGAAGCAATAGTCTCAACTCTGCGTCATCCTTCTCTACTGCAACGTTCTGCTTGAGACCAGCACCGGTTTATAACATACGCAATTTGGTTAGGCTCTTAAGAAGCAGATTTATGTTTAGTGAAGGAACTATAGTTCATGACTACTTTGAGCTGAGTCATATTCCGCACGTGTGTGTCTTATCGCTTAAGAGACCGTTGATCTGCAGCACTTCTGTCCCTACAATGACATCGCTGTAACTGTCGAACAGATGGTATTCTGACCTTTAAGCCAGAGAGTCAGACACAAAAATCATCCTCGTAAATTCACGAAAATATGAGAAATCAGATTAATCCCAGACTCTGTAAATCCGACAGTCACCACCTGTCATTTCTACCAAAATGCTGCCGCAGTCGCTGTCCTTCCATAGTCCATTTTATAATTAGATTGACATCGCAACTAACGTGTTCACAGCACTAAAGAGAATTAGGCTCTTACTCCTCGTGGAGAAGATATTCTGATGTCTCTGGTTGACTTAAGTTAGATATTAATCGATTTTCACTGGATGGAAGCGGGGTAGTAATGGCATCCTTCGTTGGCTGGAGTAGAGTTCGTATACAATTTCTGAAGGGAGACTTTATGTATAACAGGGAAAAACTGTGCCTAGTGTATCGCTTAAATTAACCCGACTAACATAATAATGTTATAACGAATGGGTAGGGGAGATAATTGAAAATAATTGTCATTGAAGATTAAAAGGACAACTGTGCAACGTAGATTAAACCAGCTGATATGCATTACACCATCAGCAAATGCTATCTCGATGAGCATAACACAGAAGAACAAATAACATGGCAGAACAAATAACATGAATACAATAATATGATTTTTCCAACTGTAAATTTATATGCTTTTTCTCGAAGTCATTCAAAGAGAGTCTCAAAGTTATCCAATAGGTTCAGCTTTTTGTAAATCTATCGTTTTACCTTGCTGCAATCTTCTTATACCTACAAGAAAATATGTGAATTGGTAATGAAAGTTTGTTCCGATTAACAAGTATATAATATACGGCTGACTGTGACTGTGACATATACAGATCTACTGTGGCCAAAACTCCTATGGAAAAACGATGAAGCGAGAGAACCTCAGGAGGCCACAGGGTCATAAGCAGACAGGCTACACAGACGCGTGGAAGTCCTTATCAAGTGCTGAGAGTTATTCATACCATTGGTGGAGGCGCCGTACTTTACAATGCGCAAGCATCCGCGGCATCTCTCCAGCACCGCCTCACACCACAAGCCTGAAATCATATAAGGAAAGTAAAGGAAAGGAGCCATGAACGCAAGCGATCTAGCATTTGACTAAGTGACAAGAAGAAACCACGGAAAAACCCAAGTCATAATGAGTGGTAGAACACACGACTTCCAGAATGGGAGTCACAAAGGTTACCGCGGCACACCTCGCTCGGTTAAAAAGTAAATAGAAGAATACTCTGTTGTAATGCTGTTTTATAGAAGAGTGAAAGTAACAGTCTGATTTTTATGTTTGCAACTAGTCTTGGGATAACAAACATTTGTGCCACTTCTAACCGGCGATACCTGCCATTTTAGTATTTTAAAATGGATAAACTCCATTACGTTATCACAATCAGTAGAGCGATATACTGAAGATATGAACACTTTATATTTGGAAGGCGACACATCTGCTACATCTCACACCCAACAAAAAAGGAACTAAATAAGAAATTAAATAGAGTTTTATAACTCATTAGTTGTTTTATTGGGTCTTTCAGATTTCGAGCATATTTTATTGTGTTACTTTTATTTGTCGTATTCAAAGACAACGTCATATCAACACACATTGAGTTTAGAACAGTTTTACATCGTCAGAGTTGTTACGCCTTTTGTTAATCATTAGATTTCTGTATTAATTTTAGTTTTCTTTTAAGTAGTCACATTCATATTCCTACTCATGCAATCATGGCTCTGCCTCGAATTAGTTGTAAATAAAGGAAAGCAAGGTGAACCTCGCCCACCATGAGGTTGAGCTTCTCCCTCTTTCCTTCCTTCCTTCCCTCCTTCATTCCCTCCTCTCTTTCTTTCTTTCTTTCTTTCTTTCTTTCTTTTTTCTTTTTTCTTTCTTTCTTTCTTTCTTTCTTTCCTTCTTTCTTTCTTTCTTTCTTTCTTTCTTTCTTTCTTCCTTCCTTTCTTTCTTCCTTCCTTCCTTTCTTTCTTCCTTCCTTTCTTTCTTTCTTCCTTCCTTTCTTTCTTTCTTCCTTCCTTCCTTTCTTTCTTTCTTCCTTCCTTTCTTTCTTCCTTCCTTGCTTTCTTGCTTTCTTTCTTTCTTTCTTTCTTTCTTTCTTTCTTTCTTTCTTTCTTTCTTCCAATCTTTGTTTGCTTTTGTTTGGTGGCGAGCATAATAGGTACCATAGGGTTGCTAATATAAATTAGCATATTTTGAGAAAAAGTTCTATAAAGGTACTTAAAATGAGCTGTCCTTAATGGTTTTTTTTAATTTGCGTCCTTCAACGTTAAACCATATCGGACGATGAATGAAATGGGTGAAATGATGCCAAAATGAGTCCGGGGTCCATGGATCTTAGACGTACCTGACATTCGTCGTTCAGGATAAGGGAAACCCCGGGAGAAACCTTATCTAGGTAACTCACCCTGACCTAGATTCGAACTTGAGACCTCTTGAATGCCCTTTATCTTGTAACGATTTCATGCAACTCGACGTTTCAAAAATGCTCCTAAAACTTAAACGTATTTAAATAAATATGCACATAATATTTAAAAATCCTAATTTTTCAGGAGCCTTTCGATTTTAGCTACTCCTAATTTTGTACCGATTTCCCAACAAATTGAAAGTTTCCGACAACTGCTCTTCAGCTCTTACACATAAAGTTTCTCCTGAACCTGAAAATAACCTTTAATATTATGAATTTAAGCAACATTAGTAGAAACGATTATATCTAAACCACAAACGCAGAGGCTTCCATATATCTTTGACACTAATTGTAATTAAGTTGTGGAGCATTTCGTGAGTTGGATCGTTGACTACAGAGAGATGGAATGACACTAAGGGATACTTTTTTCACAAGTGAATACATCTAAGCGGTACATAAATCCCAGCTTTCCAGACACAATCGTCTCTACAGATTGCTTAATCAGTCGAAACGACGGATTATATTTGGGTAATAATGTCACAAATCCCGGCAAATGAAGACTGGCTACAGGAAAGGAAGCTGTGCACGGGCTGGTTCTTCTTCAACCCATTACGGTGCACTTTTTGGTCAGGCCCAGCTCACGGTAATTGTATCTTTCCTAGAACCTGCCTTCGACGTTGCACAATCTTGCGGGAGCCTCCTCTTTGTATCACCTTACTCTCAGCCTACAGTGGTTGTTGAACTGTTCACGGCGCCTTTGAGAACCCACCGACATAACGTTACCGTGCAGGAAAGCGAAGAGTTTCTAGCGACAACCTGCCATCCTTCAACAGTTGGTTGCTTATCCAAAATTATCATAGCTTACTTTCTCTACCAACTGCTTCCATCTAAAGCTTGATACCGAAACGAACAAGAAGTGTTTTTATAAAAAGGTCCTTGTCTGTATAACATAATTCAAAAATGAAAAGTCGGTTTGAGCAAATTTCTAGGTACAAAACAAGAACTTTCAAGAAAATAGCATAAACTGTGTTATCCATTAAGTGAAATTTTTGGACACGTTTTATTTTCTCAAAAACTGCTCTAACGGATTTATTAAAATATCATATAGGTATTTAAGACTTTTTTATGCCAAATGAAAGGTATATTTTGGCATTTTTCAGATGTCCTCAGAAGTCTTCTCCATTCTGGGTGACTTTTGCATAACTGGTTTTGGAATTCTTGTAGTCTCAGAACATGTATTTCCGGTAAAGTCTTAGTATTGAACTTTGGAGTGGAATACAACACTTCCCCAGTACTAGTAGAGAAAGCAATATATTAAATTATATTAAATTCAAAACGAGCTAGTCGGGCAGCTTTTAGGAAAATTATTGATGATTATATAATTCCACTTACACCTGCAAATTAATTTCTGTCACTCGTATCAACATCGTAATTTTATTTTACTTCATTCTAACTCAGCTCAGCAGAAAAGAATTTTACCGCAATCTTACCTTAGTCTGATAGTAAATCTCTCTCTTAGTTAAACAGGCAGCTGCAAACTAGCGATTAAAATGAAAATAAAGATGCTTACAAATATAAAATATTACTGTTAGAAAATAAACGTATATTTCAACAATTAAGAACAATTTCTAGAACGGCTATCAAAGAGGGGAAGAAAGCCTCACAGTTAACACGTTCGTCATATGTGTCTTATCAAACACCACCACAGGGATCGTTTAAGAAAGATTGGAGGTTTACATAAAAACAAACATAACAGCTTTCTGTCAACTTACTAACATTATAATTGAGTCTCGAAGAACCACTCTCGGTACACAAACTTACAAATTTCACAAATATCTAGTAACAGCAGCTTCGAGCAAGAAATTGAGAAAAATTAAAATTTAATAATTTTAATAATCTTAATCAATTTAGTAAATAATTTCGAAAATAGCTTATGCTACATACTTTTCATATTTTAATTGGTTCTACAATTTTCGGGCAGCAAGCTCTAGTATAACTTACAACTTACAACTTACCAGTTATACAAAAATATGTAATTAGAATCATAAGGATATCATAAGGATATCACAGGCTACACAAAGGTAATTCAAGATATTATTAGCCATACAGATGTTTAACATCTTACATTTTAATCAACATAGTACCCTACGTGAAGGGTAATTTGAGAGGGAAAGATTTTCTTGTCTAGTATGTTTAAAAGGTGACTATAATCTAATTTGGTATTTATCCGACGTTTCGTCGCTGAGTTTTTTTGTTCATAGACAGACCCACAATTACATCCACCTTATAACGTACATTTACAGTGTCAAATTTTGGGTCGAAGCAATATATGTTTTATATAGAAAGGTGGTAGAGAAAGTAGCCAATATTAGCTTTGAAGCATTTAAAAAATGTAGCCTAAGGTCCATCTTTCAACATTTATTGTTATCGACAGATGCAATTAGGTGAAATGTAGAAAATGTTACGTTTTTCTTTTTTTTCATCACCAACTTTTTTTTCTTCAGAAAATGGCAATTGGGAGCATCTGAAATTTATAAGTGATCAAAAACAAAGAAAGTATATTTACGAGCTCATAGCTACATCTACCCAAAACAATAGAATGCACATTCTTCAAATGTTGTACTTATTGATAAATAGTTTTAAATAAAGAAAACAGAAAATGTTCACAGAAATGTAAGCTAATTAGAAAGAAGCAGATGGCCACGAACATACCACTTCATCAACAGTGTTCAGTTCACGTCACAAACAAGAGAGTGCAGAAAGAAAAACGAGAAAAATGCTTTCAGAACAACTTCGGTGATTACCAGAAATCCGTTCAATGAACACTTTCGCTTTCGTATTTAAGAGGAAACTTCCTGCTTGGTTTGACTAGAACCTGATTTGTATGCAGAACGACTCCGGGAATCCTGGGACCATTCAACGATAGAAGTAAATAGTGGTCCATCCCAGAACTTGCAGGTGGCTGTCAGGTCACAGTATTACTGAAACGGCAGACAAATCAACTTCCCTTTCTTTTCTTTTTATTTATTGCATCGGGGAGTGGGGAACGCAGGCATGCTTATGGAATGAGAGACAGCAAGAAAAGGAAAGATAACTACAGTAAAAGAAGAAGAAAGTCTCGCCGCAGACTGCGTGGCTAAGGCTAGTCTTGAAGCGATGAGCTGGTCAACGAGAATTGTTCTTTTTATTTTATTTTATTTTATTTTTTGTAATGTTAATTGTACTTGCGGTGACATGGATGGTCATTATCCTGCCCATGTTTGAAGACATAGCAACACTGGCAAAAAGGCATCCGTTAAATTAAAAGGCAAAGTCGCAAGTGTTGAGATTGCATGGTACATTAACTTCTTATGCTGACAAGTGACGCGAGTGAAACCCTTCATTAGGATTCAACTATAAGCACTTCGATTAATGAAATTAATACGCTAATTTGTGAATTTATAAGGCTAATTATCGCAATTAGCTACGGCCAAGCTACACCGATAATATGGAGCAAATCTAATTGTACGTCATTTATAAGCTAGGCATTAATGTCTAAACATAATTTTTTTTCTGTAATCTCTCTCAAACTAGGTGATCCTGTTGTAAACATAAAGGAGGAGAGGCAGAGAGAAGCAAAGATACTTAATAAGCACCCATAAATTTTTCTCCAGCAACCACCAGTCTAAAAGCGTTCCATTTAAGTAACTGTATCTGTTTTCCCTCTCATGTGTTTGCATCAGGATCGACCTAGTTTGAGACAGATTGTAGTAAAACCACTTATTTGATAGCGGGAAGTAAGTGAACAAGCAATTATATATATAATTCAAATTTCTTTCCAACTTTCTTGGTTCATAGCACAGATGTTCAGGACAAGAGTTTGTGTGAGGCAACTAATTCATTCACAAAAAAAAAAAAAAAAAAAAAAAAGAAGGATCCACGCATCCATTACTTGTTGCTTGGCAAGCTTTAAGCGTGCTAACCTACAAGAATTGCCAAACATTCTGAAAAATACATATTTGTAGTAAACATTTCCGTATTTTAAGATGGATGGGTATGTTAATGATGCAGAGTCTGACTTAGATGAAGTGATGGTCAACTTAGGAGTAGGTATCTACAGCTTTGTAACTCAAAATCATCTGTCTACTCTTCTTTTCTCCATACTTCTTTTCGTTACTCAAATTGCTCCTTTCCCTGCAAATTTCAAAATATCTAGAGAAGTTTGCACGTCGTCTTAAATAATACTAATAAAAGTTACCGTTGTAAATTTATAGAAAACTAAAAGAGACAAAGCATATGCTTTTGGAGGTAACTTTTATTAGTTGAACAGATAAAAATAAGCCTACACTCCTAAACTTGTTTTCTGAAGTAGTTAACCCCTTTATTTGCAAATCATATGACACTTTTGTAAGCCAGGTCAGTTTGAAGCGCAACATTGAACTTTGGTTCCAACAAGCGGTTTCCTGGTAAATCAAAGTAATTGCTTATCAAATTCAAAACTTCCAAATTTCATAGATGTATTTATAGCCTCAATATATTATTATTATTATTATTATTATTATTATTATTATTATTATTATTATTATTATTATTATTATTATTATTATTATTATTATTATTATTATTATTATTATTATTATTATTATTATTATTATTATTATTATTATTATTATTATTATTATTATTATTATTATTATTATTATTATTATTATTATTATTATTATTATTATTATTATTATTATTATTATTATTATTATTATTATTATTATTATTATTATTATTATTATTATTATTATTATTATTATTATTATTATTATTATTATTATTATTATTATTATTATTATTATTATTATTATTATTATTATTATTATTATTATTATTATTATTATTATTATTATTATTATTATTATTATTATTATTATTATTATTATTATTATTATTATTATTATTCAGAATGTTGATATTTGTGGTCAATCATCATCTGATGAGTTCCTTCAGAACCGCGCCAGCCAAGGCGAAAGGCATATACAACATAAATTGTGACAATTAGATTCTCTTATGGCTATTGCTCAGTTCAAAAGTGAATACTGTACTGCTTTAAACTTAGACACAATTGATTAAAATGGCGAGCATTATATGAGTCAACCCATACAGTGGTCATTAAGTAAAAGTTCTATTTTCATAACCAAAATCTGAGATAGAGATTCTGGGATACTGAAACCATATAATAAACATTCTGGATTCACTCCCTTGATCCCGTACAAGCCATCCACGGGAATCACTAATACCATTAACGAACCTCAGATATACCTCCACCCTGCAATAATACATCCCACTTACTGAAGCCCGCTTCTGTAGCATAGTATGTCTGCCTCACGTCCAAGAGGTTCCGACTTCGAATCTCGGTTAGGGTGAGTTATCTAGAAAAGGTTTTGTTCCGGGGTTTTCCTTGGTTCTGAAAGATGAATCTCGTATAGCTCTAATCTCTACGGACCCTGGGCTCATTTGAACATCCATTCGCCCATTTCGTTCATCCTCCAATATGACTTAACGTTGGAGCACCTAAATTAAAAATAAAATTGAACAATAGATAAAAGTCAGCTGACACTTTTGAAGATTATGAAACTAATTATTCTGACAACTTATAGACTACGAGAGGAGACGAAGGATTATCATCTCTGAGGAAGATATTAATATTGTAATCAACCTCAGGACAATCGAAAGTATTTAATTCTGAGTATAAGTTCTAGTAATTTCTAAAGTAGTAAGTTCATCCAGTATTCTGCGTCGTGGCGTAGTGGGCTAACGCGTCATGCTTTGCTTCCCTGCTAGGGAATGCGGCCCAAGTTCGATCCGAACCCTGGGCCTGCGGATTTTAAGTCCCGCGTATAGGACCGTGCCCACTCAGCATCGTGAGGAAACTGAGGAGCTTACGCTAGGTAAGTGGCACTGGTCACGAAAGCCAACATTGTGCTGCGGGATGCCGAGATGCTGACCATATGTCTGTCCTCCCCTATCGATTGGATGATCGCCCACTTCTACCTTGCGTATGTGGGTGTGAGACCGGCAGTCGGGTTGGCAGGCCTTGGCTCTCTAAGGGCTGCCGCGCAATGGGTTATTTATTTATTATAACCTCAGTTGCTGTAAAATATCGTAAAATGGTTTTTGAACACCCTGGAAGACGAGGAAGTACTTCACGCCTTTGCAAGATATCCCCATCCAGTTTTCTTCAGATTATCATGTGTTTGAGTGCATGGCCTAAGAGCTAAGAGATTAAACTTTGAAGAAGTAATTGGATGGAGAGTCTGCATAAGTGGTTGAAAGTACTTCATTCTCCATTTTGCGATAGTAAATGACTACAGCAGCAACCATTGCTGCAGCAGGAAGCTATGTAGGAAATTAATGTTTACTTTAATTCTGCATATTACATTTTTCTATATATTAAACTATTAGTTTCCTTCACATTTTTCTCCCTTCATATAAATAACAACTTCACATTTACTTGACAATTGCAAATAAGTGCACCCAAAGGCACCACATAGTAAGCAAAGAGGCAAATGAAATGTGTCGAGACATCCATTACTGATTCTCTGTGAAGTCGAAACACATTACGGAGCGCGCTCTTGAAGAGTGAATCACTTTGAGGACATGAGTTCGATGCACTATTGAGAAGATTTCATCACCTGTTTCAGGTTTTATGAACTTTCCTCGCATTGAAAAAGAAAATCATAAATTACTTCCGTCTCTTTTGCGTCGTTATTTCGCTTTTATTCGCCGCCCCGTCATTCGTCCGAGGAATGCTAACACCTGCAAACAAGCAAAGCTTCTAGATCTATGACGATCGTGTTTTCTCTAGAGGTTTCAAGCCGCACCTGCACGCGGAAGCCAACTTTTTTTTTTTTAACTGAGAAAACTCACTTGCTTCCGCAAAAAGGAGTAATCTTCTCCCTGCATATGGGCGTTTTCTGCTAACGACGTGACCGCAAAGAGAATGAATGTGCACGGTATGACATATTAAATGTGTATATTACTGTGAGTATCTGATTTCATATGAAGGTCTGAAAGGAGCCATAATAACGGCCTCGAGTTCAAGGATAAAATCAAAATATCCAACAAATCAGGTTCGCTATGGCAATAAATAAACAGAAACAAATTAATTTTTGTAAGTAGAGATTGTGTTTATCGAATATCCACATTCCAATATATAAGTTCTAAAATAAGATTGCCAAACTATAGTCCGGGGGCCGAACCCAGTTTCGAACTGGCCTGAAAACTTCAAAAATATAAATAAAAGGAAACGGTGTGCCTATATTGGGTTAATTTATTCATGAATTCTGAACGGTTATATGAAGTTAAACGTTCATATTTTTAATTGGTGTTCAGTGGAATAAATGACCTTTTGAGGGACAAGTACAAGGAATTCATTTGGTTGACTTCTACAATTGTCTACAGAGTGAGACATTTTCTTATTTGGAAGACTTTGCCTAACTAGTATTAGTGTTCGCAACAACATATTGTCACGGCAACGGACATAAACGTTTCGGCGCAAATAGATAACAAACGGCGGATAATGTTTCACGGTAATAGCGGCTAGTGTACACAAAGGGACCGGCAAACAAAGATAGCTGTGATAAAGAACTTGCCGTCATAGATTAAGTTACGCTTCTGGAATGTAATGGAATATTTGGTTTCTTTATTCTTCTGGAAGAGTCTCGAAATTATCAATGAGGTATTTAAGAAGGCGACGACTCGCCAAGGAGGAGTTGTTGTAAAGACATGTAACAAGAGTTGTAAACCGAGAGTCAGCCGTGAAGTGTTGTAACGAGAGCTAATGTTTGTT
Source organism: Mantis religiosa (assembly GCA_030765055.1). NCBI lineage: Eukaryota > Metazoa > Arthropoda > Insecta > Mantodea > Mantidae > Mantis > Mantis religiosa. Next base: position 277,112,240 of record CM060950.1, on the reverse strand, counting down.
ATTGTCATCGACCTTGGTGGTACATTGTGTTATGTGATGTAATGTTGGTACGTGAGAATTGAACAGTGTATCTCTACGCAAATAAAGAACATTTAGAATTTCGGCAAATTGGACTTTTAATTCTACGAACCCACAAAGTCACAATTGGTGTCAGAAGTGGGATGACATGGAGGCTGCATTGGAAAAGATTTTGGAAAAGATGATGGAAATGAAGGCCGAACTGACCTCAGAAATGAAAGCAGCAAATGAAAACCTCGCTGCGAAAACAGAAGCGTCAAATAACAACCTGGCCGCAAAGTTGGAGACGACAAATTACAATCTGACTGCAATGAAGAGCCAAGAGAGCCAAGAGCGAGAACAAGTCGTCCGGGTGCACCCGGACGGTGGGTAGAGCGCCACGGTACCTATCCGCTGTGCGGATTTACCCGTGCGGTCTTAAAGAGTTTGTCATTTCTCCAAAGCTTGGATGTCGTTGTTGACTGAAGAACCTGATTCGACTTCTGCTAGTGCTCCTGGTGGCGGAGTTAGCTTCCAAGGAGGCCAGTGCCCTGAGCAATGAAGACCGAATTGACCACGGAAAAGAAAGCGGCAAACGAGGCCCTCGCCGCAAAGTTTGAACAGCAGTTGACCGGTGTAAGGGATGACGTCGCGGAGCTGGGCAAGCTGATGGGTCAAGTGGACGAGCGCCTTAACGATTTAGAGGAAAATGCCGACAATAACGCTAAGTCCCTGAACGCCATGGTGGAAGACGTCGAAGACCTTGCGAACCGCATAATCAACCTGGAGGGAAAGGCCGACAGCAACACAAAATCCTTGAACACCATGGGAGAGGACATCGTGGGCAGGAGGTTGAAGGACTTGAAGGCCGACGTGTCGGGACGCGACACAACATCGGCGCGCGTCAAACCTCCTATATACGACGGCGCGACAACTGTCGAAGTCTTCTGCCGACAGTTCGAAGCAGTGGCCAAGTACAACAAATGGTCACCAGAGGAAGAGGCCACACAGTTAGTAGGCAGTCTCCAGGGACGGCCCGCGGAAGTTCTGAACGCAGTCCAGACAGCGGCGGCGCCCACGAACATCTGGGAGGCCCTGGAGAATCGCTTTGGAAACCACCGCTTAGCCACAGCGTACCGAAGCCCGCTGAAATCTAGGTCGCAGCAGCCAGGGCAGACACTACAGGAGTTCGCCCTGGCAATTGAGCAGCTGGCCAGTAAAGCCGTAGTCGACCTCACACCAGAGTTCGTATCCCGGGAAGTCGCCTACAACTTTGTCGACGGGGTACGAGACACGGAGATTCGTCAGCACCTAATGCTCGCCGACTAAAAAACCATCCACGAGGCGCTAACGGCAGCATTGAGGATGGAGGCGGCCAAGGTGACGGCTACCATGCCAACGGCCATACCATGCTGAATACACCGGTTCTCGTTCGATCACCGAAGTTAAGCAGCATTGGGCGTGGTCAATACTTGGACGGGTGACCGCGCGGGGAGAACCACGTCTTCCTTCAAGACGACCCTGCAGATTCCAAGGCGCTCTTCGGGTTGCCGGAGTATCACCTCTTCTCTGGTCATACTGGTCCAAATCATTCCCCCTCTAGGGAGCAATTGCCTACGTGACCCATACACGGTTACCCCCCCCCCCCCACCATCCTAGCTTGAGAGGGTGGGCCTGTCGCGCAGACAAAAATGCTAGCTTTACCTAGTGGGTTACCACAATACTAGCTTAAATACATTTCACAAAATGAAATACTGACGAATATTTTTGAAGTAGACAGTACATGTGCAGGATTTCTGTAAGTAAGCAGCGATAATTGTGTTTACAGTAGTAATGAAAGGATAAAATAATACAATGAGCTTGAAATTATATTAAATTTAAAGGAATAAATAAACAGCTTATAAATCTACTAATGATGTAAGTATCCAGACTTAATGAACTAGTTAATACTTCGGATTAACACAGATATGTTGAAAGATTCATAAATCCGAAGAAAATAAGTAAAATACGGTTTTTCACCGATTTTGTTACTCTTCATTGTTGATTATTAAAACTAATATAAGACATGTTTACCTCTGATATTTCACTGCTATTTTATTTTCAAAAAATGCGTCTTTTGATTCTCCATTTACAATTTTTGGATATGAAGAGGTCGTCGCAAAAATAATACCTAATTATTATTTACACGTTATTCCTTAAAAGATAACCGTGTTTCTAATGTAAAAGAAAAAGGTGTGCATAACTATGGTAATTCAAATCTGCGTATTAATTTGAAAAAAAAAGTCCTATAATCTTCTTTTTCTGTAAAAGTATGCTGCAATATCTCGAATATTTCTTGAGATAATCGATCACAAACCTCAAGTTTAGCTTTAGCGATACAAGGATTTCAATGTCCCATAAAGCCAACATGGTATCCAAGATCGAAGAATGGGCTCTGAATTCCAGCCCCATGGCTTTAATTGCTGAAGTACACAGTTAGGTACTTCGTGCCTCAGGGGAGTGGGGGTTCGAGTCCGACCACGGACAGGATGTCTGGCGGCATCTAGATATGTGTATACGCCGGTAAAAAGAGAAAAATAATCGGAAATACTGCAGGAACTCAGAGGGAAAATGAAACAGTTATAAAGAAAGGAAGATTTGCAATTCAAATTCCTCCTTCGTAATTGAGATTTTTTTTCAGGCTCTTCCCTCAGTCCTCGTAAGTGGCAAATGCATGTGGTACCCTTAACATAGACCTGGAACACTTCGTTCTGAAATTTCCTCCCCGCTTTTCACTGGTGGTGCCGTATGCAGAAACACCGGATGTTAAACGCCATTTAAAAAGTCAAACCTGCCATTAAGAAAATTTATAAAAGAAAGGAAGCATTTTCTGCAATTAGCCCAACAAGTAATATAAGAAGATTTTCAAAATCATTACAATTCTTTGATTCACAAGTGAAAAACACTTGATGGAGTGAAAGCCTACACTGTAGTATGAAGATTACATGGCTACCCCGTGTTCCGGAGGATTAGAGTCCTTTGGATAGGCTTTTTCCGGGCTTTTCCTCATCCAGAGATGATGAATGTTGGCCAAATAATTTGAAAATAATTCCAACGTTCTTTCAATCTCCGTCGGACATGGTCTCCTGGTAAATGTCGTTTTATAGTAACAAAAATAGTTTCCCAACCAAGTACATAGTAGGTGCATAGTTTAGTGCAAACACCCGTTTTGAGGTCACTGAACCCAAATGAAGCATTTTTTGAAAAAGGTTCGCGCGAAAGCACAATAAGCCAAAAACGTCTTTTAGGAACGCGACGCAGTAATTTTCAACATCATTCCCTCATACTTTACCACCCTTTACATGTATCATTTTTCAAGACTTCTGATTTTCTCAAAAATGGCTCTAACAATTTTGAAAAAGAACTACGTGTTTAAGGTATGTTCATGACAATGAAACGTATATCTTGAATATTCTAGAAATATACCCAGAAATCGTCTTTATCCTGGATGACCTTTGAATAACTGGTAAAGTGTAAGATATAAACAAAATACTCAAACATAAAAAAATGTATATCTTGTTAAAATATACAATTTATGTCGTATATATAAACCATTTCCTAGATATTCCTTGTTATTTGTTTTAATTTTCCAACACTTTTTGAAAAGATCTTACAAGTTTCGACTAACGCCTGAAACCCACTGTATTCCCATATTGCCCTTGCACCTTCATGAAAAGAAGCAGTAAGGTAATTTGTGCAAATGTTTAACATGAAGTACATAAAGGTATAATCGTTTCTAAGAATGGTTTGTACAAGAGTAGAGATATACTATCGCCATCATTTGCTTTTCCAGTCAAAGGAGTTCTACAAATAAAACAATTAGTAGCATTTCATAATATTTTATACGATAGAGTTGTTAGCTACTGAGCGAATAGCCATGACTTTTTTCCGTAAATGCATTATTGCACGGCCAAATAATCGTTCTACAAATCGAACAGACCGTTCAGCGTTATTATTAGAGGTACTAAGAATTTTCCACTGCATTGAAAAGAAGGGATTAAAGTGCTTGGCGCTGCAGTGCCTTCTCTCTAGAAGCTTACAAAAAATTTAAAGACCGGTTCCGAGGCAGAAAAAAAAGAACTAAGTTCTGATAGACTCAAAGCCTCAGCTGATGGTTTTACAAGGACAGGAAATGGTTCATCTGAATGCTACACTTTCAAGGAAGAAAGGATAGGAGGTACTGCAAATGCTATTTTATTACCAAGTAAATTTATTATTCTATTAAAACGTTTAATTACTCAACAATTTGCTATAACCATTAATATTTTAAATTATACTTTAAATAAACAAATTAGCTGTTAAAAATTAGTTATATTGGAGATAGCAACAGATAGAAAAGAAAGAAGGGCACAAAATATACATTGCATTTTCGTCACCGAGTGTACGACCTCTCACCAACAAAATTTGGAGTTTATATCGATATCATAAAACTTCTAATGTTTTGAATCAAATACTTTTTAATATAAAGAAAAAAAACTGTAGATTAAACATTTATGTCAAATATTGCTTTATTTTTCGCTTTAAAAGAAAACACTCATACAGAGCTAAAACTTACTTGCTTTTTATTCAACTTTTGTGGAGAAATGGCACAAAATTATATTAAATATTAAGAAATACAGAATAAGAATTTAGAACTAAGTCACAAACTTACAAAGAATGTTCTATGTCCTATTTTGGTCCAGTACCTGCTTACACGTAGAAAACTGCGGTGTCATTAATTGTGTTTCGTTTTTGACCATAAACTGAGTTTATGTATGTTAAGAAACCAAAAATGTACTTATTATCTTTTTAGAAATGTTAAGCTGACATAATCGGGTGTAGGATGCGGAAGGAAGATTTTGAAGAAAATACCTTCACCCCAAATTACATTTTACATAGACTGAATATTTTCTTTTTGAAAAATTTGATTTTCTCTAAAAAGACTTAACAATTTCAATTAAGTACTATGTGCTTAAGCTAATGTACTGCAGTAGCAATTATTGTTTTTCTCGGAGGTTTTCAAAACGTTAAATAGAGATAGCAAGTGCCAGAATATATCGGTACCAGCAGCTGTAATGAATAAATATCAAATCGAATACCAAAACAAACTTCTACGTCTCTCTACCTACTTGAGTCTCGTGTGAAACTTCCAGCGTTGTTCGTATACGCCCACTATTGCCGCAGTACTTGCACACAGACATGATTGACACAAACGCACTTGACTGTTCCAATATTTGCGGTACAACTTGTAGATTATAATAAAATTATGCTTCGTAATGCACTTTTATTTGTAATTTACTGAAAAACGGACATGACGTCATTCAAGGCATCCAGAGAACCAGCATGCAAATATTACGTCACAGGCTTCGTTAGAAATGTGTTTCGAGAATCGATCATGTATTCCCTGCTGACTTGGAGTAGTTAAGTTTTTGCAAGAACCAGAAGCAATGTGCTCATGCAACACATTGGACTTTGCTTGCCGAGTCAGAAATGTTAAATTAGTCAGATGTTAAATAGATACAGCATGTCTACGATGAGTCAATGTTCTGTTTTAAATGGTAACATCTCTGTGCATATAAATCACTAATAATCACTAGGGAGCGGATTTATAGGCACTAAAACTGTGTGAAATAGGCAGGCAAAAAGGCTTAAAATGGGCAAAATAGGCACTTAAATAGGCACTAAAACTTTGCTAAGTAAATACTTAGAAATACGCAAATTTAGTAAAATGGCTCTTAAAATGCACTATAACAAAATGACAATCATCGCAACATATGTTGAAACAAACTGGCTAAACACATACTATTTTGTGGTTCTCTCGGCAAAATAGTTCCACATTTATTCCAAATTTCATACATGGCTCCACAGCAAGTTAAAATAACAGATATTGTCGTATAATTAAAATACATATAAATCCACTTCACTAAGTAAGAACCATAATGTCAGAAAGGTGTGAAGTAATTAACTATGTCAGAAAGCAAAAATTGTAACCTATTAATGACTCGTACGTATGTGAAATACTTGTCTTCGCCATATCAACAAAGGGAAAAGAATAATCATGCCTATTTGACGATTTTTATTTTCGTAAGCGTTTTCAGTAGGAAATAAGCAAATCCTTTTCAATACAAATAACAAATGTAAGTGGGTACACTTATCATGCTGTTTCCCTTACAGGCATGTTTAGAATTTCATACAGATTAATAGAAAACTGCATCCTGTGGAACATGTTGAAGTTAGGAAAATGTAGAAAATATGCAACCTGTGAAATCTGAGGTTAAAATTACGTAGTAGCAGCTACGGTACAGTTGTAGGTATATTTAAACAATCGTGTGACTTTTCTGTAGTGCCGCTAGAAAAAAAAAAACTAAATTTGGGATTGTTGTAAGTTTTGGGCCAATTTGTGCAGATGTGTCTCCTTAATAGAAACGATTGTTGGAAAGATAAGAAATTCAAAAGTTCATCACCGCAATCTTAATATCACTTAAAATGATGTCACGATATGTTAGAAAGATACAAAGCACAGAATAAAAAATTAAAAGCTAAGGCTACAGAATTGTAGTTTTTGTAATAAAATCCCTAAATGCCCCATTGTCGCCTAAGAACAAATAATAAAGCACAGCTTTTTAGTAAGCGTTTTCCGTTCATTCAAACAGAATTACAGCAATTACGCCATCCTGAAAAGAATTTTCGTACCTACTTTTATAAAGGCATTTCTGTAAAATTGTACACAAATCATTAAGATTTATTGGTCTGCAGTTTCATTTTCAATGTTGGAAACAACACCGGAAGTGTCCAAGTAATCGATTTCATGATTCCTTGAGATACATGTAGAACAACGGAAGTAAGAGAAAATCACAATTTTGTCATATATAATATATATAATATATATATATATATAATCTTAGTCTGTGTAGCCTAGTTAATTAAGCGCTGGCCTTACAAGGTTAAGCTGTAACCTGAGCAGAGTCCCAGAGTGGTGATTTTAAGATTGAGTAAAACAACAGCTTCGTGTCAGTAGATTTACACACACGTAAAAGAAATCTTACGAGAGTAAATTCCTGCTTACCAGCGTTACTGATTGTGATCTGATATGACTGTTAACAGTTGACACCATCAATTATTTACTTAATAATCTCTCTCCCAAATATTACTATTAGCTCAAAAAATAAGCCTTTACACCAGGACAAATATATCATGTTACTGCATTGAAACTACCAAAAGACAATACTCGTAACAAAATTGTGAAATCCAGTACACTGAGTTTGCAAAGCTATACCTATAGGTTTCAAGTAAATAATATTCTAATCAAGATGAAATGCATTAGACGGGCTTGTTTAACGACTCAGCTTGTTTAAGCTAAATCTCAATGTAAAGCGAATCATGTGATGAAGAAAGTTTTCACATTAGGCAAGTTTTTGCTTTACTTTGGAAAACTGAAAACTTTCAAGTCAGTTGGAGAATTTAATGTCATATCGGCACGTTGGCCATAGTAGCTCAATGGTAGAGCGGCTGGACGGAAACCAGAAGATCCGTGGTTCAAATCCCACCTATGACATTGAATTTTTCAGTCTAGCTCTACGTTTCCACAATTTAGTCTACACACGGCCAGTGTGAAAAAACAATTAATTTCCATGAAAACATTCAGTTTCTCTTCTTTCGGCTCTCCTCAACATACTAATTTGTGTTGGGCATAATGTAACTACAGGGGTTGATTTTTACAAGGTTTTTGAAACTAGCATAATATATTATTAATACAAACATGAATGATTAAACTTATCTGTTTCACACAAGGCTGACAAAAAATTACTTTCCCATCTGTGCTGAACGATGGATCAGCATTTATCCACTGTTTAAGAAGTACACTTCTGTTGCTTCTCTCTTTTGGAATATTTGCGTAGGAAACTGACCTATGTGTGCACTTGAAACCCTGCTTACAGAATGGGCTTTCCCTTCTCCACATAAAGAGTGGTCATTTGTCAATCCATTCAAATATCATGTAGCTGATCTTTGCTACTCGTCCTTGAGCGAAATATACGATTTTTCTATGACGTCATTAGCGTACTTTGACACGTCTATAAGGCAGATACCTAGCTGGCTAAACACCCTTTTGTATATCCAATGTGCAGCAGTTTGAAATTTCTCTTTCCCGAAAACTTCACATTGAAACCAACAAGTGCAAAAACTGTTGTCACAAATTACAAGCAGAAGAAATTGGCTAAAAGGGCAGTTTTATGCACTTATAAGCAGAATAGGCACAACGTATGAAATAGGCATTTATAGGCACTATAAAACTCAGAAATTAGGCTAATAATTATAGGAAACGTGCTGATGAGTTAAAAGCCTACGTTTCTGTACAAAGGAATAAAATAGGCAAATAGGGCAAAATCCGCCCCCTAATGATGATTAATGATATTTAATATTTACGAACTACTTATAGTCCATTTTATAATTAAACTAATATCGTAACTAAGGCATTCATAGCAGTAAGATATTCTGATGTCTCTTATTGGCTAAGTTCAGATACTTACGACACTTGTTCGTATCTCTCCCTATACATATAATTCCTTTCAGAAATCGACTCCTCATTTAGTTCAGATTCCCTATTTGTTGCCACCCCCACGCTTCTGCTCCATATCTCATCCGTGGATATTACTGTCGCTCCATATATGGTCTCCAGTAAGCTTGCAGATATATCTGGAATTCTGCAACGCATCTGTAGACAAATCCTCGTTTTCATGCACACCTTAAGTTTGTGACGTCAATCCGATGTTTCAGCCATTTTCCTATCATCGTAAACGTGAGTTCCAAGTACACATAATTCTCAAAGTTGTCCAGTGGTAGTCCTGTATGTCTCTTTCCAGCTATTCTTTAAAGTCATTGTTTTAGTCAATTTACTAACAGACTATTGTTTGCACAGCCATTACTAGAAGTAAAATAAGTATGTGTACCTAAAAGATTTCACTTCAGTGTGTAATTCTTTTCTTTAGTTTTTTTTTAAGTAAAATAAAAATATATGTCCCCAAATGAAATTTAATTATAAATGTTTATTTAGTGAATATTATTAAAGTATTTTATTCTGAAAAGTGAAAAATCGAGTACAATTACTAAAACGTTTGTTGTATAATATAATTTTGAATATTGGAAAATATTAAGAAAATAAAAATAAAAATTTATGAATTTTTGTAATAAAACGCTATAAATCGGCATACAAAACACGAGCTAAATCTGACCTAAGTGAACAAAATTTTGCAGAAGTATGTTTTAAAGTATAATATATATATATTTACGGCGGAAGTTAATAAATTGATCTGGTAATCAAAATGAAAGAATTAACGGTCATTCTTTCCTAAGGAAGAGTGGACGGAAGAATTATTAGGTATTTATATGAAAATTATTTTGTACAATTCAGAAATCAAGCTACTGAACATAGTGGTTTAAGGTGGGAAATCAATTTTACCCAAACACTTTCTCTTCTGTAGATTTTATAGATACATTTAGAAGAACTTTTTAATAATATAGAAAGGGAACAGAATCCTAAGCCAGCACATTTATTTTTGTTTATTTCTAGGAACATTATATGGCAACTTTTAGTAATAAAATCATTATATCATTAATTGCTTTTATTATAGTGGACCATAATTCGCTATAAGATTGTGACAAATTATAATCATCTAATGTAAAACACATTATAGGAGTTTAGATTACTCATGTATTTATCGTAAAAGTAACGCAATAAATCATTAATGATGGATGGATGAATGATAATGGAGGATAGAATATAGTTAATTTCTTTGTATTGAAGGAGGGAGGGAGGGAGGGAGCGTTAGTGAAAAACTTTTGATTTTTCATAACAAATCCTTATTACCAGTATTCTGATTACCATTCTATATAAGAGACGAAATTAATATTTGATAGAGAAATTCATAACTATACCAGATAATTCTTTTTCAATCCATTGTCCCTGTACAAACAGAAGTAACTCTATTTACCGTAACCTAAAGTTTCTGAAGGACTTTCTCTCGTATATTTGGACATCTTAAGGCACATATGAAAGTAGATTCTTATAATTCGAATGCAATAGAGAAACAAGAAAGGCTAGTTGTTTGAAGAATTACACCGCTTGCAGGAACGTGAGGTATTCCATGCATTTGTCGACAGTAATGAACTTGCTCTACAAGTTGTGAACACAGAAACACGTGTATTTCTCCCGCTTGAGCAACAAAGCAACCAACCAACCCAAATCCGGTTGGAATGCCGGCGTAATATTAATATGTAAAAAAACGGTGGTATATCGACTCTGTTACGTAAGACAGGGTTTGTCAACTTATGTCACCGTATGGTCCCTACTCCAGACGTCCTTCTGACTTTATACCTTTCTGACAGTTTTATCTCTGTAGCTGCTCATGCGTGGCGAAGAGGAGGCAATGACTGGGGTCTTGATCCACCCACGCCTCACTGCTTCACAATCTTCCCATGTATGAGCCTTCATTTGTTTGTATAAATAACGGAGAGGCGTGTTCAAAATATTTCCAGTCGTTGTAGAACTTTATCATATGAATTACATAGCCTTGTTAATCAACTAGAAAAATAATTTGGCGAAAACTTACGTCGAGCTTGTTGGCTATCTAAATCACGTATGCATAATGTCTTCGAGCGATCTTTTGGGTTAGAATTTGCCAGATATGTTATCTTGAGTTTAGCCCTTTAGAATCATTAGGGCGTATCTACATAGTAATTTTAGCAAAAGTGGTTCAAAAATCAATATTGCTTTCTTATTTGTAAAAATTAAAAACCGAAAGGAACCTTATAAAGGCATCAACATAGAGAGCTAAATATTTTGCTCCGAAATGAAAAATGTACCTAATGATCCAAAGAATGCAACATATTCAGCTAACATTAACCTTCATTTTGAAATATAAGAACCTGGATGTCTGCGTGCGTTATCAGGAACATTCAAATACAAAAGGTAAAATTTGTGTAACGCTTCTATAGCTGTGTGGGAAAACCAAGATAGGAAAGTAATACATGGAACATTTTACATAATTTAATATACCAAAGTTATAATCGAGCACGAGGGCTTAGCGGTGTGTGAGGCTTGTATCCGGAAGGCCGGGTTCCATTCCCGGCGACCGCGCACTCTGAACCTGGGTTTTTCATGGTTTGGTGGGTGAGGCTTTTATCAGGGAGGCTGGGTTCGATTCCCGGCGACCGCGCACTCTGAACCTGGGTTTTTCATGGTTTTCCTGTTCGGTAGGAGAATGTTGGGATGGTTCCCCTTCTTACCCAATTCCTATGTCCACCATTTCCTTTATCATCATATGTGTCCGAGTCACACGACGTCATGTGTTGGGCCTGAGCGTGGTTGAAGGTTTCTGCCTGACGTCAGACGAACTGCTCAGAGACCCACCATCCGGAAGCTCATTAACAACCTTTCCTTAAGAGGACACTCGGGGATTCGGAGCTTATGAGCGAGCTTGAGCAGCATCGGATGAGCTCACTCTGGAGACGTTAGGGATCCCGTTCATACCTATGCACGTCGTCTACCGGATCTGGTTACCCTTCGAATCTCTCACTCACTCCCTTCCTCCTCCCACCAGGGGTCGAAGCACAAAGGGCTGGCTACATTGGCCTACGTGGGGTTTTTGTGTCGGTTTCGGGAGCTCTTTCGCGGCGGCCCCTTACCTTTTTTACAATACCAAAGATATACCAGATGGAAGGGATAAAGCATACAAAATGTAACAATAAGGTACGAACGAGCTTTCAGGACATGTTTCTCACACGTAGAACAAACTATGTTATATAGGTATGGATCGGTAAACGTTCATTTTCTACAACCCTTCATACTACATTAATCTTAGGAAACAATGTACCACCATATCAAACCAAACTCAATGCAAATATATTTCTCACAAAGCTGATTAAGCACCGAAGCTATACATTGGATCGAAAAATTTGCACATCCATGAATGAGCTTGAACCCAAGCTCATTCCGTTCCAACTTGCTCCACAACGCAAGATGAATAGCTTCGTTTATATCAGTGCAAAACTCCAGAAAGAGCATTTCAATTCGGCATCAATGAATTCTCCAAGTTTATAGCACTGAAAGAGAAAAATTCATATGTATTATATTCATATGACGTTCTCCACCTGCTATTATTTTATATTGCTTCTAAAACCTATTCTAGCAAAAGCTTATTCTTCTAACTACTTCAAGCTGGTGCGTAAATGCTTCCATTACATTTCGTTATATTTACCAAGGGGATAACGATCGCCAAATGTTCTAAAAGAGTGGCTTTTAACCTTTTTCATGACATAACGAGTTTCTCCCACTGGAACACCTAGTCTCAGGTGCATTGAGTCTTATGAGGCACCTAGGAGGCCAACTGAAGAGTTACTTGATTGGAAATTAGTGGCACGTTGCGCTAACCACGTTCTACCCTCCAATACTGCATCTCACTCATGACGCCCGTTTTGTGAAGAGATGGGGACGCAGTGATGAGACGGTAGGTGTTCGCCCGGCATTGTGCTGTTCCACCTGAAGTTTAGTTTGAAGTTTATGACATCACAAGAGCTTTTTGGCTGTACTTCAAAAACTGAAGTGACAATTCAAACTTTTAAACCAATAACAGGGGATATCTTAGACATAGCTGGCCACATACACACACACGCGCGCGCGCACTTACACAGAAACTATTCAAAGAAATTCTTTGCCAGCCTTTATCTGTAGTGTACGCTTCTTTTCCGTTATGTTATCGCTTATAGTTTACCAGTTTAAAAAATATACACGATTCCTTTCGAATAAAGAGGGCTTCACGAACTATTTCCAGAGAATTCAATGTCTTCGTCGTATAAATAAATATGTTTAGCATACCTATGTTCATTTTAATCAAAAGCGTTATAGCAATTTTCAGGGGGGGGGGGGGAAATTGAAAATTATACATATAATCCATAGCTTGGAATAGGAGCACTTTTTTGAAAACCTTCGCGTCACAGATATTTGAAACAGGCATATTAAATGTGAATACCAACATACACTCGAACTTCTAAAAATGCAGTGTATTTTGACTCAGAGAGCCTCAAAACATACTTTTGGTGAATCCTGCGCTTTGAAAGTTTGAATGGAAATCAATACTTGCCCTAACTACTAAGTGTACGGTAGAGAAAATAAAAATGCACAGCCCGTTACATATTTTTAAAGGAGCCTACTTTATGTGGCATTCATTATAAGCTCGTGATTAGGATTCTGCATTTACTTTACATGACTTCAAGTTTTTTTTTCCTCTGTGACCGTCTATAACCATCTGGCTAAAGGTGCACCTTTTTAAACTGTCACATAGCTTTCAAAGGCTAAAATAGAATAGTTGTTAAAGAGAGACTTAGTTCTCGCTGAAAGCGACAAAATTCAATTTTACGAAGGATATCACCCTACTTGTGACAAATTCTCAAGAGCTACGGGAGTATTTTACCCATGTTTTGGAGAGAGAGAGAGAGAGAGAGAGAGAGAGAGAGAGAGAGAGAGAGAGAGAGAGAGAGAGAGAGAGAGAGAGAGAGAGAAATAGAGAAATAAAATCACAGCAGATGGGTGTCAAAATATGCGTAAATCTTTTGTTGCATGAATATTAAAACAGGCTATTGTCTCTTGAGAATATACTGGCATGATGATTGGTTATAAATTCAATTGGAATCTTGCGGTATAGTTGAGCCATTATGTTACCCTTTCGCCGAGGGGTTCATCCATATTTAAATTGCAGGGGTGATGTGACCTAATGGTATGGTCATGCGCCATAAAAACTAAAAAGCTCATCCAGCCTCACCATTTGGAATGTTAATCACAACACAACTGCTCTTGTTTCCTTACATGGAATAAGGTGGGGGTTGTTCTAAACGGGCATACCTCGATTTCACGCTTGCATCTTTTAGAGAGTTCCAGAAATATCAAATGCCTAAATATTACTTGTCAAAATCACTGGTGAAATTATTGTTTTCCCAACATTCATATTTAGAGTAGTTTAATAGTTTATTCATAAAGCATAAAAGATTATTTGATATTTTAATTAAAGGATGGGATTTACGTGAAGGCACAAACATTAGTTCATTTTCGTAATGGTCCTTTAAAATAAGTTACTAATCATGCCTTTCCAATTAAAATGGAATTACTTTTTTTCGTTTCTCAACAGTTAATGCCTTTTATTCATCTAACGAGTAATTAAGCTGATCTATCATCTGTTTTAATATATTCGAAGTATATTAGGAAACTAAGTTAAAGCTCTGAACAGATTTCGGGCACACAGTAAACGAGACAGCAACTAGAACGTCGTATCTCCAGGTTATTTCACAGGTGAAAGGAGTGAACAAAAGAAAAAAAAGTGTTAGCAAAAGGAAAACAAACAATAGGTTAATCAGAGCACAATAAGCAAAATACCAGAATTGCAATTATGTGTCTAGAAAGAATTTACAGCGCGGTGGTAGAAGCAAGGATATTATGTGTAGCAGAGATTTGGGGACTGAAAAGGGACTGGGAACATGTAAATGGAGTTCACACTGAGTTTGCCAAGAAGTTCACGAAATGCGTAGCATAGGCAGGACTAGGAAGGCTGGGAGTGAAAGGTAAAACAATAGAAAGAGCGATCAAGTACTAGTTCAACATAAATATATTAGAGAAAATGATATATGAAAACAACACATGGTTATGCAGGAGAAAATGAGGAAACAAGAAACATGGATGCATGGGATACAAATAATATTTGCAGAAATAGGAATCGGGGAAACATGGGCAGGAAGAAGCAATAAAAGTAATGTTTTCTCGAAAGAGAATGGAACAAGAAGAAATTCTAAGCACTTTTAACTGAGAAATGGGATTAATCGATTATAGATATTTAAACATAGATTACGGGAGATAAAAGTACGTCGAGGTATGCAACAAAAATGGGATATGTATGGGCAGTGATAGATGTAATGAATTTAATTGGCTTGAGTAAGGAAAGGGGGTAGGCACTAAATGCATTAAGTTGTGTTATAATTGGCATTACATTCTAGAATGCTATGATAATGAAAAAGGTAGAGAGAACTTAATACTAGAGAAATGGAAATATTTTCCAATAGAGCTAAAAGTTAGGAAGACTTTTAAGTTGAGATCAATTGTTTATACAGAGAAAGAAGGAAATATCTAGGGAAAATAAAATTGAAATGGTTAAATGAAATCTGAAGAAAATAAAAATGTAAGAGGGTTTAAAAGAGAAAGTTTAAGAAACAATAGACTTTCCCATTCTAAATAAAACTAAATTGTTAAATATAAGAGGAAAAATAGGGATAAGCAGCTCTAAAAGGGAGTAATATATTGTGTAAATTATATGTGAAGTTTAAAGAACATTATAAATTATTCACCCATTGTTTATTATGTCAATACTTCTAATATATTTATATATATATATATATATATATATATATATATTTTTCTTTTTCCTTTTTTCTTGTTTAACCGTTTTTTCATTATTTCCGTTTATTTTCTTATCTGTTTTCCCTAGTTTTACACATATTCACTATACACATAAACACCCATGCCCAGGGCGGGACTCGAACCCGTGACCCTCTACGCGGCGGAACGCTAGAAACATAGGCTCTAGCGATCCTAGCTACGAGGGCCGGCAGATATTCATCAGAGGTGTTTGATAAAACAAAAATAACTAAAAAATGTTCTTATAACGGGTAATTTGGTTTCGAAAAGGTGCATGGATGGCTCCATCTTTAGTGCATAAATGATATCTTACACAAGTATCAAATTTTGTTTTTACGCACATAGAGCGTTTTATTTCTGTTGTTCACACACATTTACAGGATCATTTTCTAAAGGTGATTTTGTGGGGAGGAGTTCTGGACGCCTCAAAGGTGTATTTCTGATTAAAACTTGACATCGAATCCTTGGATGGAACACATTTCCTTTTAATTGTTACATGTAGGTGACAGATAATGTTAAAAATAAATCATATCATTAATTAATTAACCCTAAGGATCATAGGAGATAAGAAATTTATATAGACGGGAACAAAACACTACTTTCTGGAACAGGGGCACTGTGCCACTATATTATAGAAGATGATTTAAATATTATATGCAACATTTAACTTCCTCTGCCCATTACAATCATATATGTCTCATTTTATATTATAACAGTAACAGGGAGTGGACCTGTTGCAACCAATCACAAACACATGCAATTATTTTTTTCCCGAAGCACGAATTTCGCCACAAAATGTGCAGAACAAGCAAGTTTCACCAACCAAGTGACTTATGTGAATGCAAGATATGTGAGCAAAAATTGTCAGCAATATCATTTCAAACAGTATAGAAAATGGACGGGGTCGTTTTAAACGATTTGATAAAATACAAAGCATAGTGTGGAACTTCAAAGCTCTTAACGCACAATTTTACTTATTATATTCTAGTAATTTAAGACGGATTCATATATGCAGTTTTGTTTATATGCCACCTATAACAATTATGGTCAAATAACCTGTGAACAATTGTTCATCGGCAAAAATTGCTCATGTTCAATCGCTTACCGTTTGTGTAATTTTATGGTTGTTTACGTTGGGTTTTCTTCATAAACTTAAATTTGCACACACACACACACACACACACACACACACACACACACACACACACACACACATACACACACAGTCACACACACACACGAGGACACGTGCCTGCGTACATTTACATCCTCCTCCTACCTCCAGACCACAATTCCAGGCTTTAGGGATGGTAGGGAATAATTCTGGTTAAAAAGAAATGTTCATTCTCCAGCCGGGAATCGAACTTGAGATCACTGAATTTGAAGGTAGCCTGCTAACCACCAGAGACAGAAATAGTCACAGGCATTTTCCTTAATTGTGAGTGAATTAGGCATTTTTTATATATTGCTTCGAATTATAGGATAGTTCAGCCTTTTTATTTTCCTGGATTATCATGTAGGTTGCTTACGAGATTCAACTGACCACATCAAAAGTTGTCTCTGTTTGCAGAGAACTCATATGAAGCACTCTGGTAGTTTAAAATGTTTATAGGGTAGCCAAACTGTCATCAACGCTAGAAAATTAGAATATAATTTAACGAATGTTTCGAAAACTCAAGCGCTATGGAACATTTATTTGATCCAAATGGCATATTGGAACGATCTAGCTCTCACTACAGACTTCTGTCATTTCCTTGTAAGTTTCTATTTGCAGATACATATAAGGGAGTTTTAACCTCCCGTTTAACAAATCAGGTTCATTGGACTGAGAAATGCCGAAATATTTATGACCGGGAAACCTCGGAAGAAAGCTTATTCGGTAACCCACTTTGAGTGAGATTCAGAACACTCAGTCGTCCTCGTGGTCTAGAGGTAACAAGCTAACTTCTGGCTCCCGAGTTCATGAGTTGAAAGCCGTCAGCGAGCGATGAATATTTTTCTCATGTAAAAATCTTTAACATGGCTTCCTTCGGAAGGGAAGTAAAGCCGGTGGTCCCATGCCGTAGATTTACGCCATGTAAAGGAATCAGAAGCCTGACAAAGAGGTATTTGAACAAAATTAGGCATTCTTTCACGTCTAATATATAAGGTGACATTGAGAACCACAGCAACTAAATAGCGTCCATAAATAAAAAGAAAAAAGAAAATTAAAAAGGTACTCAATTAGGTGGATGTATGATGTCTGCACGAAGGAGCTGAGTGTTACTTTATTGTATAAGTGAACGAGAATTAAAACGACTTTACAACCTAGTCATGAAATGTGAGAAGAATGAAGTTTGTAATAAACGAGTACCTACATCTTAAAAAAAACACGTGCTATTCAAATCAAAACTACTAAAGATACTAGCGAGAAAATAAAATAACACAATTTTTCCCATGCTCAGGAAATTTTACATACATTAACAGATGGCATGTTTAAACAGTAGGTATACATTTTTAGAGATACAGTTTGGAGATTTTGTTTAATCTATACATGGAGAAACACTCACGCGAGCTAGAAATTTTCCAAATTCTTTTTATTCAGTGGATATGAAATCATATATTTGACATGAAATTTCGATACAAAAATTGTCTGTTTTTGGAAAAAGCCGAAATGCAAATTTTGTATATACAACCATTATTTTTGTTATTTGTTTATTATATATTATTTATATGTATTTTGAGCTAAATGTGTATCCGTGTTAGCGGACACATAAAGTACACACAATTTAAGAAGTAAAGCGTATTTTACTGTACAAGTAAACATGTAAACACTCTGTGGATATTTACGGGAAATAGCCATTACGTTACCTAATCACATGTTTATAATTACAGAAAATGTTTATGAATGATACATAATCATATATAGGTACAGAATTTTCAAAATCTAATGAAATAAAATGGTTGAAGTTTTATATTTTGCGCTTAATATTGATCTCTGTCAAATGATCTGTAACATTCACATCCATAAATAGCCCATAGCATGTTTCTTCTTCTTCTTCTTCTTCTTCTTCTTCTTCTTCTTCTTCTTCTTCTTCTTCTTCTTCTTCTTCTTCTTCTTCTTCTTCTTCTTCTTCTTCTTCTTCTTCTTCTTCTTCTTCTTCTTCTTCTTCTTCTTCTTCTTCTTCTTCTTCTTCTTCTTCTTCTTCTTCTTCTTCTTCTTCTTCTTCTTCTTCTTCTTCTTCTTCTTCTTCTTCTTCTTCTTCTTCTTCTTCTTCTTCTTCTTCTTCTTCTTCTTCTTCTTCTTCTTCTTCTTCTTCTTCTTCTTCTTCTTATTATTATTATTATTATTATTATTATTATTATTATTATTATTATTATTATTATTATTATTATTATTATTATTATTATTATTATTATTATTATTATTATTATTATTATTATTATTATTATTATTATTATTATTATTATTATTATTATAGTTAGTTACTAACACTCCCCACATGGCAACCTTGGCCTTCGGGGTAACCTCACCCCACCAAGTGATGACCGGACCCATTTCTCAGGTGGAGGCACCCAGAGGGCGGTGTCCTATTATTATTATTATTATTATTATTATTATTATTATTATTATTATTATTATTATTATTATTATTATTATTATTATTATTATTATTATTATTATTATTATTATTATTATTATTATTATTATTATTATTATTATTATTATTATTATTATTATTATTATTATTATTATTATTATTATTATTATTATTATTATTATTATTATTATTATTATTATTATTATTATTATTATTATTATTATTATTATTATTATTATTATTAGTATTAGTATTATTAACATATTCAGTTTTTCCTCCCCGTGTGTGACGAACACCGGCAAATGTAAGTACCTATCGATACAACCCGACCCTGTATCAGGCGCGACCAGTTCATCAGAATATTCTCCGCTTTTCACTATAGCCCTCTCGTCCATCGCAAAACATTTGACGTCCACCGTACACTTAAGAAAGCAGGCGGACAAACTAAACCAAGTTATTACTACGCTAATGCTTTCTTTGCACAAATCTGATAACGAGAAACCACTTCTGGTGGCAACTCTAGCCTCTGTTGTGATGCTAATAACACAAACCTTTCATATGACTTTTTCTGCCCTTTCTTCGATAAACTATTATTACAAAACGTTTTCATTTTAATCGAGTTAAACCCTCGTAAAATTGCTTTATTACATATTTCCTTTACAATGCGAATAAGCTAATACAGTAGGGTTAAGCAATGGTCAAAGCTCCTAAAGGCTGGTCGCTATGTGAAGGCTTTGAAGTCCATGATATTTTCTTTGTATATAGTTCACGATGCTTTTTGTATAGCCAGAAGAAGAAACAAAAAATGACAATCTAGTTGTATAATTATTTAAAAAATTAAATCATTAACAACGAATACCCAGAAATGGTTAACTCAAGATAAGTAAATTTGACACAGTGTGTGCTTTAACGGGATCTATATACTTTATTTGTGTATGACGATTTTATATATCTCTAACAGTTTATAGTTATCCAAAACCATTCAGAATGTACAGTACTTCAAATATTTTAGTAGAAAAGTTCAGATATGCGTTTCAGATGTGCTGAAAGTATTAAACTGTTGTATATGAATAAAATCGTTGAAGAGAAAATGAAAGTTCTCGAAAAATTTCCCATGCAAAAGATACTTTGAAGGAGAGGATTTTCTTGACAATATTCGTGAAGTATGCTTTTAAGATGCTGAAGTTCGATACCAACTTTAATGTTTGTTGCGCTCATGGCTTTTGAGTTATGTTGTCCACAGTTACAGTGTGTACCTTTTCAGTGCAGAGACTTCTTTCTAAAATGGTTTTGGCGGGGGGCAGGGTTTCACTCCCAAAATATGTATTCTCGATGAAGTTTCGGCATCGAATTTTTTTGGTTGAAGTTCCAAGGAGACTGGGGGAAGTGCGATGGGTTCAATTTTCCAACTTTCCTCTTTTGTGGGAGTGTACAAACCGCATTTTTCTCCTTTTTTGCGTCATTTCTAAACTTACTTTCTCTAGCACATACTTAGTACATACAAAATGTACTGTATTCTACCCAAAATGCATAGAATTTTTTGGACCGACCTATGAAGTCCTCTTCATTCGGAGCCACTTTGTATAATTTTATTATTTGGTAAACCGTGAAAGATAGACAAAAACTCACGGAGTGGGATGGCTCAGGCGGTTTCGTCTGTGGCTCGCATTTGGGAGACCCGGGTTCGATTCCCGTGGCCGGCCTACCTGACCTATGGTTTTTTTCTGGGAGTTTCCCGGGTCACTAAGCAAATACTGGGTAGATAAATTACATCCCCAGAATTTCCTGTCCCTCCAATTCATCTCCATTATCATTTCACATCATCTCTCATCTGGTGGTCTCTTTCAGGGTAGAAGTGTCGGCGGGAGTCTCGGCGGCGCATGGCGGGATGATATGCTCTGAGGAAAACTACTTCCTCCTCCGGTAGGTTGGTTGCCGGTCTCCATTCCTCTGCTGGGATCATTTCGGGATCGCCAGTCAAGGACCTTTGGGGCTCGGCTTCTGGGTTCGTTGCCGTCCCGCAGTAGGGGAGCGTGCCCGTTGTCCTGGCCTGTCGGGGGAAGTCTCTATCCAAGTAAACTGTAGGGACCCTGCCCTCTGTACTATCGTGGCTTCTTGAGTCGGCTGCCCTCTGTCTACTTCACCTCATCCTTCCTTCCGGGGGAAAGAAGGGGGGTATAGGAGCAATGGGCCCAGCACGGTGGCCTACGTACCGAATCCCCCCGTAATGAAATCCAAATCCTATACTAACCTCACAACACAAAAAAATTAAATCTCTTTAAAACACAGAATTTGTTTCGAATATCAGTATTTTCAGCTATTTTTTATATACATAGTGTTATTGGTTTGAATGTTCATTTTTTTAATTTATTTATTTAAAGTACAGTCGTTCAGTTGTTCCTACCAATGTCATGATATTTCAGGCCAGCATATTTAATGCGGCTTTAAAATATCCCTCTATCGATCCCTTTTCTTCTATTTCCTTTGTAGTTTCAACGAAATATACGAGGCGTGCCATAAAATGTCTCCAAGGCGCTGTAGCGGTAAGAAACGCTATCACGCGAGATCCGGCAACACTGGCGTGTAGCTTGGTTTCACCCCTTCAAATCCCCACAACAACGAACCCGTTGCAACCATTAGTCTTGGCTGGGCAGCCGTTTGCGATGGCGCTTCCTATCACCTCCGCCGCCAAGTGCGAGTTGCGTGCAGTGATCCGTATTTTGAGTGCCAAGGGCACTAGCCCCACTGAAATTCATCGTCAGTTATGCGAAGTCTATGGGCCACAGTGTATGGACTTCAAAAACGTGCGAAACTGGGTCAGAGAGTTCAAAGACGGACGTACAGACGTCCGTGACGAACAGCGTTCTGGTAGGCCTTTGGGTTCAGTCGAAACAATTGCAAAAGTGGAGCAAGAAATGTTTAAAGATCGGCGTGTGACAGGTCGCGAGCTGTGCGAACTTATCCCTGAAGTCAGTAAGACTACGACTGACAAGATTTTGACCGAACATTTGCATTATAGCAAGGTGTGTGCGAGGTGGGTCCCCAAAATGCTCACTGAAGACCATAAACGGCAACGTGTTGAAGCGGCCCACTGATTACTGGAGCGCTATGCAGAACAGGCCGAGGAAATGTTGGACTCAGTTGTTACTGGCGATGAAACCTGGGTGTACTACACAACACCAGAAACTAAAGAGCGTTCTTGTCAGTGGCGGCATTCGAATTTGCCGAAGCCGCAAAAGTTCAAACAGACATTTTCTGCCGGCAAAGTGATGGCCAGTGTGTTCTGGGACAGAAAAGGTGTATTGTTTGTACGAGTTTATGCCTACCGGCACAACAATAAACGCCGCTAGCTACTGTGACACTTTAAAAAATTTGCGACGTGCCATTCAAAATCGAAGGAGGGGAATGTTGACGAAGGGTGTGAATTTTCATCACAACGCTCGTTCCCATACTGCACATGCAACGGCTGATCTCCTGGCCCAGTTCGGATGGGACATCCTTGCCCATCCCACCTACAGTCCAGACTTATTACCTAGGGATTAGCATCTGTTTCCTGAGTTGAAGTCACACCTGGGTGGAACACATTTCCAGACCGACGATGATTTGAAAAATGAGGTTGGGCGCCACCTGCGCAACTTGGCGGGAGAGTGCCATGACAAGAGTATACAAAAACTGCCACAGTGCATGCAAAAGTGCATCGATTGCAATGGAGATTCCGCCTTTCCTTCAATCTAACATTTATTGACAATAAATATGTTTTCTATATTAAATAAAATTGGAGACCTTATTTTACGGACACGCCTCATATAATGAAGCTATTTGTGTAAAGATATATTTCGATATACATGAAGTAGGCAGAAAAATAACTTTCGTAAGGAAGTTTATGGAAGCTATATCAAAATGAACTATAATAAAGAGTCATTTGAAATCAGATTTTGCTTGTAATTCTCAAATGTCTTTCAAATATATGGCGTAAACATGTTAAATTTTTGTAAATTAACTTTTGGATTAAAAAATTCGCATCTGAATTCGCAAGCTGAAGAGAAAGGGAAAGATTTGAGGCAAGGTCTAAACTTTGGATACTTGATCTTGTGGCATCATCGGCGATAAAGTAGCAGATGGACTTGCAGAAAAAGGGGCAATATCCCTGTTACCAGCAAGTAAAACTTATTGCGCCAATGGACTAATAAAAAGCACTCCCTAGTGAAAGCTTGGTTGAAACCATGGTCAAATCGTCACACTCACTTGACCAAAGCCTTGATTTAAAGAAACCGCACACAAATTAGGAAGATAATTGCTGGACGTGGGCACTTCAGGAAACATCTACAGACTATAAAACTCCGATTTGCCTCTCTTGAACAATTACAGAAATTGTGAACACTTCCTTTTAAAATACAATTACGTATCTAGAAAGACGCAGATTTACAATCTTCTGAGGAATTCGATCTGCGGGAGAAGGTATAAAAATGTACAGGAAAGATATTAAGTAGTTTTTAAGCGTAAATCTAATATTGAGTCAGGTAGCGCCGCGGTAGTGTGTTGTTCGAGATCCTGGATTCAATCTGCAGCGACTGCACACTCTGACCTCTGCGTTTTACGTGGTTTCTTGGATCGGTAAGCGAAAGTTGGCGTGGTTTCTCTTCTACCCAACTTTCATGTATCAATCATGTCTTTCAGTGTCTTCCATTTCAGTTTCGTAGGAACATACGACGGTGTTTGGCGAGTTGCAGCTGGGGATGGATGTGCATTTTGCACAAGTTTGTTCCCTGGCGTCGGACCCGCAATGTACCATGCCAGGAGTGAGGACATCATAAGCAGGGCTCGAGTAACGTCGTATTCGTTGGAACTGGTTTAACAACCCCGTTCATGCATGCGCCCATCGTCATGCAGATCTGGTCTCTCCCCTCATCCGTTCCTCTCTGGAGTAACTGGCAG
>CM060950.1:277035755-277075755 GCA_030765055.1 Mantis religiosa | reverse complement strand
CGTCAGAAGTTAGGCAGTAGACAGCGCCTCCGGCGGAACGCAGCATTACTAGACATGACTAAGCCGTTTAAGGCGATACTTAGCAGGTTTCGTTGTCAGCCAGAGTACAACAAGGTTTTTTTTTTTCTTTTCTTTCTTTCTTTTTTTTTTCTGTTTTTGCCGTGGCTGGAAGGAAGACATAAACAACGGCGTGGTCTGTGACGGGATGTTGTTCCCTTGATTTCACACTTGTCCTGGAACTTAATCCCTGTGAGGCTAATTGCTACATTTCTGCATCAGCTGCTGCTTAGTGGATGAGCAATGGCAGTAATAAATGATAGAAACAGGCAGGACAAAGGGCGCCGAGCCTGATTAATCTTGCTCCTTATAGCAATGACTGCCAAAATATTTGTAGCCCAGCTTTTAACTACTGTGTGATGATGAAATGCAATGAGTTTGTTCTCCATGTTTTGGAACCTCACTGTGAATCTTCTGGCTTATCCATTTTCTTTGTGCTCGTGCTTTGGTATTCATATATAAGTCGGTGGGAACTGATGAGAGAATTTTAAATAATTTACATATTGTTTTCAAGATTTTACCGGAAAGAGCAAATTTATTTATTTATTTTCATATACGGAAATAACTAATGCATTCTTAAAATTCCAAAAGTACAACTCAAGTACATGTGTCATTTTTAATCTGAAAAGCTTTATGTTTTAAAACTGTTCCAGATAAAAGTTCACCTGTGATGCAGCTATAATTTTCATTTGCTGTGGTTGATGCTCATTTCAATCAATTCGAGATTCATATTTCGTTGTGTTTAGCTTTTGAGGTCTCCTAAAACACACACACACACACACACACACACACACACACACACACACACACACACACACACACACTAACACACACACACACACACACACACACACACACACACACACACACACACACACACACACACACACACACACACACACACACACACACACACACAATATTTAAAAGCTGGGTTTTTTGGACGTGTTTATAAGTTGTATCTTTCCAGTGTCTTTCAAGGGCGTAAAATGAAGCTTTTCATGAAATTCCTTTCAACCTCACGACAACACTTTGCATGGAAAAATGCCTTTTTTATCTACCCAAAATAAATCAATACAAAAGTAATGTTACTGATTAAGTTGCCATATCCTAGGTACTGAAATTTCAAAGTGTACGAGTATATATATAATTGTTGAGATTCTGACCATTTTTACTAGCTGACTGTAAAAAGAAAGTGTAGCACTTGTTAAATGAACAAATAATAAATTTGTGTTAAATAATTCAATAATTGCTTTGCTATAGTAGTAATGTACGAATTAATAAGGTTGTTCGTTTGAAATTTCTGGTATTATAAATAATACGGCTTTGAAATGCTATGATCCGTCCCACATTTTTCCTCAGTCCATATAAAGGTAATGTAATATCAGTGTTTGCAAATTTAAATCTCTTAACAGCATCCCGTCGTCTCAACCACTTCTGTGAGTCTGGATGCCTACAGCAACCTTTTGAGCGCATTTCTGTTCTTTGTGTTTAATCGATGTACCAAAGCCACAGAAGTTGCTCCAGTGCAAGGTGTCAAAAATGCCCTTTGTTGTCGACTTGACAATCCATTTTGTTGACCTAAAAAATATTATATGAACATACATAAACAAAATACACTATTTCGTAGAGCATGTAATTCTATATCGAATAACGTAAAACGCATTGCCAAAATATTTTATTTGGCATACAAAATGTTCACTTTAAGAATCCCAAGAAATAATAGGCCAATCCAGTACATCAAATTAAAAAGTCCTCTCAGTGCTCTGAGAGGAAGTGGTTCCAAATTTCCGGGAACGCTTTTGCCTTTTAAACGTAGTTACCAAAACATTTAGCATAACACAGAGTCCTGGAAATATTACTTAAGTTTTTCAGCAGACAGATGTTATTGCCAGGAAAAAAACTCTCTCTCACTCCCTCCCCCCTCTCTCTCTCTCTCTCTCTCTCTCTCTCTCTCTCTCTCTCTCTCTCTCTCTCTCTCTCTCTCGCTGCTTCCTCTTACTTCTGTAGCAAAACTCGTGAGAAAGCGAGGCTTAGGAATGTTTTCAAGTTTGGCAATTAACACATTTTCAGTTTTGCTTATCTTCGTTGGTCTCACCAAGTGTTGCCTCTGTTGAATGTTTACATGTTTAACTATCTCTGAACGTCTATAGCGCTAATTGGGAATTATTATTATTATTATTATTATTATTATTATTATTATTATTATTATTATTATTATTATTATTATTATTATTATTATTATTATTATTATTATTATTATTATTATTATTATTATTATTATTATTATTATTATTATTATTATTATTATTATTATTATTATTATTATTATTATTATTATTATTATTATTATTATTATTATTATTATTATTATTATTATTATTATTATTATTATTATTATTATTATTATTATTATTATCGTTATTATTAAAGTCCAGGGTGATAATCAGCTTTTAAAAAATAAATGCAAAATACTAACACAAGAGAAAGAACAGCTATGATGCAGAACTTGAGCATTCGATTTCAATGACAAGCAGAGCTTAGTGTCTAAGTTTTCTATCATCATCATCATCATCATCATCATCATCATCATCATCATCATCATCATCATCATCATCATCATCATCATCATCATCATCATCATCATCATCATCATCATCATCATCATCATCATCATCATCATCATCATCATCATCATCATCTTCTTCTTCTTCTTCTTCTTCTTCTTCTTCTTCATCAAGATAGGCCCATTTTACCTGTTCCGGCTCAGAAGACACCCTCCCAATTCTAACTATATCAGGAATAATATTCAATAGCAAAACCTAACGTGTCGCCGTAAAATTAAATAAAATATTAGATGTTACAGAAAAGCCACTAACCACCTCACGTCATCTTGATGAAATTTATTGCACCGACAGGTAACACGACTTAAAATAACTATACATAAAAATAACGACTTAAGGGCAAATTTCCATATTGGTGAAGAGCTATAAGTTTACTGAAAACGAAAACGAAGCGGTTGTTCCGAAATGTGTATAAATACATGTTTATGTGTAATTCTACATACAACCTTCTCATCAGCTATCATTTATTAGCGATTCTGCAGACTAGTAATACAAACATTTTATTATGCTATCGATTTATGTTCATGGTAAATCGATTGAAATAAATGATTTATTTTGATTATACACAATGTTAATTTGTTCATCAAATACACATCTGCGCACAAAAAGAAAAGGCTGAGAAGGAATCTTGTTCACAAAATAAGCAGGAGTCAGCATCTTAGTTACGAATACATAAAAATTCCAAGAATGATGAGTGAGGCTTCAAATTGCAGTCTTCAGAACAATGTGAAGTGTATGTGACTTTCACTAGGTGTATTCATAAATAGTTTCTACAAACTATTCGCAGAAAAGCTTATTTTTGTAAATAATTAACGTTATTCCAGAGAAATATATTTATGTATCTATTCTTGTAAATTTTATTTTTATAAATATTCCATGTTAGTTGACAGAAATGTTTGCAAAAATGTGTTACATATTTTATTGTAGATTAAAGGGATAGCCAAATCTTTAAAATAATATGGGGGCCATAACGCCAGTAAGGGAGCCATAAATGCTAACACGCACTTTTGTTACATCCTGTACACTGCTTATTTGAGGAAAAACTTAACGTAAAGCAGCGAATCGTTTGGAAACGGTCCCTACTTTAAAGTTTATTGGATTATAAATAGTATGTTTTCAACAAGATTTATATTTTCCTTTAAAAAACCGTTTATCTGAATTCTTTGTTTCTCAAGTATATAAACGTTCATATGAATAAAAGTATCTTAATGGGGATCATATGTTTAAAGTCTTGCCTCAAATCTTCCGAAAATGCGCCAGTAAGTAAATAGGATTTGGTGCTCTAAAACACAGCTTGCGGACGCTTTTATAACATTCTTTATTTTGTTCAGTATGTATTTTTCCTGGAAATGTCAGTAAGAACTTTCTGGTCACATTAAATGCTTCTCTACTCTTGGTGAGGGGTAGATTGTAATTTCCAAACATTAACTTGCTGTTGTGAAATCAAAGCAGACATCATGCGGGCTGCAGTTGTTTTATTTGTGTAGGGACTCTTAAGAAGAGTGCGCTATTGCATAGCCTTACAATAAAACACATAACCTTCACAGCACAGCGTCTCCCATTGTCAGCCACATGAATAGTGAATCCTCTTAACATCAAACTGTGAATAAAAAGCCTTTGCTCTTTTATGGTGACACACGAATTTATATGACGCATCTCTTGCAAGAGAAATCGTTTGGTTCCCTTGCAGCGAGTAATTTACTGTTGTGCCTTGACAATACATAAGTAATACAATAACGCTGATAATATACATGAACAGAGAATTATAATGACAAATAGGTAGGTAAAGAAGATTACAAGGAGCGTAATGCAGGATCGTACAATTTCTGGAGCTCTTAATAGCACTCATATATGGAACAAAAGTGATTATTTTAAATACGCTTCAAACGAAATTTACATAAAAATAGTCCAATTTAGTTCAAAGTCTAAAATAAACTTGGATTTTAAAGCTATTCCATTCAAATTCCTATACAATTATAAAGTAACAATGATGTGTACAAGCATTAGGACATCGGTTCCATGGTACTGCCTCTCCCTCATATCGACCGGAATTTCTATCCCGACTTCAGTTGACATCCTTAGTTGCGTGGTTTAAAGTAATAAGCACTTAGAGGCTAAACTTTGTGTAATTAAGATTTATAAGATTTGTGTGTAATCTAACTTTCGAAATGCCATGACTTTCTCTGTTTTAAAGGTACCAACGTGAGAAAGCTGTCGAATATTCTGAAAAGTACAGATTTTCTGCAGTAAGGCATTTTAGAGCTTTGTAAAGGATGGACATAACACTGCAGATACTAAATTATTAAAAATTCAGCCGACACAGGAGTGCATCTTTGAAATCTAAAATAACTTCCTTGCATTTAAAGGTAATTTAGTTCCTTCATTAGTTTATTGAGTGGTCACCATCACACAAACTGTACCTTACTCTTCGAGGTTTTGCTATTTTAAGATTCTTTCGAGGGAATTTTAATATGATAATTAATCAAATTTACTTTTGGAAATGTTTAGAAAATTATGTTTTCAAATAATCTGCGTCATTTGAAAAGCATAAAAACAAGACGTACATAGTTTCAATTTTGCTATTTGTTATTTAAGTAACTCGTGTTTTATATCCAAATCATCATTAGTTTTACAAATTTGGTTGGAGTAAAAATTAAAATTTTGTTCCAAATTTTGTAAACTGCACCTCAAGGAGACTTTTTTATGCCTAATTAAAACGGAGGAGATATTTTTTGTGACGAACTACTCAAGAAATTTATCTGAAAACTTGGAAGTTTGTTACAGAATATATAACGAATATCCGGTAGAAAGAAAAACTTATGGCTTAAGAAATACAGATTTCACAAGTTTGTCCTCGTGGAATATAATGATCTGTTCTGTTAATGGTGTATAATGGAATCGAAAGATAGCTTTCTATCGTCACGCTGCGCACCTAAAGCAGAGAAGTTGCCGATACAGCAGGGGATTACATACCAAATCTGATTTTCCAAATTGTCATTTTCTTTAGACAGCACGGCCAAGTGAACTCCAAGTATCTGCAACACACTGTACACACTAGGTTAACTTGCATTGCACCTTCACTTGTATAGGGTACCAATGATCAATAATAACATATTTGCTAAACAAATTTTAGACAAGCAATTTTACGTAACTACAGAGAATTTAGCGTTCAGTTTGCATATTAAAGGTTTTTTTTAATTTATTGAAAACTTTCTATACCTATATAAAGTATTTTTAGTTTAGATAACAAAGATAACATTTTTCAAAGGAATAGTAAATGTGTATTGAGGTTGCAGTTCAATGACTGTCCTCATTTAAACTGTTTTGAGATCATTTCATATTAGTATATCTGTGTGTCGTTTTCGCTTCACTTCAATCTCTTCGGTGCTCGTTCTTGTGGCATATGCTGAGAAATCTGTCTCATAATTTCATTTTCATGTTCACCAAAGGAAGTGAAGAAGCGTGTGTAGCAGGACTGAAGAGTATCTTCTATTGTTGGAGTAAGCAGACCTTTGTGTAATGTTGAATTCCGAATGTACCAAGGTGCATTCGCTATTAGACACAAAACCCGATTTTGTAAAGTCTATATTCTGTTGACTTGCGTTTTGTATGCTGAACGCCAAATGGAACAACCATATACCCAAATAAGGTCTCATTATTAGACATTTCAGTTGATGAAATCTCTGTGTAATTTTCTTGTTAAGATCAGTGATGTGTGAGTTCCAGGTTAATTTTCAGTCAAGAGTTAAACGAAGACATGTAACTGATTCACACTATGGCACTATCTCGTTCGTAAAGCTTATTTCGACATTTGCAGTATGTCTTTTATAGATGAATTTCACTAATTTGGATTTCTTTGGATTCATCTTCATTCTCCATGTTTTGCACCATTCGTCAACTTTATCCGTGAAAGATTGTAGTGCGCTAGTAACTGCAATATCAGGTCCTTTGCTAAGTATAGCTACATCATCTGCGAATTGTGACATAAGCAGGTCGTCCTGTGTAGCAAAATCCAAACTAAATATTAAGTAGAGGAATGGAGCCTCCTGCTTGTACTTCCTGAGCTGGAGATAGCACATCGTTGCATATCACCGAGAATGTTATTCCAGAAAGATAGGACTTAATCACTAAAAATATGGTGTCGCTAACAAATGATTTTATTTTGTACAAAAGTTCATCATGCCACACTATCGAATGCTTTATCTGTATCGAAGAACAGGTGAAAGCAGACAGATTTCTCTTCATAGGCATCAAGTATCGATTCTACAACTCGATGTAGCTGCTGAGGGCAAGAGTGGTTAGGTCTAAATCCAAACTGCTTATCTGGAATAAGCGGGCGCAGAGGACCAATTAAATGAGAGAGGAATAGGCGTTCGAATATTTTGGAAAATATTGTTCGCAGACTTATAGGTCGATATGAAAGTGGGTCTGACTTATATTTTCCTGGTTTGGGCACCATTACAGCCCAGGCATGTTTCCAGTATCTTGGAAAATATGCAACTCTAATTATTGAGTTGAATATTTGCGTTAGTAGCACCAAAGGTTTTCTTGGAGAAACTTTAATCAGTGGCAGTGTGATCATGTCATGCCCAGGCGACTTCTTCGCTGGAGTTCTGTTTATTGCATTTAGAACTTGAACTGGAGTGAAATAAAATATTTCAGGAGACAGTTGCAATGGACTGGGTACTATTTCGTTTACCTGCCTTGAGAAGTGTGCATCAGAGCTAGGATTTGGTTTGAACTGTTCTTGTAATGTTTCAGAAAACACGAAAGCTTTGTCTTTTTGAGAAGTATACCACATTTTGTTTATAGGAAACGGCGGTGTTCCTCCGATTTGTTAGTCAGAATTTTAGTTGTTTTTTTTTCACAACGAGCCGTCACTGGCGTTTAATGACAGAAGATGAGTGTGCGTGGCCCTACTGTTCTGTTGTTATTTTGAATATGTTTGGTTGCCCTGTTGTATGCGATCTTGTATGGTGGATATTTTGTTTGCTCCCATATCCTGCGGGATTGTTGCTTTTCATGCAAAAGTTGTTCAATGTGTGATGGTAGTGATATATTTATTTTAGGTTTCTTTGCATCATTGTGTCTGCTGGAAAGATTTGCAGCATACTGTACGTTTCTTGTAAGACATTGCACAGCTTTGTCAACATGTTGAGGAGGTTTTAATGCTACTTTCAAATTATTGATGGAAGTTAAAGTATTTATGTAGCATTTCCAGTTGAAAGGGTATTTAATCAGGTTGTAGATTGAGTTGGTGCTGGTATTTGGTGTCACATGTAATGTCAATATTAAAGTTCAAACCACTAAACATGTAGCTGCAAATATTTTGCTAAATTCGCTTCAGTAAGAAAACCTTTTCAACAACCTCGTGATTTCTGTAAACATTTACCATCTCAAAGGCATCCTTTATGCTTTATCATATGTATGGGACGTGATTCTTCAATTTTACTTTTGTCAACATAAATGTTTCCGTAGAAGTGGTTTCAAATTAGAAATATGAACTTGGTAATATATGACAAGTGGGAAGAACACACTATTGCGAGTTCTCCAAGTGAGTTTGTGTTTGTAATGACTAATGAGATAGAAATATAAAAGAGATTCATAATATTAGCACAGATGAGCACAAAAGAAAATTTCAACCTTAAAAAATAGTGGATAGTTAAGAAGCGGAAAATAATACAAAAAGGTGGCTGATACAAAATGTATAGGCTGGAAAGCATGGTTTCGTCTTTATTTTATGATCCTCCGTGCATAAGCACTCAATAGGGTTTAAAAGTATTGCCAGGGCTATCAAGAGAAATTTCAAGATATGCATTTTATTTGCCATACCAGTATTTTACACATATTATATTTTAATCAAAAGCAGTATAGTTAAGTTTTGCAAAATTAAAAATAACAAAACTTGTTTATGAAAAAATGTTGATGGGACACTTAATGAAAATATTCTCTTTGTGTTTTTAAAAACCATAAAAAGTATGAATTTATATAATTTTTCGTATTTTTGTTTAATTTATCACCCACGGAACATTTTCAGAAGTGTTAATTTGAATATAGATGTCTTTACAAGCCATCTGTTTGTCACCCCTCAAAACAATATTGATTTCTGCAGTAAGCACGATAGAGGATCTCAATCTTCAGAGGTACAATACTGACGAAAACGTGACGCTTCACAATCGTAGGATCTAACACGTATCGGAAGACCGTTGACAAGTAGTGAGTGGGGAAGGGCTCTCGACACCACATAGATTACATTCGCTCAACTCCAGTTGTTTTGTCACACCTTTCCACAGTTGAGTTGCAGCTGAAAGCCGGGATAAGCACCGATGTCATGAGTTTTCGTTTTGCTAACTCTGGCTTCACTTTGAATAAAATGCTGATCTAACGCAATAATGCGAGCTATGTGATAACCATTGTCAGTTTAAATAGTATGTAGAATAAGGGTTTAAGCATCTGAGTTATCTTGCATAGAAATATTTGGAATGACTGACACTAAAAACGCAATGACAACCATACATGCCATGAAAACGGAAACCTCACCACAGTATGGGTAATTTTTTATGTATTGCAGAAACATTAACAAATGCAGCGTGAAGAGATCAACACATATCTCCAACTAAAACTGTGTCTCGATTATCGAACCACTGACTGTAGTTGGGGGTGAAATCTTTATCTTCACTCTTTCTAACATTGCTACCACTCGGATTAAAGTGAGTGCCATTACTCCATGCATCCTTTGCAGAGAGCAAAAAGCTCGTCTTTCCCAACTGCATGAAGGCTGATAATTTTCTCATTGCCATCTATGATTTAACACTATAAAATTGCTGGTATAGCTATTGCTATATAAAATCTCAACCTGTATCTTTTTGCTTCTTTATTCCTTTATAGTTCTTAATAAGTGTTATGTTCTTATAGCTTGAAATTTGTATGTGAATGTATGCACGTAGCAGTCTTTTTCCTTCAGTATATCTCATGCAAGGTAATTTTTACATCACCTACAGGATACTTAAAAGGTAATCTGTCTATCACTCCTTTTTTCCTTTCCATGAAAATTATTACGCTATACTTCTTTATGTGCTGTCTCATATTTTAATGCAGTTATTGGTAGCTATATAGCATGTGATATTTTAAGTAGGGAGTCAGAATACATTAAATTTCACTTACTAAACTACTAATTCCACAATAATAGAAAGCATATGTAGAGTTTTGCAAAATGTAATTAATGGCCTTTCAGGGGTCACAAAGGAACACCTTGATTATAGGACACCAGTGGTCTATGACGACTAACTTGAAGTTATGTAACCATTTTTCATTTAAATCAACTTTTTAATTAAACAAGCGACAGCTTTCCTAATAACTTTAACGGGAAAAATTAGCTTAAAATAAATTAGTAATATTAACTTTATTACTATAGTAATATGCAACAGCATTTTATATTCAGTTGCTGACGGATTTCAGTTCAAAATATCAGATATATTCTCTTAACTTAATGTTTAAGTGATTATACTTCATGTTCAACTAAACAATAGCTTTATTATCAGAGTTTGGTCTAATAATTTCAGTAAGCAGCATTTGAATAAGTTCATGTTAAGTCAAGTAGAGAAATTAAAGTTCCCCACACAGCAAATGTGCTCTCGACACAGCACTAACATTACTTTACATAAATATCCTTTGGCTAGGTACCGAAGTAGTTTGACAGCATGCCTCCTCCTGAAAATGCATATAATTATGAAAATTCATAAGCGTTGAGAACTTCATCATGTACAGACAATGGCTGGTAGTTATCTATGTTAATACAAACCCCTCTGCGAGCATTAGTCAGTGCCTGGCCCGCATGCCAGCACGTACTAAACACCAAGAGGAAACAAAACTCCAAAAAGTTTTATAACGCTACAACTCCTTCCTATTTACATAGGCCGGTTCCCGCCCCTTCCCGCTGGATCAAGCCTGCCCATGTGATTATCTGGGAAGCGTGAACATGATGGGGTGCGCATTGATTCAAAGGAAAATAGTCCCAATACTACGATAATTTGATGACGGGAATCGTGCTTTGGCCATAAATGTTTATTTATCTACACTCATGCGAGTGTTTGAAACACTAACATTTCCTGGATATTCGTGGAACTTCGCCAATACCATTTCGAAGGAATAAAGAAGAAAAACAACTCAAGAAAATCTCTCTGTTCTCAATAATTATGATCAATCAACTGGGGCATCTACTAATTGCACCTACGCTTTGACCACTTGTAGTTTAGTTTATTCACAGTCATTAACGTACTCGCGTACTTGAGCGAACTTCATTCCCAAGGTGAATGAAGACACAGACACAAATGGAACAATCATTTATCGTGAAAATACAGTACCTTACATCAATGTGACTTTAGAAGATACTCAGTAATGATATTTCTGTTTTATATATGCTTATCCTTCAACTTAATTTACAATGTGGGAACAGTAGAAAATATTGTGACTTTGTGGGTTCGTGAAATGAAAAGTCCAATTGTACCACTCAAAAATGTTCTTTATTTCCACCGACTTACAGTTGA
Source organism: Mantis religiosa (assembly GCA_030765055.1). Classification (NCBI taxonomy): domain Eukaryota; kingdom Metazoa; phylum Arthropoda; class Insecta; order Mantodea; family Mantidae; genus Mantis; species Mantis religiosa. The sequence goes on along the minus strand of CM060950.1, from coordinate 277,064,528 downwards.
ACACTTGCGCCACTCGGTTGTGGAAAACCCAAAATTGGAGCACTGCACAGGGTCTCCTTTAGGTGCTGGAAAGAGTTTTCGGCGTCTTCCGTGCACACATAAGGCCGGTGTTCCTCTGTCAGGCGGGTGAGGGGTTTTGCGATGTTGGATAACCCCTTTATGAAGCGTCGGTAGTAACTGCATAGCCCCAGGAAACTGCGCAACTCTTTCCTATCCTTTGGGCGAGACCATCTCTAACAGCCTGAGTCTTCCCCGGGTCTGTGGCCACTCCGGTTGCTGAGAATATGTGGCCCAAGTAGTTCACTTCCTTGCGGAAGAGCTGGCACTTCTTCGTGTTCAGCTTCAAGTTGGTCGCCTGCAGCCTCTGTAGCACCTTACTCAGATTCTCTAGATGATCCTCGAAAGTCTTACCGACGATAATGATGTCGTCCAAGTATAGCAGGCAGGCGTCGTAAGTCAGCCCTCTCATCACTGACTCCATGAGGCGTTGGAAGGTAGCTGGTGCGTTGCAGAGGCCAAAGGGCCGTGAACTGCCAGAGACCTTGGCCTGTCGAGAATGCGGTCTTCTCATTGTGTCTTGGGTCTAGAGCTACCTGCCAGTAGCCCGACTTCAGGTCCAGGGTCGAGAACCACTGTGCACCAGCCGGGCCGGGCGTCCCCGGTGTGGATGCGGTGAAGCACTTTGTCCGTGCGGCCGAAGTCACTGTTGCCTTGGCTGAAGACGCTCTGGTATCGCCTCAGCAGTTGTCGAACTTTCTCCAGCTGTTCTGCGGTCAGGTGGTCGACCACCCTCTCCAGTAAACCTTCTAGCCGGGGCCCCAGGTGTTGCGTCGGCACCGGTTCCTGTGTCTTGTCGATTGCTGTTACGCTCACCACGGGCTCGCACGTTCCCAACTCCGTTCCGGCCTGGACGTCGTGATCGGTGTCTATTGGATTTAGCAGTCTCACTGGCACCTCCCCTCGGCACGGCAGCAATGCCCTGGCTACACACAGTCCGTGTACAGGCGTCTTCCGGTCTATCATCATGTACCTGGTCCTCTGGCCTTCCAGTCGCGCCGTCACCACCACCTCGCTCCTCGCGGGGACAACCACGTCTTCGCTCAAGACGACCCTGCAAATTCCAAGGCGCTCTTCTGGTTGACGGAGTATAACCTCTTCCCCATTGAGCCGCAGTACCTTCCTGCCGACGTCGACCGTCGCCTCGTGGCTCCTGAGGGCATCCAGTCCCAGAATCACCTACTCAGCCACCTTCGCGATGAATACCCAAAGGCTTACGGCACTCCGTTCCAAGGTCAGCTGCAGCAGGGCCTCCTTCTTCACAGGCAAGGTGTCGCCCGATGCCGTGACAAGCTGGTATGGTCGGCTCGGCTTCCTTGTCGGCAAACCCTTCGCCACGTCAGGTCTGATGATGGTCAGGCCTGGTGTCCACCAGCACGCGGCACGGCATTCCTCTTACGCAGCCGTCCGCGATGAGGCTGTCATCCATACGCAGGCTGACGGCGCGCAGTGTCACTCGAGGGGATGGTGGTGATGTTGCTGACGTGCCCCTCTCCACGACGGCCCTTACTCGTTTTCCGGCTGCTCTTCCCGGTGTGGGCAGTCTCTCTGCAGGTGTCCGGGCTGTCCACAACCCCAACACAGGCCACTAGGTGTTCGCCGGCGTCCCTCGGCTGGTCTTCTGTCTCCGGTGTAGCGGACACTCCTCGTTCTCGACGTCGGGATAGCTGTTACCTTGTCCGCCTCCATCCTTAATGCTGCCGTTAGCGCGTCGTTGATTGTTTTATAATCGCCGAGCATTAGGCGCTGACGAATCTCCGTGTCCCGTACCCCGTCAACGAAGGTGTAGGCAGCTTCCCGGGACACGAACTCCGGTGGGAGGTCGACTAGGGCCTTGCTTGCCAGTTGTTCAACTGCCATGGCGAACTCCTGCAGCGTCTCCCCAAGCTGCTGTGACCTTGCCTTTAGCTGGCTGCGGTATGCTGCGGCTAAGCGGTGGTTCCCGAAACGATTCTCCAGGGCCTCCCAGATGTCCTTGGGCGCCACCGTTGTCTGCACCGCGTTTAGGACTTCCGCGGCCCGTCCCTGGAGGCTGGCTATTAACTGTGTGGCCTCCTCCTCCGGTAACCTTCTGTTGTGCTTGGCCACTGCGTCGAACTGGCGGCGGAAGGCCTCAAATGTTGACGCGCCGTCATATTTCGGAGGTTTGACGCGCGCCGATGTTATGTCGCGTCCCGGTGCGTCGGCCTTCAAATCCTTCAACCTCCTGCCGACGACGTACTCCACCATGGCGTTCAGGGACTTGACGCTGCTGTCGGCCTTCCCTGCCTGGTCGTTAACGCGGCTCACCAGGTCCTCGACGCACTCGTCCACTTGGCCCATCCGCTTGCCCAGCTCCGTCACCTCATCCCTCACGTCGGCCAACTGTTCTTCAAATTTGGCGGCGAGAGCGTCGTTCGCCACCTTCATTTCCGTGGTCAGTTCGGCCATCTTTGCGGTCATTGTCGTGGCCAAGTTGTTGCTTGCCGTTTCCATCTTCGCTGTTAATTCGGCCTTCATTTCTTCCTTCTTCTCGGTGATGTTGTCGTTGGCCCTCTTCATTTGTTTCAGTTCCGCGGCCAGGTTGTTATTTGTAGTCTCCAGCTTCGCGGCCAGGCTGTTAGTTGCCGCTTCTGTTGTTGCAGCGAGGTTTTCATTTGCCGTCTTCATTTCTGTCAGCTTATCCAAAATCTTTTCCAATACCGTGTGCATGGCTGTAATGTTCGGTGATGTTGTCGTCCCGCTTCCTGACACCAGTGTGACTTTGTGGGTTCGTGAAATGAAAAGTCCAATTGTACCACGCAAAAAATATTCTTTATTTCCACCAACTTACAGCTGAACACTTGCCAATTACACAGAATTACGTAATGCACACAATTACGATTCACCAGTTCGTCAGTTAAAGTTCCACTTGCACTCGCGATTACGTAAACTCCTCCGACGCACGTACGGAGTCCGTCCCCTCACTGGTCGCTCCTCACAGCTGTTCGCCAAGAACTGACTTCCTCCGGCCCGGCGCGTCGCTTATATAAGACCAGCTGGCCAATCTAGAAGTTTCCGGTTTAGACGAAACAACCCGCACGTTCCAGAATCCAGGGGGAGGGGAAAGAGACGGCACAGTGGCCCGCAATCCCTCTCCTAATCATCCCTTCAGTTAGTGATAGGAGACAAATGGGTGGGTGTGGTGCGGCCTCTGCTCCCTTACTCAGCTGTCGTTGTTTGTGCTTTCCGATAATTGGGTGACAATATTTTGTATCTGTTATCCAAAAGTGTGCACCTTTATAATTTGAACTGTTTTATTCATGATCATTGCACATATTTGTGTATATTAAATTCATAAATTTAACGCACTTATATAAATTGGAACTTTTCAATAACTTGAATTGCTAACTTATTTAAAATTCTTTGTCTGTTTGGCGTCACTTCTTATTTCAAGAAAACCGAGAGATGTGCCTCAAACATAATATTCGGCCTGTGAGAATTTTGTGGTAAAACGCTTGTTATGAGCAAATGACCAAGCTTTATTATTTATCACAGCGGCAAAAGTAAACGTTGGTTTGGACAACGATCTCCAAATCCAAACTAACGCAACAAAACAATAAACCAAGATAATCAGTCAGAAATAAGTTCTTCTATGGCTGTAGACCAGTGATTCTCAAAGTGTGGTCCGCGGACATCCGGGGGTCCCCGAGGGGATGTCAGGGGTTCCGCGAGGGGTCCCTTAATTCAAGTTATAATATTGATTTAAAACTATAGAAAACGTAGAATTGTATTTACTGATTCACGTATCTGCTCGGTGCGAACTATATACGCCATACTTAACATTGTTTTATGCAGCTACATATGTCGTAACGATATAACGAGGTGCAATCAACGTAAGAGTTGGGAGCGTGTAGTGCAGCGTTATAATAGCAGCGACGCAACCGTACTGAGTGTGAGCGGTTAGCTGCGGTGCGGGTGAAGTCAGTCAAGCCTGCGCGCACAGGTCTGAGTCAGCGCTGTCACTGGCACTGGGTACACGTACGCACGCACAACAAACCAGTCGTTCTCGATGAGTAAGAAGCCAGCGATGATACTGTTTGATTGTCCTGACAGTTTGTAATTGTGAATCGTGTGAATTTATTCGCGTCGTTCAGCATGAATCGTTGGTTACAGACTGGATGAATTAAACGTAAGCCTACAATAACTGGCGATCAAGATGCAAGTTGTAGTAGTGAGCCTACTAGTTTAACTAGTTGCTGTTTTGCCGATCTGCGAAAAGTAAAACGGCGAAAATACAGTGAAGAATATTTAAGTTTCGGATTTGTTCGAGCTGGAACTAAAGATGAACAAAAGCTCAATGTGTTTTGTGTTATGATGTACTTAATGTCCAATGACGCAATGAAGCCTGTTAGGCTGCGATGACATTTAGAGACGAAACATCCGGACTGCATTGGTAAGACACTTGATTATTTTAAAATGAAAAGTAAAGAGATGAAAATGAGTAAATCTAGAATAGAAAAAAAATTCTACTGGAACTAGTAGTGAAAAAGCAACACTAGCTTCCTATGAAGTAGCGCTACTCAGTGCTAAAAGTGGCAAGCCTTTAACATTGCACATGAATTAATATTGTCAGCAGCTAAAAAGATGTGTGCCATAATGATTGGTGACTCAGCTGCCTAAGAGATGAACACAGTTCCACTATCAAATGGTTCAGTTAAATGCAGAATTGTTTATAGGTCTGAGGTTAAAGTCAACATATGTTGGTATGCTTTACAATTTGACGAAAGTACCGATTTCACTGACAAATCTCATTTGTTAGCTATTGTACGTTACGAACATGAGAAAGAGCTTATTGAAGACCTATGGCTTTTTAGGGGTCTTGACTAACACTGCTGAGGGTGTCTTTAACACATTTGATGGGTTTATTTCAAAGCAAGGTCTTGAGTGTAAAGTTCGTATAGGAGTAAGCACCGACGGAGCCGCAGCGATGTCTGGACACAACACTGGATTGAAAGATCGATTTCAAGCTGACAACCCTGAAATTAAGTGGACTTATTGCTCGATACATAGAGAGGCGTTGGCTATTAAAAATACCGCCAGATTAGAAGGAAACATTAGAAGAGTTGGTTAAAATTGTGAACTACATTAAAGCCCGTCCTCTTAATTCACAGATATTCAAGAAACTATGTGAAGAAATGGGAAGCGAACATAAACAAAGACATTTACTGGCTTTCTTATGGAAATGTTCTTTCGCGATTTTTTTAATTACGTGAAGTGAGGCTATTTTTTGAATTCAGCAAGCAGGAAAAGTTTCCCCTCAGCGAACGACTGTGTTCCTCTGAATGGTTGTGCGAAGTGGCATATATATAGTATCTTCTCACACGTAAATAGACTAAATCGAAAATTGAAAGGACCAAAACGGTTTCACGGTTCATGAGAAAATTGAAGGATTGATAAGAACACTTCAAGTCTGGAAAAGTTGTGTAGGAAAGAAATCCTTAGTTTCCTTTCCTATTTTGGAACAATTTCTTTCTTCATGAGAAGAAACTTTGCCTAAAAATATTGAAGAAGCCATAGTAGAACACCTGAATGGCCTATCAAAAACTTTTAGGAAGTACTTTCCAGCACCGGCAGATTATAAAAATGAGTGGATAAAGTATCCTTTCCAGAAAAAAGAAATAGGCAGCAGGACAGCCTTTCGGAAAAAGAGCAGGACCAGCTAATAGAGTTATTTAACAGCAAAGGGTGGAAGGTTGTATGCCAGGAGAATGAACATGCAACATTTTGGTTTCTGTCGCAGAGTGAATTTAATGAACTTGCTCCTCTCGAACCATCTATCTGTGCGAGCAAACAATTTCAGTGTTATGCAACATCAAGTCATTAAAGAGAAGCAGACTTGCCAATATAGAAACTGACTTAAGAGAAAAGGTCACCAACATTATGCCCAACTTAACTGAACTTGTTCAATGAAAAAAAATAATAATCTTTCCAATGAACAATGTTTCAAGCTTTTTCCACATAAACTGATTTTAGTAACCCAATACTAACTTTGTTGAAATGGTCAAATGGTGGATTTGGAAAATATATATTTGTTATTTAAAATGCATTTTATACACAAGTTTATTTTACTTAGTTTGGTTTAATTTTTAATTTTTTTTATTAAATTTAAAACTAAATATAGTAAAAATTTCTTAAATTAATCATACAGTAATTATTTAAATTCCAATTATAAAATTCAACCGAAAGTCGACCCGTTCATATAAATTGAGTTGTCAAACTATGGGGGTCCGTGAACAAGTTGTTAGATGATAAGGGGGTCCTTGTGGCAGAAGAGTTTGAGAAACACTGCTGTAGACCATCAATAAGTAACATATTGCAGGTATAGGTTTCACAATGTTCATAAAGCCACTGAAACTTCAAATCAGACAGCCAGATTTTGTGTGTTTAAAATTAATATTTACGAATGAACTGTGAGTGAAAATCTGCCTTTTGCGCTAAAAGCTTTTATTGATATAATTGTCTTCATGACTGGTTTGGATAGACGGTTCTGAATGTGCTAGAATAACCTCGACGTGCTTACGTGCCAGCCGATGTGTGCTATGAGCTAGGGCAGGTCGACAAAACCAAAAGTGGTGCTTGTTCACACTTCATGAAGCTGTGCATAAGATACTCTTGTAATTCAGTGTTTCTCAAACTATCCTCCATGAGACATGTTCCGTGAAATGCCGATAGCTTGTAGAAAAAGCAACGGATATAACATCTCAGAACTATCAATTGCGCAGCCCTGAGCAGAGTAGAAACTACAAGGGTCCCATGCTTCATGGCTGGAGTAGTTCGTTGCCACGCACTTCCATTTAGTAGGAATCGATTCATATCTAACTTTAACTAAACAGACACATCAGAATATCTTCCCCCCGTAGAGCAAATCACATGATAGGGCTCGTTCCACTTTACCGCTGTAAGTACCTTAGTAGTCTAATTATAAAGTGGACTATAAATTATTTTCAGTATCGAGATTTCCAAGGAAATAAGTGTTTTTTGACCCCATGAAAATACAAAGAGCTCTTGTAGAAAACGGTCCAGGTGCATGTGTTTATGACTGTGAACAAAATAAGCAAGAACAAAAAGCTGATAGATATCAAACTAATATTCAACTCCGGCATCTCCCAAGGATGCGACGCGGCCAGACTGCTTTTGGAAATATAAATTATTATTTTTTCAGAAACGTTATAACGGTTTTGATTAAAATATCATATGCTTGTCTTCTTGATATATGGAATAAAATGTTTGTCTTATATTTTCTATGGAGATCCCTAATTGATATTTCTATAACTATGAAACCACAAGGGATGTACAAAAGTGTACTTCAGAGAAGAAAGTAGAGTGAATTCAAATATATAATTTGCGTTGTAGCATTTTTGCAGCATTAGTTGTTTCTAGCTTAAAACTTTTGAAATCTTGCATCCGTTGCAAAGAGCATTCAAGCTACTAAGTCGAGCACACTCATTTTAAACATTGGTGGTCATAGTGGTATCATGTATGTCTCTAATGAAGGTACAACAAAATATATATTAAAATCATTTCAGAAAGTATCGCGATCAACAGAAAGAAGAAAAAATTGTAATCAATAATTTGCAGAATGGATTAAATTAAACCATAATACGTAGTGAAAGGCGTACAATTGTAACATCGAAATCGTAATTATTAAATATGTAGCATTGATGAAATGAAGAATACCTGGGCTAGCCATAACTTGTTGATGGTCAAAGTGTTATTCTATTTATGTAATGTTTTTTACGTTGCAGATGTACTTTACGATGTAAAATAATGAGTTGTTTCTTTTCTTTTACAGATCACTGGCATTGCTCATTTTTATCCTAGCGATCTACTTCAGTTCGACGTTAGCCAGACATGTGAGTAAAACGAGACTGTATCCGAATTTAATTATGAAGGGGTGAAAATGTGTAAGTGTGAAGACTTAAGGTATTAATTTACATAAGTTAGAGAGCTGACTCAGCCTGAAGGACTATTATGAACAATTCGCCAGCAGCTGCTTATAAATGAATGCAGTCTTTCTTGGAGTAATATTTAACGCCCGCTGTTATTTCATGCGGCATCACAGGCGGTGCATACATGGATGAAATGATAATTGGCACAAGAAATTTGGGAACAAAAATTCCAGATCTAAGTTTAGGGTGCTCCCTGGCATCTATCAGCTACGGGGCCTGGGGAGAACCTGAAAAAGTTTTAGACTAAGAGAGCTAGATCTGGGTGGCATTGGAACCGCAGATACAGCGCTCACAGCGTTGCCCTAACAACTTCAGACAACTGTGTCTGTAATATTCTTGGATACAGCGTCTAAGCTTTTATACCAAATAATCATTTATCCGTTTTCTCAAATTTTGTGTAATTTTTCATTTCTTTTTATAACGGGAATTGTATCTAACTAAAAATATACTTCAGAACGAATTTGTTCATATTTTAACCTGCAAGTATTCAAAAGCTGAAATAATCATTTGATAAAATTAAAAGAACTACAACACATTTATTAAGAATATCTTAAGCTATTCCGTGCTCTGTACACTTTGGAAAAATAGCAATGCACTGGACACTGCAGACTTTGATACAAGAACTTCACTAATTTTATAATCTGTCTCAAAGTAGAATGATCCTTTGTAAACATATGGCTTCTATAAACACCCATGAATTTTCCTCCACGAATCAGTAACCTAAGAACATTCCATTAAAGTATATCTGTATGCTTCTTTCTCGCCTCCCTTATGTTTCCAACATGATTGTCGTAGATTTAGACAGATTGTAGAAGCTTTATATTTAACTACTTCTAGATACAAAAGCTAATGAAACACCCCTTAAGGCTCACTAAATACCGCCATATTATGATTGTAAGTTTTCGCATATCTTTAGTTTACAAATGCATTTAGCTGTTTCCGTTGAGCTATGCACAAGTATTTATTATAGCGTTAACGACTTTCAACTCCAGCCCGTGTAATACACTGAAGTTGTTTAAACATTTCCTTAATGGAACTTATGTGAATATCTTCGTGAAACTTTAAACTTCTTTATAAAGTTCTTAGATTTTTCACTAAGCCGATATAAGATTTCCTTTGTCCCAAGCTCTCTCTTCCAGATTAACTTTCCCCACATCTACGAATCAAAAATATAAGCATCTCGCTATTTGATTTCATTAAGCATTATTTGTAGCACGTGTAGTGGAAATTGAAACTAAGAGTACGAAATTTGTAGAAGGAGGTGCTGTTAAACATTATGATATAAAATTTCAGAAACCTTAACTTCAAAATTCACTTATCAGTTATTTATAATGCTTAGACCTTATTCTAGGACTATTTATTGTATGTTCAAGTGACTCATAGTCTTGAAACTCTGGGAATAAGGGAAGTGGAGTTGATAAACTTTGTACCTAAATTGGAAAATCTTCGCCAATATTCCCTCTAAAATAATAAGATAAATATGTGACAAAATAGTTTAAGATATATAGAATATAATTATTTTTAATTACTCAAAATTTGTTAGGTCTAAGTACTTTCAAAATGTTAGCCATATCAATTCTAAGCCAGCAGTAGATTTTGAATGTTTAACTCGTCGGTATTCCGCAAGAGAAGACCAATGGTTGAAAAGTCTATCCATTAATATAATTAATAGCATACATCTAGCTTACAGCATCTGAAAGAATTCCTGCAAAAAAAAGTTAAAATTATTGTTGGGAAAATAGATATATCTAAAGCAAACACACTCTATGAGGTCAGATACTGCAGGACATAGGAGCCGCCAGATATTTGCACATTTTTTAGCCGAAACAGCTGAAGCCGCATACCCCTATGGCTTAATTTGTCACTGACAAATTTTGTTATGTTTAGTCTCGCCACGGTGCGATGTCCTTCACAACAGTGCAGCCCTTGAATTAAAACAAACATACTGTTGCAAAAAACCAGCTCAAACACGAGGGAAAACAAAACGTCCGAAGGCAAAAGTAGTGTGAGAACGTATGTTTTCCCAAGACTTTTGCAACATTAGGCCGTCTGTCGTTCTCTACTGATCAAGTTCAATGTAAATAGGTCAGTTTTCTTTCCACCGCTTTGCCGGCCAGCCGGAATAAGGCCAACGGCGAAATCGACCTTCAGTTCCCAGGTTCGGGACTGCTGCCCATTTTCTCAGGCTGCACTTGCAATGACAGGTTCATAAACGCTTCTGGCCATTTATTTCGGGGCCAGGAAGTAATGAGTAATGCCCCAACCGTCACAGATGTCTTCTCCTTGAAGAGCTATAATTCAGCTTGGCCTTCTTCCAATATGCCTCATGAGATTTGCAGCCCTACAGATGTTAAAATGGCAGACAAATAAAGGCCAGGACTTTTAACTTCCACCTCATTACCGCAGTTTAACACTTAAGCAGTATATCTGAGCCAGAACAATAATTTGCTTTGGTAATAACAGCAGAACATATTTTTTTATTTTTTTATCCAAAGGGAGAGTGGAACTATTTTGGAGCTCATAGTACTGTATGCACTATTTAATAACACTACATGACTGAGCTTTGAGTATGGGAAGAAACAACATTAAGGTACCGTACACATATTTTCTGACTTTCTAAATCCTAGTAACCTATTTGTTTCAAAATGGGTTTCTAATGGAGAAGCACAAACGTATCCAGATTCACTGCGTTCATTCTAACGCTGTTCGACATGCTATATGATGGGAATGACGTAATGGGATTCTGTTTAGTATGTGTACTGTCATGATGTATATACTGCAGTACAGTTTGCGTTTATTGCGTTAAGTTATGCTCGAACAGAATCGCAAGTGGACTGTAGGTTTTAATTTATACGCAAACTCTGATGTCATCGTTCCTAACAAATCCACAATTTATAACTTGTTAGAAAAGTTCAAACTCACTGGAACCGTTTCAGATGTTAAAAACACTTCATGGTTCTAACAGCGGAAAAGTTAGACGATATAGGGGCTGCAATAGATGTCAAGAAAATCGCTACCTCACATTACAGAGCTGTCCTCGATGTTCATATGTAAATCCACGAGATTATTATCCTTGGAAAATCCTTAAAGTTTATGCAACAAATCCCATGTTCCCGAATTATTAGAAGACACCTTTTGGGGTATGTTTTCCAATACTTTGACTATATAATTTTTTCTAGGGTACAATAATGTGTTCACCATGTGACAAGCTTATTTAGGGGCAGAGAGACATAATTTCGAACCTATAGACTACCATAGAAAAATGTCCTGAAAAATGACTTACATATTTTTGATTACAGAATTATTGACCGGCCTGCTCGATCTTCAGATCTAAATCCATGTGATTATTACCCGTGGAGAACGTTTAAAGACAAGTTTTCCTCTTCTTTCATGCATCAGAATTTCTAACTGTAGCAATCCACATATTCTGTACGTTTGACCTTTTGTTTGGTCTTGTAATATGGATTTACCCTCTTGCTTAATAATTCTCAAAATGGAATAGTAGTTGCTCTGTATCCATTCTTTGAACAATACTTATACACCTAGTTTTACATGCTTCAAGTTTTTTCATTCAGATTATATATACTGGATATTACGGATATAACCAAGATTTTTATATTGGGAATTCAGGATAATGTAATGAACAATATTACACGAATATGTACTTCATTTGCAGTCTGATACCTTTAGTTATAAGGAATAATATATTTTCAGGTTAATAAGTATCTGCAAGTACGCGCGGAACACTAGGTTATACGTGTTTATTTTGCCTGAGAGCGCGGGGCGGGTTGTTGGGAGAAGTAAAGCAGAGAAGGCAGTTCTCCGCGTTAAGGAATGTCAAGATCACTCTCATGAAACTAATAATAGCAAATGGAGGAATCAGTCACAGTTCTTACGCACCCAAATTTTAATTATTTTTATTTAAAACTTACATTTTCGCAGAGAAAGAAATGAGTAACGTATAATGTGTAACTGAAGATCCTTGCACTTTCAACACATTCCTGACTTATTTTAATTTGCAGTTCAGAGAGAATGCTATGCGAAAGGCTAGCTGACAGCTCTCACCAGTTGAAGTGTTAACACCTGGAAGCAAAGCAGATGCACCATACTAACAAGTGTTGTTCATTTCGATGCTCAGTTTCGACCACGTACAACACATTAGATAGTAAATTACGTGATGCATTTGTGGAAAAACTATTAGACGAAGGGGAAAAAATAAGCACTGAAGTGAATACATATTAAGGTACTAATTATCAAAATATCCGTACTTATAGCCTTAACGTCGTATATATAATTATTTATTATGTCTTCATTTCTTCCATGGTGTGTTCTCTTATATCTTGCCTCTCTTCTCGAACATTCATTCCATTTACTTCGAGAGTAACGTTTGGCTTTTTTTTTTTTTTTTTCCGGTTATGCTGCATGCGCTCAGTAAATTTGATACCGACATCACCTTTATAATGTTTTAATATTGTGTATTTTCTTGCTTTTGTTCTTCTCTAGCATGATCCACGCTTCACTCCCATAGAGTAATTTGACGCTGACATTATTTTACAAAATTCTAAGATTGTGTATTTTCTTGCTTTGTTTTTCAAACTTCTTTTATAGTGCAAACTTCTTTTATACTTCTTTTCTTTCACACAATAGACTCCTTCATTTTTTATTTAATCAATTGTTTTTATGTAATGAATTACAACCTAAATACATATTTAAATTCTATCTGTTCTACAACCTTATCTTCTATAATGCCGCCGCGACAATGTTGCTTTACTTAGAGGCATACTTAGAATATATCATATGTATTCTTTTGCTATATTATTTAATGCATAAATTAACTTGAAAAACTTATTGGAATTAGGTACAATAATCTGGTCGTCAGTGAATATCAAAGTTAATGTAGCTTTTTTATTAAAATTTAAAGTTAAAGTTTATGCGAAAAATCCCATATGCCTGACAAATTAGCATATACTTTGCGGCCTATACGCGAAAGTCGTCGAAAGTTCAATAATGTGTTCAGCAGGTGCCAGGCTTAAATAGACGTAAAGGAGCATAACTTCGAACACATTTTTAAGGGACGTATAAATGTACAAACTTATTTCATATCGTATCGCATGGTTACATTATTCAAAGGGAGAAACGATGTGACATTCTACCGCAACTGAATGAACGGATTCACACACTAGTGTTACGGGAGCGGCGGGCTACCAGTCGCTTCACAAAACAGATACCCACTATATTTTTTTTTTTTTCTGTAATTTACGTCCTCCAATGTTAAGTTCTATCGGACGATGAATGGAATGGGTGAAATGATGCTCAAATGAGCCCGGGGTCCATAGAGCTTAGAGTTATCCGACATTCGTCTTTCAGGATAAGGGAAAACCCCGGAAAAAACCTTATCCAGGTAACTCACCCTGACCGAGATTCGAACTCGGGACCTCTTGAACGTGAGACAGACATGCTACCACCACGCTACCTAGGCGGGCTACCCACTATAATTTATTGTAATTTCAGTTTTTCTGCCTCCATAGCACACCAATAAAATATTATATCAAGTGATATGCCTGGTTCATGCTGGAGCATGGCACACGAAAAAGTTTAGGTTCATACACCATCTTTGGATTCTGCGATTTCCTCATGTATATGACGATTCTACTTCTTAAAGTAGCATAAATAAAATCATATATTTAGATGCAAATTGTGAGTCTAGATGTAGTTGTATGAAATGTCGAGACAAGGTAGGCTAGCAAGAAGACAAGAGCAAATGGTTCCTCATGAGATAGATTGCGACCTTGAGCTCCGCTACAGCACGTACCAATAAAAAAAGTCGGACCGACAACGTATCACAAGGCAGTGCAAAACCGAGGTCTCATAAATAGATCATTTCAAAATGGCATTTGCACATAATATCATTAGAAGGACATTCGTAAGGAGTGACAAAACTGCTGTATTGCTCCGTGAGCGTCTCTAATACGCAAATGTAATATCTTCAAAGTTTTCATAATATGAGCTGAAGAAAATGCAGGACAACTCGCTTGTTCAAGCACCACTCATTCCTTATAAATAGACAAAGTTCAGAGTGACTACAAAGCCTCAACATTAGCTATATCAGAAATTTTATAGTCTGCCAACATTTGAATAGTTGTGTGAAAACGCTCTCCCTGGTACCTAGAAGATAAATAACTCACTTTTACCAACAAATATTAAATGTTTCTAATATAAAGAGGGCCAGGAGAACCTCAGTTTTTGAAAACTGAATTGACAGAAAATATAAATTAATAACGGCCTGTTGTGGTTAAATAACGTAACACGCCATCCAGACATACCATTTCACTCAATTCAACTTCTTCGTTTGCCATACCCTTTTTGGCAGAACCCGCAGAATCAATCTGAGTACTGTCCCAGTGCTGTCTCGATGTTTTCTGCTCGTTTGGAAAATCGTGGATTCACCAAATTACCGTATTCTGCTCGGAGATGTTCCGTGTTAAATTGTGGCATTAAAATAAAAACATGTTATCACTACAAAATCACGATAAAGCTAATTTCTACAATGACTTCGCAAACACACGTGACAAATACTTTACTATTCCAGTTGTGTTATCTGTACGGAGCGGATTTATAGGCACTAAAAATGTGTGAAATAGGCAGGCAAAAAGGCACTAAAAATGGGCAAAATAGGCACTTACATATTCTAAAAATTTGCTAAGTAAACTCTTTTAGAAATGCACAATTTTAGTAAGATGGCTCTTAAAATGCACTATAACAGAATGACAATAATCGCAACATATGCTGCAACAAATTCGCTAAATGGTTCCCTAGGCGAAATAATTCTACATGTATTCCAAATTTCATAAATGGCTCCACAGCAAGTTAAAATAGCAAATATTGTTGTATAATTAAAATACACACTTCACTAAGTAAGAACCACAATGTGCAGAAAGGTGCGAAGTAATTAACTACGTCAAAAAAATGAGATATTCTTTGTAATCGATTTTAATTTTCAAATACTGCCCTTTCTTCTCGTGGTCGTTCGAAGAGCATCGAATTACAAAACATTCACATTGCAATTCGCTTTTCAAAATGTGATTGCCGGTTTAGTATTCTATTTACGTATAATTACAAAGGAATGTGCAAATATGCAATGGAAATTAATCTCGATTTTCAAGTGAGTAAGAGAATGACCAAATGAATGCAGCACATCAGGATTTTATTTTCTGAAATAAAATATAACAATGTTGTATATGCCTTTTCTAAAAGAATTGTTAGTCCAGTTTAAACTATTTTGCGTATGCTTTAGTATGATATTTTTATCAAATTTAAGAATAACTTCTTTTTGTTGTAATGATAAATTTATTCATTTGACTATATATTTTTGTCTGTGTAAGTACATATATCTTGAAACTGTTGTTTTTGTTTGGGTGCGTGTATAATTATTGTTTGTAGATTTTGTGATATTGTTTATATTATTTTATACTTTTGTTAAATATTTGGAAATTAAGAAAAAAGTGTTAAAATGTTTGTGTTATGAAAGTGGGAGTGTATAATCAGCGAGTGAAAGATAAACCAAATACATGGTAGGCTACGAATGCTTGTGTGTGTAGAAACAAACAGTTTCTAAGGGAACGAAAAAAAAAATGAATAGAGAGACGAGTAAGTAAAGAAGATGAATATTCGAGGAAGTGAAAGTGTAAGATGAGTTATATAAATAGTGTTATTCTCTATTTAGTGATCATTAAGTAAATTATCACGAACAAATGATTCATAATTATTGTTTTGGCAAATCAACAGTAAAGTATTACATCAGTCCAAGACTAAGATTTTGAGTTAAGAATTTCGTGCACCGACTGAGTCTAAACTGGGACAAAGAGAATTCGAAAGGCTACAAGAAGGTAAAAATCGGAGGATTTTCTGTAACAGTTGGTTTCGTAAGAAATCGTACCTAAATACAGATAAGGAGAAACAAAGTGTCTTTTCTTTTTACTGTTTGTTATTTGATGGTGAAGACCTATGGACGACGGTTGGTCGTAAAGTTTGGAAGCATTTGAGGGAACGAGAGTACGAGCCAAGTGCACTCACAAAATACCTGAAAATTTAAATTATTGGGAAGTGTAAACATTGCTGATCAGATTAATTCTGTACGTAAAATATGAATCCAGAAACACAACGAACTAGCCAAATATAAATGTATAAATAAAATAAATACCTACATAAATATTTTCTGAAGTACTCAAAACGCCACAAATTGTACTAACAACTCCAGTTTCAACAGCCGAGACAGAGAGAAGCTTCAGTACATTTCCTTAGGAACTTCATGAGCCAAGACAGGCTTAATTCCTTGGCTGTTTGTTCCATTCAAAGGAGGAAATCGGGGAAATACCTAACTTTAAAAACACAGTAATTGAAATATTTGCCACCTAGAATAGGCGTGCTGAGCTCTTCTACGCGGTATTTGATGACTTCCATTTTATCTTCTATTATTAGTTGCCTACTTTATGTTTAAATATATACGTTTTGCCACATTTCTGCCGTTGCAGTGTTTTTGGCAATGCAACTAAAGGTGACATATTTTACATGGTATAACTGCACATCTACATTCATTACAACCATCTTCACATCTGGCACCACCAAGAAAAATGCTCACGAGCCAACACTGACAAAATCATAGCTGAAAAAAAAAATATATCTTATTAATGCAGATAATGTATGTCAAATGCTTTTTTGTGTAGTTAAACATTTTCGAGATATTCCTTGTTATTCGTTTGTATTTTAAAATACGTAACTATACTTGTATTGTACATACCTTATATTTGGCCCTAAGCAGGAACAGTATAGATGGAGAAAGAGATACACTTTTGAATTGCATAGATTGTTTGATGAGCCAGATATTGTGACAACTATTAAGGTGAAGAGATTGCAATAGGTCGGGCATGTTCTCCGTGCGGAAGATAGAATATTCAAGAATACTTCTACTGCAACCCCAGACGGGACAAGGAAAGCAGGCAGACCGAAGCTGAGATGGAAGGAGGATGTGAGAAGGGATATAACAATTCTAGGAATAACGAATTGGAGATGTGCGGTTTTGTTGAGGGAAGAATGGCGAAAGCTTCTACAGAAGACTAGGGCCCACACAGGGCTGTCATGACAGAGGTGATGATGACCTATACTTGTAATTTTCTCAAATGGGAAGCTCTGAAAATGTAAAAGGAATGGAATTTAAAAACTAATACATAGTAACCAGTTCTTAAAAGGTTTGACTATTGCTTAAGCTTGCTGTATTCCACTTATCCCATTGAACCTACAACCTTTTCTAAAATATCTATCTCAATTAACATGAAACAAATAGAATGATAAGCATTTATAGACATAGTTTGTTAAAGAATGGCTTGAGAAAATCATGTGAATGCAATACAATATATTTTTTATTTTAAATTTTAATTCAAAATTATTAAAGTTCGTATTTTTGTGTGTGGAAAACAGATTGCGATGCAACTTTAAGAAAAAAAGTCACATGAAAATTTGGTTATTTGAGTTCAAAAGCGTTCGTCATACTTTTTGTAAAATAGATCATTTTGAATACCGTTTAGACAGCAAGCGTTGTGCTGTTGCTAGTATAACTGCAGACAGTGCAACTTCTGAAACTGCTTGCATAATAGCTATGGAATTCCACAAGAGTAAGAACGAAAGATGCTGTAAGCTCCATCCACTTTACTGCTGCTGTACATTACATAAAGCGCAAAAGAGCCCGTTTAGTGACTCGCAAATTGCAAGGTTACGGCAGCCGTTCTGACTTCTATCTCGCCTGTTTTCTAAGGAATCCAAGGATAACTCCCCTTCTAGATGAGTCACCTCTTCTCTTGGGCGCCCAGAGCAACGACCCCAGGCGAACTGCAGCCAAATAGTGAGGTTTTTATGGCAGCATGCATAGGGAGGCTGTCAACCGAGTAACAAAGTGGTCGCTGGACCCTGCACTTCTTAAACAGAAAGACACGACTAATGTTAAAAATAAGAGTGAAACGGATATTCACTGAACGAGCCCGCATGACTGGTTATCAGCATTGTTAATGTAAATGAGCATATGACAATAACATCAATGTTTATTATTTATGTATATACACTGTCTATTAAGCGTTTTATCTCTCCACCGCACTGTATAGAGACTGTAAATTTTTGCCTCCTGCAGGAGAAAAAAAACTCTCAGTGCATATACTACTTCTTGTTTCTTCTCTTATTACCCTCGTCGTATGAGAGACTTACAACCCCTCCCCACACCATCCCCAGGATATACAATTGGACGCCTGGGATCAGATGCCTTTCGCGGAGCAGACGGACTCTGGATCAAAGAGAATATTCAGGAAGAGCGATAACATCAAAACCTATTATGGGAGCGAGGTAGGAGATGATATTAAATGATGATGAAATAAAAATAAAATAAAATAAAATAAAATTCTGCATGCTATACCCCGGCACCTAATTTCTTAATCCGGGGTCAATACTCTGACATTTATTTATTTATTTATTTATTTATTTATTTATTTATTTATTTATTTATTTATTTATTTATTTATTTATTTATTTATTTATTTATTTATTTATTTATTTATTTATTTATTTATTTATTTATTTATTTATTTATTTATTTATTTATTTATTTATTTATTTATTTATTTATTTATTTATTTATTTATTTATTTATTTATTTATTTATTTATTTATTTATTTATTTATTTATTTATTTATTTATTTATTTATTTATTTATTTATTTATTTATTTATTTATTTATTTATTTATTTATTTATTTATTTATTTATTTATTTATTTATTTTATTTTTTTATTTATTTACTTATTTATTTGTGAAAACATTAAAACATATACTAAACGTTTACAGATTATAGCTAAATAAAAGTAAAATAATAAAAATAAAACTTCTACAAACATTTTAAAATGCACTCTCATAAAATATTAAAAAATTCACACCACATTTCTAAAAATAAACAGAAATAAATTAAATTTCAAAAATATAATTAAAAATTTAAAATTTTTCTAATACATCCCTTTCAAAATTTTATAAATTTAATATAAAAATTTACAAACATTTCAACATACTTAAAAATAGTTTAAACAAGAAATTCTATTACTGGTTTCCAGTAACACATAACTGGTATTCCAGTAACACACAACTGGTATTCCAGTAACACACAACTGGTATTCCAGTTATTAACTTAACTGTGTTTTAAAATTCCCATAAAAACGTTTGCCGCCGGTAGCCGGCAGCCACTTCCGATACTGGTATCCAGCACCATTATTTAAACAAACATAAATGGTATAAACATACAAAGCTATCAATTACAGATTATTTAATCACCAAACATAAATTTAAAAAATAAAGTTATTAATTGACCTGATTTTCAAAAAATTATTAAATATTATTACAATTAATTATAATTTTAGAAGAAAAATATTACTAACAAAATTATATAACTCATATTGACTTAATTTTAAATAATAGCCATGTTATTAAATACTATTTTTATACCTGTAAAGAATATGAATACTATTCGAAATAACTAGTTGACATTTTCCATCACGTAAGATTTATCAGTAAAATTAATTTTAGAGTCTACTATAAAAATCGTATTTACATGGATGTGCCCAACTCAAAATAAATTAAGTTGACATAAACTACTGATGCAGGATTTCATAACTTAACATGAAGACCTAAATACATCTTATTTTGTTTTCTCTAATGGAAAAGATTCCTATCTTAAGCCCTTAGGTTCACAGATAACCCCCTTTTATCACGCTCCTCTCCTGAGTAAATAAACAGGTGTGTTAGCTTGAGTGCTCCTCTGGGTGGTCTGGTTTACAGGTGTTTCTAGAAAAAATAAGTCGAGTGTCAAATATCCAAGTGTTCCATCAGCAATAAGATCTTCCGGTGCCTGATCCTCCGAAAGCATGGGTTGAAGAATACGATGGATCAAGTTCAAATCATGATGTAGATGACAGTAAACCCTCAACATCCCAAGAACCTACATATCAATGTAGGGTCTTGTTTCTCAAGAAGAACTAAGCGATCTTATTTGTGATTTGAAACTAGGTAAAAATGAGTCAGAATTACTGGGTTTCAGGTTACAGGAGTGAAATTTCCAGGCAAAAGAGACTAAAATAACATTTTACCGATCTGGACATAAACAGTATTCACAGTATTTCACAACGAAAGACAACATGTGTTTCTGTGTTAATGTTAATGGTTTAATGAAGGAATTGGGTATAGAGCATTGTGTCGAAGATTGGCACCTCTTTATTGACTCTTCTAAATACAGCTTAAAGGCAGTGTTGCTTCATAATGGCAATTTACTACCTTCAATACCTTTATTTCATGCTATAGGAATGAAGGAGACATGCCATTCCATTTCCATCATTTTAGATGCTATTAGTTATCAAAACCATGGCTGGGAAATTTGTAGTGACCTCAAGGTAGTTGCATTGCTAACGGGACTGCAGGGAGGTTTCACAAAATATTGCTGTTTTTTGTGCTTATGGGACAGTAGGGCAACTGACAAGCATTTTATAGTGAAAGAGTGGGGGAAAAGAGAAGACTATACCCCTGGAGCAAGCAGTGTTAAGTATGTGCCTCTAGTAGACCCAAACAAAGTTCTTCTCCCCCCACTTCACATAAAACTCGGCTTAATGAAGAACTTTGTTAAAGGTTTGGATAAAAGTGGAAGTGCATTTGA
Source organism: Mantis religiosa (assembly GCA_030765055.1). Taxonomy (NCBI): domain Eukaryota; kingdom Metazoa; phylum Arthropoda; class Insecta; order Mantodea; family Mantidae; genus Mantis; species Mantis religiosa. Next base: position 277,043,768 of record CM060950.1, on the reverse strand, counting down.
ATATTTAAGAGGTATCTTTCCCAAAATAAGTGAATCTAAATTGAAGGAAGGTATACTTGTCGGTCCTCAAATAAGACTACTTCTTAAAACAGTGTTTTTGAATCAAAGCTCAAACGTGTTGAACTGGCAGCATGGAAATCATTTAAATCAGTGGTGGAAGGCTTCTGGGCAATAACAAAGAAGAAAATTATGAAACTTTAGTCTCAGAACTATTAAGGAGCTACAAAGAAATGGGTTGCCGTATGTCACTTAAAATCCACTTTTTGCACTCTCACCTTGATAGTTTCCCTACAAACCTAGGAGCTGTAAGTGATGAGCAAGGTGAACGTTTTCACCAGGACATTTCTGAAAAGTAAAGAAGTTAACAGGGTCGCTGGAATTCAGCCATGTTGGTAGACTATTGTTGGTTCCTCAAACGGGAGAGTACATATCAATACAAAAAAAAATATATATCAACAGTGAGACACTTCTGAGATAATTCAGGTATGAGGTTTTCATCATTATCTTGCGTTTATTTATTTTAATAGTAATAATTAATAATTATTATTATTTTCAATGTTATTTGGCAATAAAATAATTATTATTTTCAATTAATCAAATATGAGTTATCACATCGCATTTCTGTAAGTTTTCATAAAAAATTATGAATACCTAAAAACGTTACGTGATACAGCATTTTGAGGGGCATTTTTGGATTCAGCAGATCAGTTTACATAAGAATTTGCCTATTCTGTTTCGGGTATATGAAAATAATTTTTTTTTTGTTCCCCAGCGTTATTGTATCTAGAAAACATGGATTCTTAAAATGGGTCCCAGGTAAATAACTTACACACTTATATATACAGAGATACAGAGAGAGAGAGAGAGAGAGAGAGAGAGAGAGAGAGAGAGAGAGATACAGAGAGAGAGAGAGAGATACAGAGAGAGAGAGAGAGAGAGAGAGAGAGAGAGAGAGAGAGAGAGAGAGAGAGAGAGAGAGAGAGAGAGAGAGAGAGAGAGAGCGAGAGAGAGAGGTCACTATTTGGTCGCTTTTAGCCATTTTTCTAATTTTGGGTATTTCAATTTTAAGTAATTATATTTTCATTTTCTTGCTCTTAGCGCATTAATTTAGATTTTTGTTTATTTACCATTATATAAGGAATTCTGTATCACTGATATTTTATATAAGGTTAACTTTTCAAATATCACAAATGTCATTGCTCATTTGAAAAATAGGTATAAGTGACTTTTTACATGTTTACTTGCCTTATTGGGAAAAAATCACACTCCTACTTAATGGTTGGTGTGAAAAGGTTTACTTGTCTGTGGCAGGGTGGCTAATATCAGGAGAGTATGTTTAAGTCTCCAAACTAGTGATGAGACACTTTAATTTTCTCAGATTTGCGTTAATAAGTGTGTAAGTACGAGGTTGTGAAGTTCTGTTCATAATTAATTTTGTAAAATTTGAAGACTCAAGAGTTAATGGTAGATTTAATTTCGTAAAACCTGTTTCAAAAACATCTTCTTAATTTTGTTTTCATATTCCTCCAACAAGAACATGGAACAGTAATTTTTTATAAATTAACTTTCTCAATTAACTCTTTATTATTATACCTATTTTTCCTACTTTTATAGCATGTATAAACTAATTTATGATTTAATACACACTAATTTTGAAAATTAAATAAATCTCGGTGTCAGAATGCAATTTAGCTTTTATATCGTTGATACCGAAATTAAGGTTTGCCAGAAGTAAAGAATCATGATGGATGTCAAAGGAATGTTGGTTCTTTGTTACGACAAGGGCAAGGCCAGTTGAGTCCAGCAGTTGTAGGGAAAGTTGTTATAACAAAAGCAATGTAAGAAACAGCGTCCTTAGCAGTTTTCTAAAGGGGCTCACTTGACTTGTATGAATAGGGAATTCTTTGGATCATTCACAATGGCGACAAAACAGCCACAAAGGGATTTTGGTTGAAAAGGAGTTTCCTGAGAGTGAAAGTTACATATGTACACACGAGCAGCTGTGGTCAGTCAAGCAGTCTTCGGCGCGGAGCCGATGTGGGCAGTTCGTGGCTAGGAAGCCATTAGAGGAGTCTTCGGCGTCAGGCCGATGAGAAGAGTCCGAGGCGTGAAGCCTATTAGAGCGGTCAACCTGTTCTGTGTTTGATAATTGTCGGTTCATATATACGTGAGGAATGAATAAAGTTTATCGAGCAATAAACATTCTGCCGTCGGTAACTCTACACAGAGATTGGTAACCCTTGGTCGGCAACTTTCATTTCGATGTTTTAAAAGAAGGAGCAGTAAATAAATAAGTTGGAAACGGGCATTCCAGTGTTATTAAAATCTCCTTCTCACACATCCACGCATACCCTGAGAGAAACCTCATTGCTCGCCGACTTATTTGCTCGCCATTAAATTATTTGCATCAAATTGGCGTCCACAACGTGGGCTGTGTGACACCCAGAAACATTATTGTGACATCGTAAAATAATTACTTTGGATTCATCTTATAACTAATTTTTAAGCATTTTAGGTAAGTAAAATCCAGGTTATGTTTACTGATAAAATCGACATATAGCATAACTTAGATCTTTTTACACAGAAGATATAAGGCATGTTAATTCTCTCAAATTGTTGTTTCTAACGGGACGCAAATTAAAAAGGTTCAAATATATAATATATAATTCTTATGATCTAGCTTTTACCGAGGATTCTTCATAACAAGAGTTTATAAATATGAATTTTTAACAAGTTTATAAAATGTAGATGAATATTTAAAAAGTTGCATTAGAACTGCCCTGAAAAATAGCGTAGCTCTATTGCATAGTAAGCTAAGGAACCAGGCAGGACCTTGCAGTCTAATAAACTTTTATTCATGCATTAATTTTTTATTGGTGATCTAGAAAGTGCAGTTTACTACCAGTTCCTAAAGTATCGCATAATATTTAGTTATAGTGAAAGAGTTGAAGTAAAGTTGGAGAGGGGAACCGAAGACACAGAGGTAAATAGAAGGGAAGGGGGGCAAGGATAATTTCCGGATTCAATATAAGAACTCGAATGGAGCTGCGAGTTGTACTAGGGAGAAAATAGGAATGACAGTTATTAGTTTGTTTGAATAATTTATTTGGTATGTAGGAGCAAATCCATCTCGGAAGTGTTCATAAAGAATGGAAAATGTAAACGTAACAGCAACATTCCATCTTTAAGGATTAAACATTAGGTTTGCAGCAGCTTATCTGTGACCGGTTCATAAAGCAACTTCTCTGATGCCATTGAGTTTAAATCAAAGGTCACTTGTCAGGCGTTTTAGATATCTTACCGATTATTCTAAATATCTGAAGTCCCCCTTCTTGTATCTATTATCCTTTCTGCGAACTGCTTCCTCTACAGAGCTGAGAAACTTCATTTGAGTTACTTCCAATCATGATTGTAGTTCAATATTTAAAAACAAAGAGTGATGCCGTTACTTTTAGCAGTGTGTCATTGATCTGCCTGCTATCTCATTACTAAGGTAAATTTCCATATCATATGCTAAATGTTTAAATTGTTATAGAGAACGTGCCTTCCTCATGATTTTGGTCATTACACGGAATTTTTACGCAATTCTATTCAAATATTTGGGATTAAATTCTTGAGCAGAAAAGACAATATGATTTATGCTCTCCATTGACACAATTGGCCTCATAAACTTTAATGCGTAACAGGATGGTGGCACATTTGTCATGACTAGGGCTCGAACTTTTAGGTTTTAACCTTATTTCACATTAAAAAAACCTAAATGAGGGTTTGACAACTAAAATAACCTAAATAGCGCTTTCCCTTTTTAAAACAACGAATGTTATTTTACGACTTTCAAAGTTAATTTGGAAGGTCTAATTCGAGGGTAAATTAATAAAAAAAAAGTGAAATTCACCCCTAAATGACATTCCTCTCAATAAGGGAAAGATGTACGTGTAAATCAGACTGACCGAGTTTCGAATTCTGTTCCTCCGGAATTCTGTTCTGTTCCAATGTTGAGCTCTTAAAGGACATTGAAAACGTCGTAAATGAATTAGATGAAACAGAAGCTTCCTCCATTGCCAAGGCTAAGAGATACTCAAGTGCCACACTCTTGCAGCTTCTCTTGCTTATATGTATCAACATGCATTTTGGCTTTATACCAAAGGCTGTTCTCCCATTGGAAGTACAACTTTGAAACTGAAAAATGCTCTAGATAGACAATGTTTCGAGAAAACAAATATCTGGACCAGTGGGAGGTGCATGTTCTTCGAAGTTGCAGGAGATATTCAACGAAATCCTGAGTTTGAAGACAGGAAACTCATAAACTCAGTATTGCAGGGTGGAAAGTACCCCTAGAACCTGGTGCTCTGGCATCAATGCTCTACGCTCAAATGACATGTTTCTGTTGAAGGAAAGTTTTCGTCATACAAGAACGTGTTGTGTGACAATAGGAAATCGTTTACCCCAGAACAGTTCGGTATGTATGTAACTATCTACTGCAATGCCAAAAAATAACATACAGAGCAAACAGTAAACACTATTTTATGCGTTTTATGAATATCTGTGACAATATAAGTATACTTTTGTGAAAAAAGCTTTGAATAAATCTTAGAAATATGTTGTGATCTAAGGATCCCTACAAAATCACTAAACTGGCTGAACAAACAGACAAGGCAAGCTTCTGCCTTTCACGAATAATTAACTTTAAACTTGAATATCTTACAATTCCCGTAGTAAAAAGGCTGTGTATAACACACCAGCATGCATTTGTTAAACGGGCTGGCTAGGGCTACCAGACAGAAAAGGTTCGGCGCTGTGAAAGTAATCAACAGCCGTCATTTCGCCAGACCTCCTTAATGATGACTTACTTTATCTTTGTTGAAGTATCTTTATGGACGTATCCTAAGACAAAGAGAAATTAATTGGATCGCAGAAGATATATCCGTTACGGTCATTATAAAATACACTGAAAATTGCAGGCAAGCAAAGTTTCTTCCTTCTTATGGCACGTCTTAAAACCTCTCTTCTACAGGTTGAGCAATCTTCTTCTTCTTCTTCTTCTTCTTCTTCTTCTTCTTCTTCTTCTTCTTCTTCTTCTTCTTCTTCTTCTTCTTCTTCTTCTTCTTCTTCTTCTTCTTTCTTCTTCTTCTTCTTCTTCTTCTTCTTCTTCTTCTTCTTCTTCTTCTTCTTCTTCTTCTTCTTCTTCTTCTTCTTCTTCTTCTTCTTCTTCTTCTTCTTCTTCTTCTTCTTCTTCTTCTTCTTCTTCTTCTTCTTCTTCTTCTTCTTCTTCTTCTTCTTCTTCTTCTTCTTCTTCTTCTTCTTCTTCTTCTTCTTCTTCTTCTTCTTCTTCTTCTTCTTCTTCTTCTTCTTCTTCTTCTTCTTCTTCTTCTTCTTCTTCTTCTTCTTCTTCTTCTTCTTCTTCTTCTTCTTCTTCTTCTTCTTCTTCTTCTTCTTCTTCTTCTTCTTCCTCTTCTTCTTCTTTCTCTAACTCCTTTGTGCTGTTAAGCGTGGAGTACAAGCCTCTTCTACCCATTTCCTCCACTTTTCTCGGTCCATCATCATTCTCTTCATTTCTTTCATGGTTTTCCCTCTATCCTTCCCCAACTTCTCAATGTATTCCTGATACAACATGCATGGCCTTCCCCTAATTCTTTAACCTTCTGGTCTTGCTTCTAAATATTGTTTGGGTTTTCCTTCTTCTGACATGCGGAGTACATGTCCATACATTTAAGTTGTCTTTTTTCCAATATTTCTTTAAGGGAGTGTGTACCCAACTCTTCCCTTATTGTTACACTTCTAATCATATCTCTTCTTGTCTTCCCCACAGCTCATCTTAAATATCTCATTTCCATAGCTGTTATTTGCTTTCTTGTTTCTGTAGGAGAGTCCACCTCTCTGCTCCATATAATAGAATTGGTAGTATTATTGTTTTAAATACTATAATTTTTGTATCTTTTATTATTTCCTTTTTCCCACAATAGCATTATTAATCTGATAGTAGACCGAATTGGCCTTTCTTATTCTGTTTAAAATTTCCTGCTCTATTTTTCCATCCTTATTTATAATTGTACCCAGGTATTCATAACTGTCTACCTGTTCTAAGATTTCAGCATTACATTTAATTTTAACTTCTTCTTCTTTCCTTCCTATATACATGGTTTTACTTTTGGTATGTTTAATTCTAAACCTTTTCTAGTTAATTCTTCTTTCCATTCATTTAGCGCTAATTGTAAATTATTATTACTATTTGCTATTAATATGACGTCATCAGCATATATCAACGATTGTGCCCAAACTGGTCTTAAATTTCTATATCTTATCATAGTTCTTGCTGTTCTTCTTTTGCAAATGTTCCATATTTCATCCATCACAATAATAAATAAGAGTGGGCTGAGGCTATCTCCTTGTTTAACTCCTCTATTCATCAGAAATGGTTCTGATTCTTGTCCATCTAATCTTATTATCCCTTTTGGTTCTTGATAAACTGATTGTATTGCTTCAATAAAATTCATAGGTACTTTTTTGTTCTTTAGAGCTCTCCAAATTTCTTCCCTAGGTATTGAATCAAATGCTGCTTTCAAATCTAAGAATCCTAAATAAATACCCTTTCCTCTATCTATAGCTTTCTCTATTATCATTCTTAATGAGAAAATTTGGCCTTGGGTCTGTCTACCCATTCGGAAAGCAGCCTGTTCTTCTTCTAAATCTTGTTCTACTATTTTCCTCAATTTCTGTTCCAGGATTCTAGTGTACACTTTATATACAACTGGGGAGAGACATATAGGTCTATAGTTTGAGCAATCACTTTGGTTGCCTTTCCTATGTATTGGAACAATTACATTAAATTCCCAATCTCTTGGTTTTTTTTTTTCTGTCCATATCTTCTGAAATAAACTTTTCAGTACTTTTATTAATTCTTTACCTCCATATTTAATCAGTTCTGGTGCTATTCCATCCCTACCAGCTGCTTTACCTAGCTTTATTTCTTGTATTGCCATTTCAACTTCAATTTTGTCAATTTCCTTTTCTTCTTCCTCTCTTTCTTTCCCATAATTATTAATTATTATTCTCCTTCTTATACCTGTATTCTTTGCATCTTCATTTATGTATGGATCTAGAGGGGCATTCATAAACTTGTCTTCATAATATTCTCTCCATGTATTCAGAATTTCTTTGTGTTCGGTCACTAACTTTCCATGATTATTTTTGACATTCCTTACCTGTTTTCCCCTTCTTCCAAGTAGGGCCTTCAGAATTTGCCAAAATCTTCTGTTATTTTCTTTGTAATTCTCTTGAATTGATTTTCCAAATTCTTCTCATGATTTGTTCTTTGCTTCCTTTATACATCGTTTAGCTTGATTTCTGGAATTTACATATTCTTCCCAATCTTTGGGGTCTTTAGTTCTAAGATATTTCTTCCAAGATTTTTTCTTTTCTTGTATTATATTTTTAACTTCTTCATTCCACCAATCCGTATGTTTTGTATTTGGACCAATTTTTTAATTCCACATACTTCCTTTGCATTTTCCAAAACAGTGTTTTTAATTGACTCCCATAATGGATCAATATCTAGTTGAGTATTTAAATTTCGCAATGCTACTTGATTTTTGTTTGAAGCAATCTGTCAGCTCTAATTCTAACATTCAGCTTACTTCAGGCTTTAATCATTAAATTATCGAAGTGGAATGAACTACTATGTATCAAAAATCGAGTATCCGTATCTCCAAATCTGATATTCGCATCTGAGGAGGTCTAGAGGAAGTTGTCTCAGATATTTGCTTCTTTAAATAAATAAATAAATAAATAAATAAATAAATAAATAAATAAATAAATAAATAAATAAATAAATAAATAAATAAATAAATAAATAAATAAATAAATAAATAAATAAATAAATAAATAAATAAATAAATAAATAAATAAATAAATAAATAAATAAATAAATAAATAAATAAATAAATAAATAAATAAATAAATAAATAAATAAATAAATAAATAAATAAATAAATAAATAAATAAATAAATAAATAA